>JAFBJU010001010.1:498613-913102 GCA_016785305.1 Colistium nudipinnis | reverse complement strand
TTTTCATATTTATATGTTTCTTTGTTGTAGTTTTCATATTTATATATTTATATGTTTCTTTGTTGTGTATTTCTTGTGTGTTGTCTGTCATGCAACATGTTGACTGTGTTGTTGTATGTTGTTATTGTTGTTGTTTGTAGTTGTTTTTGTTATTGTTGTTTTGCGGGCTTCGAGGAACGTCTTTTCGTCCTTGCATGTATGTAATGCATGCAAGAATGACAATAAAAAGCTTGACTTGACTTGAAAAAAAAATAAAAGAAGGAAGTGCCCACATTCTCAAAGAAAGTCTTAAGAGACATGTCATCTATCTTATATAATAGTTTTTGGTCAGGACCAGCTCAATTCTATCCCATAATATTGTCAAACTTTAACATATTTCTGCACTGTACCCCTCCCCAGCAATATGAGCAAAACATTCTCTGCTCAGAGGGCATTGGAGCCACTATTGGAAGTGGGTGAAACACACAGCGAAGTGAAAGAGAAAGATGTTTCAGAATATGAGGATATTATAGAAATACAATCCTGAGTAAATCTGAAGTCGAGATTGAAGTTTCTTCAGGTCCATGTGCCTCACACTTTTCTAATATTAGCTCTCCGAGGCCCTGTGAGAATCTTTTTCTCATATTGCTGGTGGTTGGTTGTAGCTGGAGTAACCTATACACATACTCATATCACCTTCTGTATTTGCTTTACAGCTTTAATTATAACAAGTCATAGGTGCAAATCAATTGAAAATATCACTTTTTTTCAATTAATGGTTAAAGTGTTTACGGCTGGGTAATACCACTGTATAAGTCACTGAAACTAAAATGAAAATTGTTTAAATAGATTTAGGTGTTTCGTTGATCGTTTTATCCTTTCCTGTATTGCACTTTTTTTTTTTGCACAAACAGTTTTCTCTTTTTATTCATCTTTACACACACTGATGACTGGTCTGATCATAGTATCTGACACATTTACATGTTGAGAGAAGGAACATGGAGTCGGACCACTAACTATAAATATTATGGACAATCTGCTATACCAGCTCGACCACTGGAGCTCAGTTGTTTTCACGCACCAACATATGATCAATTGTGATTAAACAATAATTATAGCAATTTTGTGACATAATACATTTTTATTCATAAACATTTTAAAGGGGGCAAGTTTAATATTTAGGTCAAGGACTTGGGACATAAATTGTCTTTGTGTTTTATTTTAATGAACTTGTCGTAACTACACTTGACACCATGTTCAGGGATTTTGGGTAGCTAGAGAACTTATTCTCTCCTCCTCACACACAGACACACAGAGACAAACCCCCATTTTTAGGGAGATTACATAATCTCTTAACCTCTTAACCTTAACCACCACTTTCCTAATCCTAAGCACCCCCACTTACTAAGGTTTAGAATCCCACTTGCACATTATAAGTAGACTGAACACAGACTAAAGATGGGAAATTAGTTTTTATTATGCAGTGCTTTTATTTTGGTGAAACCGTCTCACCACTGTTCATGGAGTGCACATCTGGAGATGAGGCCATAGGACACCAGCTGCCTCCAATTACCTCATTAGGCTGAGTGGAGTGAGGAGGGGAGAGAGAGAGAGAGGGTTTTGGGGCTTTTGTTTGGCATTTATTTGGTTTATTATACATTTCATTTAACCAATAAACCTGTTATACCTTTGATTCCTTTGTCTTGAGATATGTGGAATGCTCTTTTTTTATGGAAAAAAAGTCGTAAAAATACAGAGCTCTGGAAAAAAGATCCACTGTGTCCTCCTCATTTCTCCTCCATGCTTTACACCTCAATGCCACTGGTCATCATCCTGTTAGTAGAGGTTTTCCACCATCAAAACCGCACAGTACAAAAACACACACACAGTGAGGATGGAATCAAGCGTTCAATTGATGTTTTTGTCTTCATTAATTTTAATGGATTGCTCTCTCCATTAAAAACATAACCAGTTGTCATTTACACGGGGACCAGTGTACACACACACACACACACACACACACTCCAAGTGCCAGTGAATGTGCCAATGAAGCACAGTCACATTGACATGTGTGATGATGTGTGTGCCACTTAATAGGTGTCATGAAGCTTCTTAGAAATTAAGAGCATTTTGAGAAAATTCTGGCACGAAGAAACAATTGACATTCATAGCTTTACCCACATTGTTTGGATGGATGGAGAGAGAGTAAGATTGGGAGCAGAGAGGCAGAGAAAGAGTTTTGTCTTTGTTTTGTATCAAGGGGAAATCGGTAAAGAGAGTGATAATTTCACAAAAAAGAAAAAATGACATACATTTAAAGAAGCACACCATCTCTAAAATGAACAGAGCGATAGAAGAAAAGAAAAAGAAAAATGACACAAATAAAAAGTAGGATAAGAATAAGTAAAGGATCAAGAAAATATGGAATGTGAAATACAATAATGAGGAAAATAAGGAAAAAAAGAATGATAAAAAAGTAAAATGGAAACGATCGCAATAGCAAGTAAACAAACCAAAAAGACAGACCACCATCAATGAAGAAATTGGGAAAAAAGCGGGTGGAAAGGACAGAGAGCTGGGTCGGAGGTAAACTGCTGGACATGGGTGCTGTACCCAGATTCAAAGTCAATTAAGTTGGATTTACTGGGCCCATGATGAGATCTTTACAGACTGTGTGTTTTCATATTGGACCGGGGGTACAAGTAAGCCCTGATGCTTTCTGCCTCTCTCTCCCCCACCTTTTCTCTGTCTCTCTGTGTCGGAGGGCTGGGATGTGCTACCACGGGTAGAGCAGCGAGAGCTGCCTGTAATCAAGACTAAACCTCCCCCGAGGCCCGCCAACAGGAGCCCTGCAAACACGGCCCTTTATGGAGAGAGCAGTGAGACACACACACACACACACAGATACATGCATACCACCCAGCAAGTAAATAAGTCAACGCTAACAGAAAACAACATGCTCTTAAGGTCATACAGTACCAACCAAGATCGTACATGAAAAATGATCTTGGCCCAAACTTATGCATCATTCAGTCAGATAACTTCCATGATAAAGTGATGCACCATTTGTCCAAATTTTCCGGGCTTTGTTGTAGGGCTACAGAGTATACATAGAATGTAGAATTTGAATGGTGCGAGGTTACGTGACTTTATTCTGATGAATTTAAAAAGTATTTGACTAAAATCAAAACAGTCTATTATTTAATGTGATTGTACTTCTCAGGGTGTAGCACAGATATCTGGTCTACAAGGCCATATATGCAGCCTTGCTTGGGCCCCTTCACCTGTTTGGTACACCCCTAACCAACCCTCAAAAATAACTTAACAAGTGTGAACCCATCCACCTGTCGTACTTGTAGTTACACATGCTTTGAATTCAACTGACGGACTTGTCTAAATACAGGGGCCAATTTCACACAATGGCTGAGTCCAGGTTGTTGACAACTCCGATGATGCTGATATTTAGTTCAGTAAAACTGATAAACTGATTAAAACAAGTTGAATGCCAATATGCTGTACAAACAATTTGTACATTAGATAGTAAAAGTTAAAATTCCTTCAAATATCAATGATAATACTTAATTACAGCAACATATTTGACTTTGGTAACCAAACTTTTTTCTGTGAAATTCTTAACCATCAATTTAATATGTGCTGCTTTAGATTTTCTTTTTCCTGTGTCAATTTATGATAGGGATCTCAAATATGAATAACATTCATGACAGAACGAATTCTCCTGTTTCAAAGGGATAAATTCAGATATTAAAATCAAAGACACAAGTCAAATACACCAATAGTCTGAAATTCAATACATGAAACATGCCAGCATCCAGATGACAGACCTACACATATATCAGTAATACTGCTTCAATGGAAAAGAAAATAATTGTATGAAAACTGTGGGGTATTTAGTGCATGAAATGACATGTACAGCAGCAGAGCAATGGGGGATTATGGCAAATAAAAATACAATTAGCCAAATTAGCTGGAAGCTATTTTTGTTTGTGTCAAGAATATGAAAGTATATCATTGCCATAATCAGTTGAATTATATCAGAAACTAGAGAGACAAAAAAGAGTGTGTGGTCCACTAGCTGCTCTTTTACATACACACACACACCCGCAAGCACATGTGCACACACTAATTGTGGTAACTGTACTTTTATTTTCACCATAAACAAAGAATAATGCCATGTTTGTACACACAGGGGTCGTATATTAAAAAGATGTGAGTCTGTGGGTAAAGGAACATTGAAGAAAGCAGGACAATGTAAAACAAAAACATTCATACTGAATTGCTCCTGTAATCGATCAGTTTATATGAAACTAGGATTTGCTATTAACCATCATTTGTGGGGAGTTACAAAAGGACACACATGGTGTGAACATTTGTGGGACTGTTACAAAAATGTATCTTTTGATTTGTTGCCACAGTAAAGAACACATGATGTCCAGGTCACATATTTAAAAACCAATGTATTTCAATGGGGAGGCTTAATCATAAATAAGTGTTGTACTTGAATAGTAATGGTAATATTAATAGTTTTAGGTATATTTATAATAGTTATATTTTTGAGGTTGGACCCCTTTGTCTCAAAAGGGTCAGTGAAATGCAACTCTTTGCCAGGGCTGTGTGGAGGACATGGCAAAATTAAAACTTTGTCGTAAGAGTAAACAAAATACATCATTAGAAAGGTTTCAATCTGGAGAGAAACATGTCAGTTTGAAGACTACACGTAGGTTCTGCTCTGAACTGTTGACCTTTGAACCTTGGCCTTAGTGCATTTTTGAACGCTTGTCTTTCTGCTACAGAAGCAACTACATACATTGGAACACTTATTTTGAGAACTATAACACCTTCTCAGTCCGTTTCATCGGTCAGAATTCTCATTAGTCATGTATACCAGATTTATCCAGGAGCATAAACATAAACACAACAAAAGCAACATCATTTCACTGTATAAGATGCTGAGAAGCTTAGATATGAAACCGACATGAAGTCAGATCAATTGCAGATGAATATTGTCTGTAAAAGTGTGTTGAAATAGTGTAGAAAACAACGGATAAAACGCCGCAGTCTGTGTGCGTACAGATGCTGGAACAAGGTTTGTTGCGAACGAATAACCCTCCCATTGGAAAAACATTGGCTTAAAACGTAATAGGGACCACGTTTTTTGAGCCTAGATCGTTACGGTGGCAAGAATCAATAGATGAATTTTCGTAACAGTCGCAAGAATATTCTGGGTGAGACTGGGGTGCTATGAGACTCAGAAGGTCTAGAAAATGCTTGTGGCTCTCGGAAAGCAATTCACCCGTTTACGATTCAAATTGTAAACAACAGGACAATCGATACTTGAGAACATGATGCACTCCCTCTCACTGCTCCAGAAATGAAAGATGACCCTGATGTAATCAGATGTATAAACATTTTGGTAACCCACGCCACCTTGGACCAAATGCTGAGCACCACAACGGACCCCAGGGATTGCTTGTGTGGACTTATTCAGACTGAATGAGTGTGCAGAAAGTAAAAAAGACATTGCTGAGTGTTTGCCTATAGATAAATGTTTAAAGTCACCCAGGATTAGACTGTCGTTTGACACATAACTTGCCGTACTGATGGCAAGACATGTCGGCTTGATACTGACTTAAGTTAGTTATCACAGCCTTGATTTCCCAGTGGGAGTCTAAATCATAAATCTGTATGAAGTTTTCCTTTGGTTGATTTTAATTCGCTCAGATTGTGATTTGTACTGTGTTGGCACAAAGACTGAGTAAGCGTACGCGTACCCTCAACACACACATACAGCTGAGTGGTGTTTTAAAGCCACCATCTGAAAGGGTCTCTGCAGTAATCTGATACAATGACTGCACTGCTGATTCGGAATACCACTACCTCTCATTGTAGACAAAATATTCATATACCCCTGGGTGTGGCACCAGCGAGTCAGTGACAAAGCATTTCATTGATAAAAAATGCTGAACAATCTGTGGAGTCACCCATCATTTTGAAGAAGACATAGGACTCTAGTGTTATCTGATGAATAGGCTGATAGATATATTAGCAAATGCTAAAGGGGAGATTGATGATGTGCCAATAGGATATGTAAGTAAAACAACTTCCTGTTCAAAGGAAGTGATCTGGACAAAAAGATGCCTTTAAAGGGACAAATATCCTTAAATCAATATTGTCTTTGTTATTATTATTGTTATATTTCTAAAGCCCCCCATTGTTAACAACATGCCAAGTTCTTTAAAATACACTCAATATTGGCTGAGAAAATGCAATTTTCCCTGTTCACTGTTAAATTGAAACTAATTCTGAAGGCCCACTACAATAGCCAGTGTTCTTTGCCAGTGCTGGACAATGATGCCAAGGATGCTAGCGAGCATTTAGAGTCAGTGCAAGCAGTTTGGCTGATGAATGCACAAACCCAGACAATAGCATGCAGTTCAGGCTGGACACCCAAGTGCCAATTGGCATGAAATAAAGTGAGCAGTGCTTTCAGTTGATCAAGGGTCTTAATTCAAGGCCGCAAAATATGGTTTATTTAGATTAAAATAAAAAAATATTCTCAGACGGAGGACCTGCCACTTGTACATTCCACAGGTATCCCAAATAAAGTGGGTTGCATTTCACGGCATCACAGAGACAAAAAAACATCTTTCGGGTCTGTTTTGTTTTGGGGGTGCCAGTCGTTTGTGTGATTTTCAGTGGGGATAGAGCAAAGATCGGGTCCAATGATCGGAAGGATGGGTGTTGGGGGGGTGATATCTGAGAGGGTGCCAAATACTTGTCTCATCTCATTATTCATGGAGCGTGCATAACTGAGTAAATGCATCCTGTCACTATAATGTCACCTACCAGGCATCCATGGCCTACAAATCTGATGCAGGCATCTAAGCCAGTTGTGTCTACCGAGTTATGGCCAAGAGCTCCAGACACCATTGATAAACATGACAGTGACAGTAACCATTTCATGCAGGAGTTCCCCATCATATTCTCTGAATGCTTTATTTATTTAATGTTCCAACATTTGCTAACATTAGACAGCATCTTTGATTTAGCTACCAGACGAATTAGTGAAATAAATGTTATATGGTGTTATTCAATTGTGTGTATATATATATATATATATATATAATGCACTATAAATAAATTTACTGCACATGTAAATAGCCAATTAGCCACCCTACCTGTGAACTGAAGACCTAGCTGGCCAGTCTACAAAACACAGTGAGTCTCAATGTGCCCCTGATGATCCCTGGAGGCTTTACAGAGGTCACAATACATCTGTCTGTGTCCCTTTACCCACCTGTCCATCTGCCTGTTTGTCCCTGTGCATCAGCCTCGGTAACCCTGTACATCCCCTCTGTCCAATCAGCGCATCTGACCCAGTCAGACAGTGGAAGCACCAGGTGTCACATGCCCAAATATAATTGGAGTTTTTATCTAAATACCGAATGGTATATTCTTAGTATTATCTGTCACCATTCGACCTTTGTATTTTCCTGGATTCTCTGTGGCGAGTTGTGTAAGGCATTGGATACATTAAAAACCACTGCACTCCACTTACTAACAGTCCTTACAGCTACTAATACAAATGCCATGGAGTAATTTAGCTCTTGTGATCAGTAAATTCCGACAAATCCCAGATTGGCCCTGCTAAAAAACAACACATTGTCTCATTCTCAATTCCTGTTCATTGACTGACGAGCTGTACACACTTTAATGTCGTAATTATATTAATACATTACATTTAAAATAACATAGAATCTAAATTTGTAAAAGGTCATAAGGCATGAACTAACTTGCCGGGCAACAAACATATGTTAGCCTTGCACAAAATGGATGGAGGGTGGAGGTTAATAGCACATTCCCAAACGCTTTATTGAATTTAGCTGTTACACACTAGCTTTCTAGCTAGCTAGCTGTTTTGTTTTATATTTCACTTAGGTTAATCAAAAATATACGACATACAAGTGCACAGGTTTCAGAGATGCTTTAGGGCTCTTTTACAAGACGGTACAAATAAGAATGTTAATACATCTTTAAATGTGCACCACAATGTGATGAGTAATTACAAAGAGTAAGTTCCTCAAATTTGGTGACATGCCATAAAAGTGCAGCACTTTTGCAGGACAAGGCTGCAGCTCATCCGGAGCAATGCCAGCTCAGCCTTATGTCTCCAAATTGAATGATATCCAACAGGACCCCAGACAATACACACTGCCAGCTTCAACTCTCCTTTTTTCTCTCACCATCCATCCGTGTTTCTTTCTTTTCACAATGTTTATCTCTATCTTACTTTCTTTCTAATTTGGATGTCATGCATCGTTTGTACTAGTGGTATGCATTTGCTACCCTCCTCTGTATACCATTAGAATCCCTATCCCGCTTATACCATGCACATACCAGCAGAAAAGGAAGCACATGTCAACACTCAAAACATTAATTAGGTGACTACATTAGATTTCATCTTTTGAATTACATAGATTTACTTAGATAGATTTAGTGCGCAAATATCTGGTGGGAAAATACATGCACGTACACTTACACACACACAGCAGACAAGCAATAATCCAGTGTCAGTCTGAACGAAAGCTTGGCAGCCAAAGTCAAGAGTACCAAAGTAATCCAGGCATTAAACATTAATGAAGGCTATTAATGTTGAACATCTAGATGGAAAAACACCTAATGACAAAGACTGCAGGAAAAAAGACTGCACACACCCTGTCCATATTAACTACTATACAATCAGATGGCGAAAAAGCTCACACTGAATCACATCGTGATTATCAACACAAGTCATGGATTATTTTCCATAAACTTAATTGTCTTATCAACAAACTAAAAATAATTATAACCAAAATATTTCAAATACATTCACTACCAGCAACTAGTATTGCTGGTATACATTTACTTTACTCTGCAAAATACCCTTGGGTAGTTTGAAAGGTGCTCTATAAATCCAAGTTAGAATCATAATTATTAAGATTAGAACAACTACTACATGACATTGTCCTTACAGCCTCGATTAATACAATTTCCAAAATCTCAAAAAGTTGAAAAACCACCGGCTTCCATTGCTAAGGAAGTCAGTCATGAATTGTGGTTGAATTCACAATTACACACTAATATTATTTCTTAGTTCCTTCAAACAATGTAACAAAGCACATCAGAAACAGTGTAAACAAATTAAACATAAAACAAAAAAATAAATAAAACATTTTGGACACAGTAATAACAAGATTTGAAGATACTTATGTAACATTTGCCCAGTTAAAAGAATAAAGCAACGCATACAGTGGTTTTACTGAATGTGTGTAACTTTCCACTGAAAACGCAGCAGTAAGCCTGTTGTCAATATACCACAAACCGGCTATTATGCAGTTACTGAGATCAGAAGTGCATTAAATTGAATCAAGGGTATCTGAAGACGCACAATAAATGCATACACCATAAATAAAATCATATCAACTGCAAGTCAGTGAATGGCAAATATAGACAAATCTCCAATAGGCCACATTCACAGAGGACAGCTGACATTCTATCTACAGCAGTGGAGCAGGTAAGAGAAACAGTTGCAGGAAGAAATGATTACTATGAATCAATGTCATTGATTAACTTTTACTTTACTTTTTACTTTACTTATTAACAAAATGTACATGAATTTTCACATGGTATTTGGAATTCAGAAAAGCTTGTTTTTCTGTCTTGACACAGCAAATGATTTTTCACTTCACAATTACATCCTAAAATGTCAGTTAATTAGAGGGAAATTATTGACAAAATAATACATGTAATGTTGTCTTTATCACTATCTGGTAGCTTGATGACATTAAACCTGATTGAATATCCTGTGAAGGGATTTGTGAAGCCTTGGCCGCTGGCTCAGCCGCAGTTAGACATTACACTCTGTACTGAGCAGTGTTACCACAGCTTGCCATTCATGTTTAACACACATGCGTGCATGCGCATGCGCACGCACACACAGTTTTTCTTAAGGAAAATTGGCCCTTTATATCCCTAGACCCTATTTAAAAAATCAATCCATTGTCATGCTATTTAACCATGTTCAATTATTTTCTGGCATTGAATGATATTGTTTAGCACAACAGACTCAATTGGATCCCTTCATCAGTGCAAATTAGTGTCCTGGCAAACCAGAAGCAGTTGAAATAAATTAAAGGGTAATAATTAGTAACGAGCCAAGACCTTTACAGTGAAAAACACGACTCCCCATTCCCATTGTCTGCTAATAATTGAATGCCTACCGGGTGCTTGTGTGTCGGGTGGCATACGGGTGGCTGTGAAGAAAACACCGTTGATGAGAAAAGGAAGCAGGCTGTGGAATGAGACATTGGCTACAAGCAGTGCTGCCCTGTCTTTAACTATGTTTCAAAAGACATGTACTGCTGTTAACAATTAACATGCATGGAAAATTATTTATTTTCAACAACTTCTTGTGGTTATGTTTAGGCACTCACAGAGAGTTTAGAAGAAGGCAAGCATATGCAAAAATAACACAATTTCAGTTGCGTTGAGTTTTTTGGTGTCTAATTTTTTTTATTATAGGCCGTGTTTGAACTGCACTACACTTTTCTTTTTATGCTGCTCCTTGTGTTTCCGTTACTGTCCATCTCATTAGTTGCACCCTTCACGTGACATGTCTACTATTATACCTGTTTAATAAAATAGTAAAGTTTGTTTTTCTTTTCTTTTCCGTTAATGTCTTTCTTTGGCTGTCTCATATTTGTCCTTTCTCTCTTTTTCTTTGTAATTCTTTCTTTGTGCCCCCCTTCCCTCCGACTGTCTATGCTAAGTATTGGTAATTACATTATCATGCGCTATGCTATGAAATATAGTTTCAGTGACACCCAAGTGTGTGTGTGTGTGGTGTTGATGATGGAGTGGCTGTCTGTGTTTTTAATAAACACAACACTGCAACACCCCACACGCTAACTGCCTTAGCATTGAACCTCACACATACTGTACATAAGTACACAAGTTAACACACACAGATGCATCTGCCAAGACTAGGCTCAAACTTGCAGGGAATTTATGTACGAATAATTACTTTTTAATAGCCAGTAATGTGATTCCCTGCCAAAGATATATTCAAATGCATCTCAGGCAGTCCAGTATATTATGTGCCCAGAGCTATGTATGCGACGTAGGGGAGGAGGCAGAGGAAAGACAGATTATTGTTTGTGTGATAATAATTATTTTACCCTTGTCATCTGCAGAGGAAAATGGGAGATAATGCCTTTGTCTCGAGTCTCTTTCCTTCACTTTCCTCCTTTCCTCTATGTCCTTCTGAGTCAAGCTGAAGCTTCGCACTCTCACACCATGAACTTTTTCACTGTATAAAGTCATAAAGAATCAAACTCCTGAATCCATTATCGGGTGATGTTAGTCTTTGGATAATGGTTTATTTCCGCGTCCCTTTGTCCAAATTATTTTGAAATCTAAATTTGCTATAAGCCTCAAAACCTGATGATTCTTAGACTAGTTTTTTAAGTGGAACAAGCTTTTTGTGTGAAATGTCTAGGGGGAAAGTGGTATTTAATTGCAATGGACATCACGGCTCGTAAATTATTAAAGAAAACAAACGGAGTCTCAAAATTTGTGTAACGTAATTTTATATCTGATGGAGCTTTGATAAGATTTCTGGCAGTTGGACACTGAAAAAGCATCCCACAATAATTGCCCCTATGAGCTGTGAGTCACTGCTAATGTTGACTATATATTACAGTATGTTGCAATAATGTGACTCTAGTGTTTTTTGTAACACCAACATGCATCTGTGCCTTTCACCTCATGTCACTATGGCCAAGTGTGAGTTTGCCATGGTGTTATTTCCGGCCCACGCATTCAGTCAAGCTGTGCTGGCAGAAGTTAAGCGAATCTACATCCAAATAGGAACATTATTGTTTTTAGAGTTTGGTCCGGTATTACGGAGATTTCTGCTTATTATTTTACTGTGTTTTTTAGGCTTTATGTTGCTTGCGTTACTTAATTTGTGTACCACACAGGACACCAGCTCCTTATCCTTATATTTTACCCTTGTACATTATGAATTAACTTCATTTTATTCCTAACATATATAAAAGCCCTAAGGAAAACGAAGTTACTTCCTTATCAAAGCATGATCATGTCTTTATAAAAGAAACCTCAGACAATCTCCAAATGTCAGCTCATCACTTGACATTTATCCATTAGCATAGCATTTTTGTCAAACTCATTATCCTTCGTTTATACACTTGGGACTCTGAATCATAAGATGTGTCTCACCAGTGGTGTATTAAAAATAAAAATCTGAAGTAAGTTTCTCCATTGCGCTCTCTTGCCTGCCTGCCTTTGTTTCCCTCACACATACTCAGGGTTCAGAGTGTCACAGCTAAGTGACGACAGACCTAATGTGTAGAATTCGTTTTTGGCATTAACAGCTGAAACCTCCCGTTGCAGGTTCAAGTGCCTAACACCATATGAATATGTGAGAGAGCGTGTGTGTTCGCGGGTTTTAATCCATGCCACTTGTTTGTTTGTGCATGTACTGTATGTGTGTGCAATGACTGGTTAATGACTTCTGGAAGAATGAGCCTCCTCAAACTAAACCTTGGGGAGTCTAACTGGTTACTGTGCTCAGTGAGTGTGTATGTGTTTGGTGTTTAGCAGCAGATAATGCACCACTCTGTCCAATCCACACGAACAAATCAAGTGCACCATCATGCAGCAATATCCAGCAGCCCAAGCAGAGACAGCAGAGAAACCAAGAGTTAGTGTGTGTGTGCATAGTCAGACAAATGGGAAAATAGATGATGTTTCAATTAATGTCTTTTGGTTTTTCAAAAGGTTTCTTCCCCCATGCATTATTTTTTTTCTTTTCTTCTTTGTCATTACTATGTGTGTGTGTGTGTGTGTCCAGAGGTAGACGTGAGTCAGTATGAAAAGGCTGATAATCTGATAAAAGTGCCTCATCTACCTGGACACAGACCATATCTGCCCCTGGTGACATCACACACGCGGACATCTTTTATCCCCAAGCAAGACTAAATTATATCTTCCAGCTACTTCAATATTTCAAAACTCCTCCTCCCAGGACCCAGCCTACTGCAGGCAACCAGAACCAAGTTAACTGCCTGCTATTTTGTCTGACTGATTGCCTGATTCTGATCAGCTGTCTGGTCTCCAGCTGAGCCACTCCCCTCTCTCCACCATTCACCTTTAGTCTGGTCTAAGCCCTAACCACACCCCACTCATTTGACATTTTGTCATTATATCACACACAATGACTGTGACCCTACTTACATACCTTTTTAACAACCTGCTGGAGACAAGGAGCAGTAAACAGAGATGAGTTTGATATGACATTACAAAAAATATGTATGTATTCAACCTAATTTTCAAACCATTTAGAATAAATATATATTGTTTCTAGTCAAATTAATTCAAAAGTAACTATCTGCATATTGTGGCTTTGTATGCCTTTTGTATTTCTTCTTGTACTTTGATTTTCTCAACCAGATTTGTGCAATGTTCTGCCTGCACCATCCAAACTCCTCTCCAAAATCTTTAGATGGCAAAAGCTTTTGTACTCCACTATGAGAAAAATAGTCATTGAAGTCTTGTTTAATCAGGTAGGTTCTGTGAAAATATTTTTCCAGGTCATTTTTCTTTCTTATTTACAAAAAATTGCTCAAACAAGTTTTGGTAAATAGCTTTTCTAAATGACACTTTGAGACACTTTGCATAATTTGCTTTGTTTTCTTTTCGAGGTTCTGCTTTCAGGATCTATTATTTTCCAAAAGATAGAGCTCAAGCTGCTTGAACATATTCTTTTTATTTTAACAATGGATCAAATGAAAAGAGGGTTTTTTAAGGAACCAGATAGAGTTACTACCTCACTCAGCATCTCCTCTTAGCTTGATGAAGCTTTTTGGTGTGTTTCTTTCACTCTCAGGGTCTTATCAGGATTCTCTTTAATGCAGCAGGCAGCTTTCTCAAGTTAAGAGGATACTTTATATTTCCAATTTCAAAAAATCAATGAATAGAATGTTATGTGTATAGCCCACATTCACAAATAACAATTTGCTTTAAAGCAAAGAGTGCTTTAAAAACTGTACAGGGTGTAAAAAAATACATGTGAATGTGAATTTGTCTCTTTATATTTTATCCCTGTGGCCACACAAAAACCACCATCACCCTGCCTCTCACCCAGTGTCGAACAGATTTGTACATCATGGCATCTCCTCGTCTTCTATTTCTCCTCCACAGCCTGTCTCTGCAATTGCTCTGTGTTTGCAGTTCCTACCCTCTAATCTGTCTCTGTCTATCCACCCCATTTTAATTTTCCATCTTATTCTGCTTAAACAACTTCTCTATTGTCTTATAAAAAAAAAAATCATCTTCAGCTTTTACTTGTGCTCCGCCTCTCCTTTTTTTGTCAGTTAAGTTTCCTACCCTTTTCTTATTCTTATTCTCGCCATCTCTCTAATGAATCATGTTGAAAGCTTGCTTTCATACACTGTTGATGGAAGCCCTCTGGCATGCACACATATTGCTTACATTCATCACTGCTACAACAGAAGTTAGACTTTGCAGGCAAACACACGCAATCATAATGATACAGCCACTTGCCCATTTGCTCCTGCATATGTCTGTGTATAAAAATTTAAATAGTTCGAGATATATTACAGTATAGACAGTATGTGAATGATATATTAGTCAATGGTACCCCCATGCCAGCAACAAAAACTAGCAGCACCATCTTATAGTAGATTGCTCATCATCAGAAATGACCAATGTTATGTCACTGTCTCACAAGGAAGGACATGATTACAGTTTAAGTCACCCCATGCAGCATCACTTTTATGATGCAATTTGCAAAAATCTTTGCAATTGAAGCAATCACTAGTTTTTAGTGAAAGGGTCCTTCTACTGGTATCACAAATTGTCAGTAGGTTGTAGTTAAAAAAGCTACAGGCTGTGTCAACTGCCCACAGAAACACTGTTCTCCTTAGTTTGTGTATGTTTGTATTTTTTACCATTGTGTTGCTTTGTTGCTTAGTCTCATCCAGTAGCTCTGTACAAATAGCAATGATCTGAGAAACTCACAAAATAAACTGTAGAGACAATGGCAGAGTGAAGCTTCACGGTATTAAACTTGCCACAACTCAGAATGCAGTAGGGCTGAATGAATACAACAACAAAAAACAGACTGTGCATTGTCTTGCTGGTCCAAAAAGTTGCTGCTGTAGAATTATAACCAATGTGACTATGTAACACCAATTCTCGCTGCGCTATATTGGAGTCCTGATAAAATGCAGGCTTCCTGGTATCCAGAGCATTAACATGAATAAAACCCTTAATGCATTTGCACAGCTGCTTAATCTGGAATGACTGAACATGTTGAGATGAAATTAGTTAAATCTGTAACTGCTTATGCAGTACGTCCCTTCTGCAACCATACATTTATTTATATAAAAAAGACTAACCATTTCAGAGGGAATTTTATTAATGTAATTAACTAAACAGTTAGAACATAAAAGGATGAAAACAATTCAAAGAGTTCAAATAATAATTATAATTCAAAGATCACTGTGTGTATATATGTGTACATATATCAGAAAGGACACTGAGGCACATATTGTTTTGAGACAACCCAATTTTAACTGGAGATCATTGGCCAGCTTACATCAGCCGCCTGTGACATCATCAGGGAAGGACAGGTCAATACTAATGAGGTCAGGAGGAGGGGAAGAAATCTGATTTAGGTCCCCAGTCCATAAACAATATATGTCTATTAAAATCCAGCTTGAACACCGGAACGGAAGGGCACAAAGTGAGAATATGAGAGAGAATTTCATAGGAAGAAAAGGAAAAAGAAATAAAAGTGAAAAGGTGGTTTGAATGGAGTCAAGCAAGTTGCAAAAGTGATGGGGATGACGATGAAGTAGCAGCTTAACAAATGCAGGACCATACTGACTAACCAGACAACAGTAATTAAAATACCGTATCACATTTGTCCCCATCAGCACTGCTGTAATAAACCTACACTCTCTTTCCTTCAGGCTATTAAACCTTATTTGAAAAGGAACAGCGATAGCATGAAAAATCAACATGAAGCTCAAGGATCAAGGATGTCCCACCACTTATAGGCCCTGTTTAAACCAGGTATTAACATGCATCTCTGATCTGGTGATCAACCTTGTCTTCACATGTGGTGGTGGCTACAACTTCATCAATGTATGGAGAACAGCATAAAAATTTATTATTTTGAAATTGGAGCAGGTCAAAAGGCATCAGCTGTTCGGGTGGCACTTAAGAGTTGGAACCATCTGCGTGCATCTTGAACATAAAGCACAACATGAATCTTCTGTAGGTAATCAGGTGTGCAACAAGGAAACACATTACATAAATGAAAGCAAAAAGAGGAAGTGAAAACAGAAAGTCACGTAAAAAACAATGAGAAATCAAAACACAGAAACACAAAGGATACACACATAATTAATTTGGTTATACACAAATGTGCATGTTGATGCATCTTTGTGCCTGCAGTCATTAGACATACACATACAGCTTTCTTTCTCTCTCCCAAACACACCTACCCGAGCACACAGCCATACTTACATACAAGCAAACACACGCAATCACACCTGCACACACACAGCCTGTGGCAGCATCAACTGTGACATCTGTTGCCCACTGAGCCAGTCTGCTTGGTCAATTATAAACACATTAAACTCTGTTTCCCATAACACACAATGACAGAAATACTCGTACGCGATTGCCCATACAGTCTCTGTCTCACAAACCCTCATGCACACATACACCGCACACACGTCACATGCACTCCAGAAGCATAACTCTACATCCAGTATTGCTTCAGTGAAAAAGAAACAGAAGTTGATGGCAGAAGAAAGACAAAGAGCGAGAGAGGAGATATGTGAAGGGAGACGAAAGCAAGAAGGAAACCAAGAGACGTGTACAAATAAAACGCGAGAAGCTGTTTTAGTTGAGGTGAGGCAATCTTCAGAAAGAATCCAATCTCTGCTTATACACAGGGGGTGAGCGTGCTTTTCACATTTGATATGAATAAAGATAGAACTTGAGAAAATCATAAACAAAATATCTTCAGTGGAGTCGAGTTTTAAAACTCAATTTGTTGAAGAAGCCACTTGTAAAATTGCAGCCATGCATTCAATTCCCAAAAGATCCCTAAATGGTGAAGGTATCTGCAGGCTGGAAGACAGCGGCTTTGGATTAAACATAGATGACAAACTGAATAGAAAAAACAATATCACTGTCTTTCTGGGGTGTTTCTTCCATTAGCGTGCTCGACTAGCCGTTACGAAGGAAGTACGCGGAGGCATATGCCATGAAGCTGCTTGAGTGTGTGCTATTACATGAAGGCTTGTGTGTATGTATGTGTGTGTGTGTATGTATGTGTGCCTGCGTGTGTGTGTTTTGACAGCTGACAAACAAGAATCACTCCCTCTGAGTCTGACTGGCAGGAGGACATAGGGAGAATACAGAACACACGCACACACGCGCCTACTAACACACACACAAACATGCCAAAACAGATAGACAAAGAGGCTGTTTTTCAGCTTGTTACTGGGGGTTTTCTGGAAAATCACACATTCACCAATTACGCAAACACAACTCATTGGAAGAGTGAGATGATGAATGATGAAAATATCGAATTTAGACACATGCACAGACACAAACAAAAAAACTTAAATCATCCACAGCTTTAACACGTTGGCATCATAGCTTTTGGATATGGTGACCTTATTTAAGATCACCCTGCAGGCAGCCATGTGTATGCTTGTGTGTGTGCGTGCATGTGAGTGTGTGCGTGTTTGTGTGCACGTGTGTGTTTTGGAGAGTGAGGGGGTGCAATAAGAATGAAAGTTGAATGATCTGATAGTGTACTGTCAGTCAACCCAGAGAAGCTTGAGGGCAGTTAAACAGTTTAAACAGTTAAAAATCCACAGATTGTCTAACTGGTAACTGTACTTACTGGAGTTTTATCCCACATCAGCAAAAGGCAGCAACAGTGCTGGTTTTATCTTCCCTCTGAGAAGTATTTGTTGTCTGAGTGTGTATACCTCCATGGTGTGTATTTGTGACAGGGAGAGAAAGAGAGGCAGCACGTCAATGAAAACGAACACTTCACTCTTTCTATTTGGTGGTCCAGGTTGTAGTAAAGTGTAGTAAGTGGGATGCGTGTGTGTATGCGTGTGCATGCGTGTTTGAGAGAGAGTGTGAATGTGATAAGTAATATGGCAGTGTCATAGAAGAAGCCACTGTAACCTTTATACAGCTCTTTACTCTGTCACTTCATATAAAAGCACAACTTCATCACTTTGGAGAGAAAAGAGGGAGAGAGAAAGAGGTAGGCTGATAGGGAGAAGGAAAGGAGGAGGGTGTCAGAGAAGAGAGATGTAGGAGAAGAAAAAAAACATGGTGAAAATTCAAGTGAAGATGAGCTAAAGGGAGTAGGCACAAAGACGGGGACAAAGAAAACAATAAGAAAGGAAAAGATACAGAGATTCAGGAAGAAGGAATGGAAAATCACATAGAGCTGCCAAAATGAGAAAGAAAAGAAGGGGAAGACCTACAGGAAGAAAATGTATAAGATTTAGATGTTCCTGTGCAGATGTGCTGTAAGCAGGTCGACAATCCAGGAAAGTGAGGGAAAGAAGGAAAAAATGCAGAGCAATAGTGAATGAGTGAACGCTATAGCTGCCTCATGACGGGAGAGGACAAGAGGGGGAATGGAAGGAGGAAATGAAGAAATGTGTTGGGGAAAATGGTGAAATATATGTAAAGTGAAAAGTCAGGGGACAATAAGTGAGAGAAAAATGCATGTAAAGTGGGTGAGAAAGTGGTTGTTTGAGGGCTAGTTTTCTACTGATTTTGAAGTTATAGGTCCAACTTCTTGTTAGCAGACATCAGGTGAAAATTACACTATCCAAAAATATGCAAAACCTTTGTTTTTGCTCCCATTGTTCATGAGATGAAATCAAGTATCTATGTACACATTGTACCTACTTGTCTCAAATATTGTTCAATCTATACACCTATATCTATATAATCTGTGTAAGTGAGCACTTCTCCTCTCCCGGGATAATCCATCCACCTCGCAGAGGTTGCATATCATGATGCTGATTAGACAGCATGATTATTGCACAGGTGTGTCTTGGGCTGGTCACAAGAAAAGGCCACTCTAAAATCTGCACGTTACAACCCTGGTGTGGTCCAGGGGTAAGGAAAGCAACATAAGAGCCGATGGTGTCAGGCAAATCACAAGTTTTATTGCCAGTTGATAAATAAATACGAAAAAGAAACAAATGTAATCAAGATGGCCTTAAAAAAATGGCGAGGGTTCGGGTGGCGCAAAACCCACATAGCAAAAGAAGGATAACACAAGAGCACACCAAGTCTAACCAACTCTGGCTAAACACACAAAAGACGAATGACGGCATTCTGCCACAGACACAGGAACAGAAAGAACAGAAGGCCGCACACTTTAACAAAAAGATACTAAATATATGGGCGGTCACCCCAGTGGCCGTAACAGTGCTGTTTTTATCACACAGAACAATAACAAGTTTTGAGGGAGCGTGCAATTGTCATGCTGACTGCAGGAACGTAGACCAGAGCTGTTGCCAGTGAATTCAATATTAATTCTCTCTACCATAAGCCCCCTCCAAAAACGTTTCAGAGAATTTGGCAGTACATCTAAATGGTCTCTCAACCACGTGTAACCACACCAGAACAGTACTTCCACATCTTCACCTGCAAGGTCGTCTGAGACCAGACCTCGGACAGCTGATGCAACAATTGCTTCGCATAACCAAATAACAGTCAGAAACCTTCTCTGGGAAGCTCATTTGCATGCTCGTTGCTCTCACCGGGGTCCTGACCTGGCTGCAGTTTGTCATGGTCACCAAGTTGAGTGGGCGAATGCTCACTTTCCATGCCGTCTTGAGCATTGGAAAGTTCCTTAACGGATGAATCCGAAAGCGGCTTACCAGCTTAAGGCACACCTGTACACTAATCATGTTGTCTGATCAGCATTTGATATGCTACACTTTTGAGGTGGATGGATTATCTGGGCACACACATTTGTGAACAATATTCGACGGAAATAGGTACAATGTGTACATAGAAAAGTCTTAGATCTTTGATTTGAGCCCATGAAAAAAATGGGAGAAAAACAAAAGTGTTTTGTTCCTATTTTTGTTCAGTATAAGTGATCGACATTGTCGAGTTTGTGGGATCTGGATACCATGCGTCCGCTGCATGATCACTACTGCAGAGGCTGTGGCTCCAAATACTGGGAGTGCAAGATGGCAGCACCCAGAAATTTTGGCTTCATATTTGTACTTTGGGCAGAAGTGGAGACGATGTGATTACGTGCAGTATAACCTTGGAAGTGTGTGCCAGTCAGTGTGTGTACAATTTTGTAAATGATGGATGGGGGACGGAAAACTCAGAGCAGTTTATCAAATCCACTGACGTATTATCACTGTGTTTTTCAATTCACATACATATCATCACCTCCAATATTACTTTGTGAGCATTTTCATCAGCTTATTCAGTTATTATTTTATCAGGGGCCATTTTCCTAAAATGATAAATGGCAGATTTGCATTCTGACGGATGAATTTAACACAGGGGAGAATGATGACTCATTTCATCAAATAGGATTTGAAGTCATTAAACCACTTGATAGTGTGTCACTCCGTTTTTCACGTCACACTTAAACAACAAAAAAGGGCACACTGATGTATTGAAATCAACTTAATTTATACTTTAGCTAAAATAATGTAGCTTTAAATAGGTTCAATGACATAAGAAGATGACGGGTCAAATGATAGTGTGTCAGTATTAAGTTTGCACCATGTTGTTTTGTCCACTGTGAGCCATAAAACTATGAAGCGAAACCCAAGTCATACGTTTATTCAATTGAAAAAAATTAAATCATCTGAAATTTCAAGTTATAATCTTGAACTTTAAAAAATAAAATTTGTGTATGAAAAGTTTTTCATCTGATTTATAACCGTCAACCACGGAAGTATTGTATAAAGAAAGTTTTCATCAATATATCTTGCAGAACCTACGATTCCTGAAGGCAACATGACTGAGGCAGGTCCTCAGTCTTCTTTGTCATGCTGTTTCTCATGATTCAAAGCCCACCTCAGTTGAAATCCCCCCAAGCAGCACCACCGCCACAAGTGTGATCGCAAAGAAAAAAAATAAATGAAAAACAGATCTGGAACTGAAAAAACTGGGTTTGAAACTGAAAAAGATGATCCTGAATCTGAAAACTAGAAATCTCCAACCCAAAAAATAGGACTTCAAATATCAAAATATAAATGAAAGTGAAAAGAATTACAGAAATGAATCAAAATGATAGTCAACCTGAAAACAATTTCATACACATATTTTTATGTTTACAGTGCATACCTAAAGATATTCACCTAACTCGCTCAACATGTCTTCTGAAAGTTGCTGCATGTCACCAGACGCAACTGTTTGATCAGCGGTAAAGTACAGCCATCAAAGTCCTGCAAGAACAGAAACACAGAAAGGCAGATCATTTATGAATGATGCCATTTCCTGTCATGATTCTTTTGAAAAATGCCAATTATCAAGATTACAATGCCGAGGTGGAAGACCAGAGTCAAACACATGATGAGCTTGCATACACTTCCAAGTTTACGTTTCCGAGGCAAGAGACTCGACACTGGCAATACAAATAACATGTCAGCACAGTGTAATGCACACTGTCACACAGCATATTTGCTTTTTTCCAGGGGCAACGTGCCAAAAGTGAGTGACTACATCTTGTAGAAGAAGTCAACATGTGCAAAACAATGGATGAAACATGTATGGAGCGGATCTTTAATCCATTTTTCATGGAGCAGCAGTCAGGCTGTTCTCTCACACGGTTAACAAACCCAACACCTTCGTCAGCCAATGATCTGTCACATCACCGGATTTCCTTCAATAAGCACCGTTGCAGACGTAATAGCCTGAGAGGAGAGGAAACACTTGATGGTAACCCTGATACCTCACTCATGTTCAATATGTGTGGCTGCCAAACACGACCAAACACAAAGCAAATTGCAAAATATAAGAGTTTTGTCACCATTAGTTAGCCTGACACAATTTGAGTGCACGTTCTGAACGTTTAAAGGGCTGATCTTTGTGTCAAAGTAAGACAATGAGGAAAGTGTGCAAGCTACAACTGTAATTTACTGCACATCACCCGTTCAGATTCCGTGTCAGGGCTGTTTTTTGTTCAGGTTGAATGAACAGGTGGAACAGTCTTTTGCGTTGGAGGATCAACATGCTGCTGAGAGAAAAGTGAGGAGGCCAAGACAGAAAGGGAAAATCATAAATCGATAGATGAGGACACATGGCTCCACTGTGATCAGGTCTTAGGGCATTTTGTATCGGATGGGATGATTATCACTTCAGCAGGGTCAACACTGAACACTGCTGTGCTGACTCCTCTGCCATAGACTGACCCTGTTATTCCAACTGGGCCTCCTGAGACAGAGAACAGGGTAGAGAAGCCTCCCATGTGTCCCTTTTATACGACAGACATTGCTCCGTATTGTTTTCCTTATTTCATCATTTACCATTGCTTTACGAGCAATGCTTCACATACTATCCCTGTTTTGTTTGTTTTTGTCACATTTTACATCTCTGCATTAGGTTAAATAAAGCAAACAGTCAGTAGTTACTTTCATTTCATGTTATTAGGTTACACGTTTTAAACGTGTGTAATTGTTTGCTCCTTTGTTCATTCACCTGCAGGTTTGGTGTTGGGAGGGGATGGCCCAACAGTTCCTGGTTTGTATAGGTTTAGTCATAACCAGATTATTAGATCATACCATTTGAAAGGTTTTCTTCCAAACTGTTATTTGTACATTTTGTGAAATAGGGATTATTTATTTGCTGAAAAGCTTTTTAGATACTGTATTTAAATGGGCTTGTTATGGAAAATTGGATAGAAATGTGTTTTCCTTGCTTTAGGAGTCAGTGAGAATCAACCTTCTTAAATGTTGGTACTTGCTGCCTGTATTAACGGTTTGAAGTGAACACCCTATGTAAAGTCATATATATAAAGTTTTTCCCAGGGGGAAAGAGGACATGAGGCCAGAACGCAGGTCTTTAAGATGCAATTAGTTATTTGTGGCATTATACTTTGTAATTTGGTAACCTGACGAGGATGGCACACTGCAAGTAAACATTCACTTCTGGCAGTCTGCCTACTTACTCCCTTCCTTGCATTTACAATCTGAGATACATTTGAGTTGCATTGTATTTTCCTCTGTTGCGGGACTTTTGCCAATGAATGAATTTACTTCTATCAATACTAATTCCCCTTTCGACAGACAGAAATGATTTGCTTTGAGATGACCTTTAGCCGGCGGGACCCTGAGACATCCTTCATGATCACCCACATGACAAGACATTCGACATGACCAAAAAGATCAGGCTTTTTTTTTACCATGATAACAAATCATGTACAGGGAAAATAAAAAGCCATACTGTTAAGGTGTTTTCTGTCCAGAGAGATTGTAAATGAAAAAATACATCAGTCACAATATCACAACATTTCTTTATACCATGAAAGTGCAGTTGCTAAGAAAATGATCCTCTGGCTTTGCAAATGGATAGGATTTTTATCGAGGTTCTTGTAGGAACTGTATTCGAGCAACTCTCAACTAATTTATTTAACAACAATCTCCTCAAACCTTTTTTGTCTGCTTTTAGGGCCGGTCATTCCACTGAAACTACTACTCAGTAAAGTGGCTGATGACATTTTATTTACTCTTGACTCTGGCTCCTCCTCACTGCTTCTCCTGTTGGACCTCAGTGCAGCATTTGCTACCATTGATCATATACTCCATATTGAAAATATCATCATATAGAAAATTATTTTGGTATCTGTGACCAAGCACACGCCTGGAAGTCCTACCTTTCTGAAAGCACACAGTGTGTTATACAATAATCACAATTCAGGTTTCAAAGAGGTGAAATACGGAGTTCCTCAAGGCTCTGTTGTTGGCCCTTTGCTCTTCTCGTTTCTCATATCTTAGCCAAGTCATACGCACCTTTGGATTAAATGTCCATTGTTGTGAGGAAGATACCTAGCTGTGCATGTCTGTAAATGCGGGGGACCGATAACTTCTGCTCCTAATTCTGATAAAACTGAGTTGCTGGTCTTTGCATCTAATCTGTATAGATACCAGTTTTAAAACTTTGGACAACCGTGTAATCTCTCAGAGTTCCGTGGTCAAGAACCTTGGGGTTATGATTGATCCTTGATTGACTCTCTCTTTTGATCTGCATATTGAATAAATGACTAGCCTGCCCTTCTCCACTTCCGTAAAGTGGCAAAAGTCTGGCTTTATCTTTCCAGAACTTGTACTAAGGTTTTGATTTGCGCTTTTGTTTCCTCTTGACTATTATGATTTGTTTGTTGTCCTGTTTTACTCAATCTAGCACTAAGAGCCTCCACCTGATCCAAAATGCTGCCGCTAGAATTGTTACTAAACCAGTACATTTGACTTTATCACACCGGTTTTAGCTTTTCTTCACCGGCTCCCAATACATGTAGGACTATACCTTTGTTGACATACAACGCTTTATATGGGCTTCTTAAGAGTAAGAACATGAACATTAAGTAAAGGCTAGATAAACATGTTAAATATATATTTATGTACTGCAGCACTAAGTTCCAAAAGCTATGCCAGTGGCTCTGTGGGCTATGCTGAACATTCATCAGCATGCCAACATGCCCACACAGATAATGTAATAAAGCAGGTTTAATGAGTAATGTTAAAATCTTAAAATATTCAGCAAAAGTGGTTAGAATTTATCCTATATGTTACTTTAATGTCTGAACATAAATATCATCAGCTGTTAATAATTATGAATGTGATAACTCAGTCTGGACTACAGACTGACCAACTTGGATCCAAGCAGGTTGATTTTCATTTAAGCCTATACGGACTTATACTGTAGCTCTGCTCTTGGGACATGATTATGTGAACTCTCCCGTTACAAACACAGGCAGCTCGAGGGAATATGGTCGTAAATGCAAGATGTTTTATTTGGGGAATTATTTTTTTTCCACATACCAGTGGTTTCATGGTTCAATGTATTTTTAAAGTGGCGCACCTCACAAAACATTATAACAGCTGATGATGTATGAATCCACATTTAACTAAAATAAATATTATTTAAGAGCACAATTGTTTTATCAATTTACATTTGCGTCAAAAAGGACAATTTGAGAAATTAGAATATCAAGCACCTACTAAAGTTATGTAAAACAGAAGTATGGGGATAACTATATGTTCACCATGTGCTATAGCTAGATTCTAAATGTAAGATCATTTACATAAGGTAAATCAAACCAGTGTTTGTCATTTCAAATTGAGTATATCCACTGAATCTGTGTAAATGTCTTTATAGATACCACCGACTTTTCTTTCTTTGCTCCCCGTTGTTTGGCCTTTTCTGTAAAAGGACACAGTGCCATATCAACACATTTATTATCTTTTTATGTAGATATTGGCTAATGCCAGACCCCCTGTGTTTATTAGCTGTACAATTTGTCGAAAGAAAAATGGACAAGGAGGAGGATCCCCGCCCTGCTGGAACATTAATTGTCCATTAGACTACATTCAAAATGTTTTGTATGCTGCAATGCAGGTGGAAGCTGAGAGAAAAAATGCAAACACACACACACTTATGTATGTACAAACAAAACCATGATGCCAGTAAATCTATGTCCACTCGTGGATCCTAACTGTGCCAAGATTGATGAGAGACTAAGGCTGCCTACACACCAGACGAATTTTAGGCCCGATACTGGACTCGATTTGTCCCCCCAACGATCAGGTGTGGGCCAATTCAAGGCTATTCAGCCAATTATTTGTCGTAATAATTTTCAAATGTGTTGTTTCGATAATATTATTTCTGATCGAGTCCTGAGTCCATTGCCTCCGACGGAACATCTGAAATACCCAATGAGCAAACAGACGGGGTAGCGCCACCAACCAAATACTACTAGTACGTACTTGGCAAACAGAAAGACAATTTGCCCCGAGCTGAGTGGACTGTAGGCAAAGCTTGTAGAATTATGGCAACAACTAGAGTGCCTTTACATTGTTTTATGTAAAAACATTTCCTTTTTTCATATGTTTATTTAGTTTCATATACTGTATATAGATAGTAAAACATCAAATATGCAGTCCTATCAATTGTGTGAAACGCACAGACAAAACTTGACCTTGTTAGGAATAATTTGTTTTCTGCAGTCATTTCATAGATTAATATATTTTAATTTATCTAGTCAAATACTGCTTGCCTTGCTTGCCCTAATGGCACATTATTGCTTATTTTAATGATTTACTATCCAAAAACCAAAGAAATTGAGTATTAAAATTATTTATTATCGCCAATAACTTCAGACAATCCATGTCACTTTAGTGAAACCAAACCGTCCTCCATGCCTCCACCTCTGCCTGATGATATAACAATATGTTGACATACCTAAATGCATTTAATTCATATCATTAGGTCAGGATTATCTTATTAATACGAACGGTAAGAGTGATTAAGATGCAGACAAAGTATCACGGTGTGAATTAATTGACTTTATTATTACAGTGTTCTACCATCAATAATAAATGAATTATTCCCTACTTTTGTACAATCATTTATTACTGCAGGGACATGCATGATAAATCACTAAGCGCTTAAAAAGGTCAACAATGTTACCTTTATGAAGTGCCACACAGCAACAAATCAAACGAAGCTGCATAAGATTATTTCATATATTTTTCACTCAGAGCCTAATCTCTGACAAACTAAGAGAACCAAGAAATAACACATCTGAAGGACAGGTGCTCCTCTCAACCACTTCAATCAATGATTGGGGAGTGAGGTAGTTGTGTTTTCTTGCAATGCGTGTAGGTACTTTATAATATAATATAATTTATGGATGCTGGTGGAAAGATTTAATTATCTGTGTATATAAAGGCTCGATTAATCCCTCTGCTTGCAGACTTCATGCTAAGCTAAACTAATCCGCTGTGTGTTGTGTTGCATCTTACTTACGGTGATAGAAGCACCCCTGTACTCTTCTAACTTTTCGAAAGAAAACGAAAAAAATTTTTTCTAAAATGTGATTTCAATTTTGCAAGATGAAAATATTCCCAATAATACCTGTTTCTGTAAAACACATCATTATTGGGGGGCCCTGATAGTCCAGTAGGTGCAGCCTGAGCTTTCATTCTCCGTGAATGAAAGCTCAACCAAAGGCCTTTCCATGTCCAATGTTTTGTGATAATTCCAAAATAAGATTGATAAAGAATACATATATCACATATAACCTCTTTATCAACTGCAACAATTAAAACCAACTTGTAAGAATAGGATCTGTGTATTGAATAATGCATTCCCATGATGACTTATCTGTGCTCCTAAAAACCTGATAATATGAGTGTCATGGACAATGAAATCCCGCGTAACACCTTAAAAGTTGAGCAGAATCCAAGACAGACGTTTGGGCGTCTGTTTTGGAAGACAGCGCGCAAGATGCTCTGGATTTAATTAAGGTGGTCACACTGAGTTAGGCGTGTGGACTCACACAGCTCTTTGGAAATGTTCCCCACATACTGCTGCAGGACAGCTGCAGTATGTGTAATGGCTGAAAAGCACATCACGTAGCATGTCTACATCATTCAATATGGAGTGGTATGTGATGTCAAATTTTACTTTGTGCAAATAATGTGCAAAAAAAGAGGGAGCAAACATACACAATGAACAATCACCATGATCTGGTGAAAGGTTGCTCTGTGCAGTCAACAAACGATCCTCTGATCTTTAGGTAGAAAGATGACATGTTACCCCAATAAAAGTAGCATTATAGTTTAATATGAAGTAATGACTATGAGGGTAGTGTTAATGCACCGAAGGATTGTTTACCAACTGCCAATAAAAAGAAGAAGAAGAAGAAGAAGAGTTAGAATAAAATGTAACCACTTTAACCCTAATTATATAAATAATAATAAATACATGCTTGCAGAAGCCATTTAGTTGGAGGGAATAAATATGGAGATTTTACGAAATAAAATATCTTTAAGTCTCTGGTAATCAATAAAATGGAAATAATATGCGCTACGTCGATGCAGTCCCCCATCTCCCTCTGCGCAAAGCTGCGCGTCTGGACGGCTGGGACGCACCTGCAGAGGTCTGAGGGGGGTCATCTGAACAGGCGTCCGGTTCCCCCCCAGCGGGCTCGACACACTCCGAACACACACACCGGCACAGATGCTGCGTCTTGCCCTGGCTGCTCTCCGCGACTGTGTATCTGCAGAGAGCGATGTGATTACATTGAAAAGTGTAGACCCCGATTATAAGACAACCGCTCTTTTTCAGATTTTTTTCGAGGAAAAAAAACCCAGTCTTATATGTGGGTAAATATGTCACTACTAATTATTTTTGTGCGGCCCAGTACAAAATGACTCACGGACCGCTACTGGTCCGGGGCCCAGTGTTTGGGGACTGCTGCACTAGGAGATCCACCACTGTGGTCTGTTCTTCAAGCTGTGACTGTAACAGATAGTGTGTCAAAAAGGTTAGGATGTTTCCAGCTGTGAACAAGACTAACATGCATATCAAGAACACACATCCAAATGAGGCTGAAAGAAAATTCACAAAAGTCATAAGATTTTTCTTTTCCACCCCTTCCAATTTGACATGTAAGGGAAATGAATCGTGTTTGCTCATGTTTGCCCCCCCCCCCCCCCCCCCCCCCCCCCCCCCCCCCTTTTGCCCCCCCCCCCCCCCCCCCCCCACACACACACACACACACACACACATGCACTAATATATTATGTGCACCAACACAGGGACACCAGAAATTAATTTAAACAAAACATGACATAGTATCTCAGTATGTGGTCAACTGTTTATGTGAGTGTTTGCGTGCCTGTGTGCGTGTGTTGGAAACCCAAGGGGTGTGTATGTCTGCTGCATAGCAGATTTGAAACAGGGCATTAATTGAGCTTCAAACTAAAGGGAACAGAGGGAGCTGCGGGAAGAGGGGATAGTTGGAGGGGAAAATAGAGAGAGTGTGTGTGTGAGTGTGAGAGAAAGAAAGACAGCGGCAGAGTTAGAAAAAAGGGGATAAGAAAGAAAGAAAATGCGGAGACAGACAGATGCAGTGAGAGGGAGAGAGAGAATCATGCTGAAGGGAATAACAGCGAGTGATGCTCATTAAAACTGATTATTAAAGCAGTAACACTGAAGAGCTGCAATCAGGCATAGCCACAACATCCCAGATGTGTGTGTGTGTGTGCATGCGTGCATGCATGTGTGTGTTGCTACTACAAACAGAAGATCACTGAAGTATTACATTGGTAGTCT
Source organism: Colistium nudipinnis (assembly GCA_016785305.1). Classification (NCBI taxonomy): domain Eukaryota; kingdom Metazoa; phylum Chordata; class Actinopteri; order Pleuronectiformes; family Rhombosoleidae; genus Colistium; species Colistium nudipinnis. Next base: position 883,645 of record JAFBJU010001010.1, on the reverse strand, counting down.
GCACGTGGGTTTAAACATGCAGCTGATATTCATAAATTGAACAATTATCCTGTTCACAGATTGTTTCAGTGCCCAGTCACACTCGTAGTCATGTCTGTGAGATATGCATGAGTGTGCAATGTTATCCAGTCTGTCAAAGTGCACTTGAGTGAGGGACTTAAGGCGGGGAAGTCAGCTCCAGCTCCAGCTGGGAATGTCTGAGAGAATTGTGCTAAAACAGCTGAAATGGTTTGAATTAAATTAATAGGGGATCAAATTGCACGAGAGCCAATGGGATTTAACTTACTTGTTAATAATGGAGTAAATCTACTTGAGGATATTGACATCACACCAAGGCTATGTTAGTGGAATCTGAGATGATTGGCTTAGCTTAAGCATAACGGCTCATATATAACAACATATTGGGTACTGTCCACCTTAGGAAAAGCCACTGTAGTTATATATGGAATAAACAAGGAAACCAAAACCAAGTTTCTTTGTTTCTTACACAAATAATAATGTGTGAGTCGAGTTAGGAAAGTTTGCTTTTAGTCTTTATGCTTAGCCAGGCTAATCATCTTCTGGCTCCTAATCTGTGTTAAATGCATCATTAAATGCAGTGTGGTATCAATAACACATTTTCGTTTTTCGAAAAAAGAGAATAAACCAACCACAATGTACGTCACACAAGAATCATGTTTTCAACATTTTTGTCTTATATAAACAAATCACTCATTGGTTACATTTTCATAGACAGTAACATTCTGAGAATAACCCGATCGACAGCATTTTCAGCTTACCTTAGTTCAAACGTACCTCTACCTGCGATATAAGGAATAAGCAATAATTTGATTAAGCATGTGGGCGATTCCGATCAAAGTTATATTATGTCGACATCTGTATGTCTTAATTCCATTATGATGTCCTATAGTTTTCACAGCATAAGATGTAAGGCATTATCAGACTGTGCTCTGTAAGATGTCAGCAGGAATACAAATAGAATACTCATGGAAGCATCAAAATCAGAACAATCAAAAAAAAGATCAACAGCGGGATCATTGGTGTCCATGTCAATCTACCGTAGTTACCAATAATTCATATTTTATTTTTCATGTAACCATTAATTGAAAATACTCTACAGCCATTGCATTGGCCTTCAATAACACATTGGATATTTAAAGTTCAAACTAATTATTTTCCATGATATGAGTTGTGCGTCCAGAACAAGCCTTGAAGAAATGGAACAATAGTGTCAGTGGACAACAGTTTTCTTCAATTCCCACAGTCTTTGATCATCAACGACACCATCCACCAACACTCTTACTGAACTGTAAAAATAAAAATGTTTCTTCCAGTATTTAGTGCCTATAATTCACCGTTTTGATCAAATAACATAATTAACTTGGCGTTATTGTTTACTGTATATAAGTATTTTAATTGTTTTTACCATGACAAAATGACATGTTTTGTGAAGATGATGTGAGCATTATCCCGCTGTCCCTACTGACCATGCCTGAATCTGCAACCATGCTGCTGCCACAGTCAGTGGGCACCAGGGAAGTGTAGCATAAACCATGCCATTTGCAATAACATGTATTCTTCTATGTATCTACTATGTAATTAATGCTGTTGAACCAATGATGATATTATGAATGAATTAATGTTTTTTTTTTTCTAATTCTGCACCAGTCAACAGTGCCTAGTTGCATCAAAGTATAAAGCCAATCAAGTTTAATTAAAAATAGGTTTCCTGATATTGTCAGTCAGCTACTACGGAAAAAAATCCTTCCTTGTGGTATAGGTATAATTTGCAAGACACAGACAATTATTAATCATAACTAAATGCTTGTTATGCTCATTATATATATATAGATCTATCTATATATCTATAGATATATCTATAGATATATAGATAGATCTATCTATATAGATAGATAGATCTATATATAGATATATATATATATATATATATATATATATATATCTATCTATCTATATATATAGATAGATATATATATACAAACACATATACATATATATATATATATATATACAGAGTGTATGTGTGTGTGTACATGTGTGTGTGTGTGTGCGTGTGTGTGCGTGTGTGTTTCAAGCTATAGATCACCAACAGTAGCGTTTGATTAGTATGTGCTGTCTGCACTTCATGTACAGATCTCTTATTAACAACCTCAAATATCAGCACCATATAAGTATTCATCTCCAGTTCTTATTAATCATCTTCCATCTTGCGTACATAAGCAAACCCCTGTGGTGTCCTTTACTCTTCATTTTCTATTTGCTCACTCCTTCCTCTTACCTCTTCTCTATTCTATTTGACCCTTTGCTCATGTTTGAATCCCCAGTGATGGTTGTTAACTCAGACAAGCCATTACAGCTCACATGCAAAAGATGGGGTTGAGAGCTTATGCTATTTGCAGTTATGGTGTTGGCTTAGACATAGTAATGGTTCCATGTACTGTTTAGGAGTAAATGCACCAAAAAAATCACCATGGAATGAGTTGCACAACTTTCAAATGTAAAGGGAACTAGGACACATTTGCATTTGAGATAAGTTACAAACTAAAAAATATTGTGATCGGAAAACCCTGAATGTATTTATGAACTGTTGCAGAGACATTTATGGTTTCCTGAGGATGAATCTTAATAACTTCTGCGACCCCTCTAGCACCCATGACATTACTGGATGAATAATCATGCCATTTGTTACTCCTATGCCCCCTGAGGATGCACGGTGACCCCACAATTGCCATGTTAAAGCACATTTGTCATAAATCAAAACCTGCAAAGCAATCACCATAATTTGGATATGTTTTGGCTCCTCTGCTGAGTAGCTAAACAAGTCTCTTTGTCCTGTTCAATACAGTATTGGTCAAACACAGCAATAACTCATAGTGCCTCAAACATGTCATCATCATGATTTTCTGATCTGTTACTTGTGTGATTATGGAGGCCATCGCGATTAAACAATTGTTGCCCAGGACTAGTATTTACTCACGAAATTTAAAACCCTGAAAACAACAAATAAACATACACAAAAGACAGGAAGCATGGGGTGTTATCACAGGACTCCTGGGAGTCCTGTCATGTCTCTGCTTCCATATCTAAAAAATGCAGAAAGCGACAATACTATTCTCATTATAAACTCTTAAATGTATCCTGTTGAATGTGTAGTCCAGTGCTAGTGTGTTGTCTATAAGCCAGGTGCATTTACTGTATATTACTTTCTCATTCACACACTCATACATACCCACACAGCTGCGAAATGCAGCATGCTTTGAAAGAATACAAAAATATGTGAGCCTACAGCAACAGAAGCGTTTATTGCGGAGAGCCAAGCACAATGTGATAGTGAACTGAATAGAAAACAGGAGTTCCATGCATACAACCCCCGGCATACTTCCTCCCCCCAAATGTGTCCCTCTCTCATCTGTCCATCCCCTCTACTCCTTTTCTTTTTCCCTCTTCCATCCCCATCTCTGCTCAAAAGGTTAGTAAATGTCAGATGGGAGTTGTCATCATCTTCAATGGCGTCATCCTTCTTCATAGAAACACTGTCTATCTGTGCGTGCATGCTTGTGTGTGTGTGTATGTTTGTAGGTGTGTGTGTGTGTGAGATGAAGTCTGAGGGAATACAATTGAACAGAAATATAGGAAATTGAAATGGGAAATTATTGCTTTTAACAAAGCAAAGACACACACATTCATGCACAAAGAATGACTTGAAATATTGAAAAATTCCAGTGAACAACTTAACATCTATGTAGCTTCTTGCGACTTTTTCAGTATCCACACATATACATTTTATCTCTCTCCGTCTCACTGTTGCGTCTTCATTACAGCCTGTATTTGCCTCTCTATATTTTATGACTAATAGAAGGAGCAGGCCTTTGTGGTGATGACAAATCCCCACACTCAGACAGTTTTACAGCCCCTAAAGAGCCCCTTGACAAACGACTAGGCTGTAAACCTAATATTCCATTGCTGCGTGTTATTGTAATGGCCCATGTGTATGTGTGCATGAGTGTATGAGTATTGCTTATCTCCACCAATTACAAAAGTGCTTTAGCATCAAAAACAAATCTTTGTATAAACACACTCACACACACACACACACCACAAAGGCACTTGGTTTCATATCCTGAACATACTCTGTATGTTTGACTGTTATATGCATATGCTCAATTATACAGATTGTGAAGTAATCACATTTAACACACATGAAGGTCAACACAAGGACTAACCCACTAACAAATAAAAATTACCCGGGATATGAACCTTTTCAAAAATTCCATTGAAGAGTCCAGGTTATAGGTGCAATCCTTACCACACTGAATTAATTTCACAGCAGATGATCTCAGTCTGGATTACTGTGACAATACACTTCAAAACCTGTCCACCCCAGATCAAATCCTTGCAATATAGAGGGAGAGTGTATTTTGAAGGAGTAGGATAAGAACAAGAAGAACCAGCTTCTGTCGTTGTAAATTAGTCATTACATTAATATGTTGTGCATGCAAACATCTCTGGCATAATTGTTTAAGTTTTTTTTTTTATAAAACCAAAACTGTTTCTCATAACACACAATTATTTGACCCTTTATTATAAGTAACATACTTACGTGTGTGGCTTGAGATAGGTTCATCTATGGTTGAAAAAAAAAAAAAAAAAAAGCATGCCCCACTGACATGGGAAACAATTACCATGGGGTTAGATTTTTTCTGTTTTAAATGGAAACCATATTACTTATTGATTTATAACTGACAGGTTAATGAATGGAAATTTAAAGCTACCTGGTCAGTTGAAATTATTCATGACCCAGCTCATGACTGGTTTCTTTATTTAGAAGAAAAGTAGCCTCCACCTCCATCTATGCTTGCTTCTCCTCGTTAGCCCTGTCAAAGCAAACATCACTGGTTGACATATAATATACAATTTAAATACATATCAGTAAAGATACCACATTTAATCAGCATTATACTGCAACATGTACTTTAAACATTGTCAATGGAGTGTTTATAATTAGGGACCTTTAATGTTTACTCCAGCTTATTGGTTTTAATACACAATTACCTAAAGGTTTCTCCACTCAAGTCTTTCTCATCATTAGACTCTGTTACACTCTTATACTGCCCCCCCACCTCCTTATGTTAAGGCTTGATCAATCCTGAGTGAAGTCAGCCGGTGCATCGATAAGGCCTGAGGGCCCACACACACACCGTCCTCCGCTCAGACAGTCTTACACTGTATATGTCTCACACCTTTTCTTTCTTTCTCATCCATAATCCCCTAATGGCTGCATGCTGTTATTTCCCCTGAGGGCCGGTGAGCCGAGCATCGCTGCGGGAATACATTAAATTCAAGAGTTGTTGACGCACGCTCAACAAAAAGCAATAACCTGTGCAGGGTCATTTTTCCCCCCTTTCCTCTCATTTTCTGAGGTCGAACAGAATTGCCTTTCAGTGCTAGTGTGATTATGTTCCGTTTAACATGGGAATTATGAGAATTACAGACGAATGTGGGGGTGCATCATGCTTTGACAAGATTAAAAGCTCCACGGGGAGGGAAAAAGACACAATGGACAAGCACGGGGAGGGAGAGAAACATCCTGAGGTGAGGCGACAGACAGTTTAGCTTTACAGTTTCAATCATCTGGCCTTTAACTTTTTTTAAGGATGATTTACAGTATAAAGATTGTAATCATCAATCCTGTGTGTTTGTTTGCACTGAATGCCAGTTAAAAAAGGCAGCATGTTGAAATGTATCTTCTGAGCACTTTGCCTCAGGTCTGCTGTTGGTAGCATATATTTTATTCTAAAAAGATTGTAAACTCCTGCTCCTGGCAACCTACTGTCTCCTGTTCAACAGCGCCAACATTGCCTAACAGTAAACAAGCTGAATAGCTTGTGTCTCACCAAAGCCATGTGCCCTCTTGGCCCCCGCTTCAGCGTGGAGTTTACCAGAGGGCAGCTGAATTAAATGCCTGGTGAGAATGGCTGTAAAAAAGACTCACTCCTCTAAATCTGATCTGGTCTAACTTAATTACCAGAGTCAGAAGAGGAGCGGTCTCAAGCCACTCGCACAAGCACCAGTTCATTAAAGCTCCTGCCATCACCTTGTTACTGCGGCAGCAGCCGGTGATCGATGTGCTATGTGCCTTTTTGTTTATGGAGACAGAGTAAAAAGGGGATGAGAGAGGCCAAATAACAATAATTAAGCTGCTCCAAGTATTATCCTGATAGCCGTGTGGCCTGTTTGATTGTGATGTTTGAATGTGTCACAATCAGGACTGTATTGTGATTGTGTATGATTGTTTTTCAACAGATGCACAAACAGACGATAGAGTGATGTCACTATTCACATTTTGTCAGCAGAAAAAGGAAGTCAGTTATTTATCATCCTCCGTTCATTTGTAGACACCTAGTAGACTTTGATGGATGCTATAACTGAATTTCATGGACTTCACACTCACCCATACTCAAATAAACAGCCTTACGTTTGTGTCTCACAGACAATAATTAGAACCCACTCTGTGGTGTTTTAACTGTTTTTTGAAGCCCTTCTTCTTCCTCTAACTGCTCTGCCCTGCCGCCATCCTAGCCCGTCGCCCCACACCCTACTGCATGTGAAGAATTAGCCGCACTAACGTCGGCCCTAATTGCCTGTCACTGTGTGCTCGGAAATGTGAAACCACTTCCCCAATATAATCATGTTTACACGCAAGCGCCGGGTGCCAGACTGCTGGGCTTGTCTCTGTTGAGCTTGTTTAGGGAGTAATTTACTGTAAAATTGGCTATGATAGTCCGTCACACACAGAGAGAGAAAGAGAGAGAGAGAGGGGAACCAGCTCAGCATAAAATGGATGCTATTGAGACACAATCCCTTCCTGAGTACACAGGTTATTTTATTTATTTATTTATTTATTGCTGATGATGTGGAAGCGTGAAGGAACAGAATTGTGCCTCATTATCACAAGATGTCAAGATGATCTTGAACAGGTTTATGAAATAATATTATGACTAACACTAATGCATGAGGTAGCTCCCGAGATGTCCAGTAGTGGGAACAGGCAACATAATCAGTTTGCTTTTTCAATTTATGACACTAATTAGGAGGGAAAAAACGTTACCATTTTAGAAAATAAGAAATCAAGAAAATATAAAACAAAATAAAACGTAAAACACACAGACTCATAATGTATCTGTCACTGCATTTCCTTTGAGTATAAAACACCCTGATAGAAAAGCAATCATCTAGGTTACATCAAATAAAGCAGTCACTTTTAATGGTATAAGCGCCGCTTTCCATAAGTGTCAAAGATATTTCAGATTAAAAGCATTCATTTTGAAGCTCAGTGACTGGAGGGCAACACTCACAGGGGCACATTCCTTCTTTACCGGCTCTGTTAATTTCCATTCCCAGCACAGCGCGGGTTGGGGGCCACTTGAGAAGTCTGCACATTGTGAAGTATACCTGACATTTTTCTTCTCTAATTGTGTTTTCTTCTCCCTTTGCTGGATTTGTGTGTGTTCGTGTGTGTGTGTGTGTGTGTGTGTGGATGTGTGCGTGTGTGTGTGTGTGTGTGCATGTTTACTTCTTTCAGTTTGTGTGCGTGACAGTGCCACAATAAACTGTACATCCAAATAAGTGTGTCTGGGAGTGTGTTTTTGTGTGTGTGTGTGTGTGCACAAATGTGCAGGAATATTTATTCATCTCTTTCTCTGTGTACAGCAACACTGTGTATGTTTTTTGTTTGCCAATTAGGCACTCAATGACAGGACATGTGGTGAAGCAGCTAGCTAGACTATTCATGGATCAGCAGTTATGGGAGGAAATTTGAAAATACCAACTGGAAACTCACACAAACACACTGCCATTGTAAATTTGAGTTTGGTGTATGAAGCTGATCTTAGTGGCACAAGCATTACTGCTGTGTGCGCCAGTGCATCATGTCTTCACATAGTTGTCGTCTACTTGTTTCAGCTTAATTAACTGAATTCATTAATGAAATAATCTAAAGTTTCACTCATATGTTATAATTATTCATACAGTACATTATTGTTTAAACTTTAGCAATTGTTATTGGAAATTTGAAAAGAAAACAACTATGATTGTTCTTTTTAAAGGAAAATGCCATTGTCTATGAAGACGTTTTTGAATGTTTCTATTGAAAAGACAAAGTGGGAAAAGAGTTGCAGCTCTTGTCTCATTAAATTGATTATGAAGCTCATTGGCCATGGGATTTATGTCTCCCTGTACATGTACTGTATATTGAAACAAATATGGGCAAGGAAAGGAGAAAAAATATGCTTTAAAAAGGCATGAGCAGGGAGACAGAGCAGATATGAGTAAGATAAAATAAGAAAAGATGGAGTGGGTTGAAGAAAACAATGATCACTCCTCTTCAGTGTCGGCTTCTGGATTAAACTGTGATGTAAACTGTGAGTTGTATACTCTATATTTTTCTCTCATTCATTTTGGATGTGAAACAGCTCATCAGGGCCCTGGGTGGATTCTGTGTGTTCTACTGGTCACCCCCTGGACCGAGTTCACATTAAGTCATCTCTTTCTCCATCAGTCAATATGGCCTTCCTCTCCTGAAGTGCTGCCATATGGTGTCTGTTCCACTCTTCCTTCACATCCTCGTCTTCTCTTATCTTTTCCCCAACTCTCTTCCTCTCCTCATTGCTAACTACTTTCTTCATGTGGTTACTTCGACTCATTCCTTTTGTCGCCCCATTGCAAATACACGCATATGCATTCACACAAACGGACACACTACCATTCACATCTCTGCCATCCCCACCTCCTCTGCCATTCACATCTGTGCATGAGAGAAACTCCAGGAGTTGCCTCTCTCAATTTCGCCCTCCCCCCTCTTCCTCTTCGACTCATTTCTCCTTTTCAGCTGTCTCAGCAGCAGAGCCAAGATGTGTATCAGAAAGCTACTATATAACAGTGACTTATTTTTATCGTGAGAGTAGGGTGTGGGGTTGGCAGTTCCCGGTAAGTAAGGAATATGGGTTATAATGTCAATGTATCACTGCAAACTGGATGTGTTTATCTCAAATCACAGGCAATGGAGCTGTAAAGTTGGATAAGCTGCCAGATCTCATCATTCCAATTTCAATGTTACTCAGCGGCTCAGTATTCTTAGAATTGACCTCACAGTTTATGCGATGACTCAAAGTGGGGAATGGAAAACATGGCAACAGTTGATGAATGAATGATGATTGACTTTAGCACTGACAGAATTCACACTATTTTAGGGAAGGACACCTTCTACCATCACTTAAATAATAAATACTAATAAAGGCATTGTTGCAACATAAACATTTCAATCTACAAATTTCGCTTAACCTTTTAAGTTGTAAACATTATTTTCTTGTACGAGGGGGCGTGTTGCTCAGCGGGCCGGATATAACTGCAAAGTGAGCTGCAGATGGCCCTTGCGCCGTAGCTTGGACACCCCTGCTTTAGACCAAGATTTCACTTCAAGATTTCATACAGAGATACCATCACTATCACTGTAGGCCAACTACTGTTTTTTGAGATGGCCCATCTATAACAAATGTCATCAAATGTTCCTGCTCTGCTCAGGTCTAACTTCCATCTTGGCAACATTATTCTGTATATTCTTTGCACAACCTTTCCTCTGCATGACATGATTTTGGATGGAAACAAGTTATTGACCACATGTTTAGGGCTGGTGATTCTGCCCCACTGTCACTTGACCAGTCCAGGCATCTGTCCAAGCAATACACCTGCTGGATGCCACAGAACACATTAGGGTGGTGTTAGTGCCTCTCACTGCAGCCCTCTTCTCCTCTCCTGTATATTACACTCTTCTTCTACACTCCACTCCACTTCTTTTATGGACTAATTTCCCCCTCTCCACCCTGCTGCATTTTTTCTCTCAATTTTAGCTTCCCTAGTTTCCCCGAGACATCTTTGACCACTTTTTATCCACGACTCTACTAATGTCCATTCACACTCTGAGGTATGTTTTTATTATTAACTGGCACCATTTCCACTCAGACTAGAGCCCATTATAAGTCTGTGATACATTTCTTACTCATAACCTTTCTGATAAGAGATTTTATAAATGCAATTAACTGTAATTTCAAACGTAATTCGATTTTTCATGACCTTGAAGATTTTGTGTATTTCAATCAAGGTAAAATTTTATCGAGCTTCTCCAAAAATGTTTGAGAAGTAATCAGCCCATATACAGATCTGTTTTCTGCGACTTAGCAGGCAGTGTTCTCATAATCTGTTTCCGCCTCCAACCAAAATAGGACATAACATAAAGTATGTTTTCTGTTTGTCTGCTTAAAACACAATATGGCTGCATGGATAGAGAATAAAGGCTTTGTATTACTGCAGCGCATTGGCTTTCGGATGACATGTCAACATTTTAGCCATAATTAAAATCAGGTTATTTCCTACTTGTTCTGCTGTCTAGTGTTACCACCCCCATAGTCTCGGTGACTACAATCCTGAAAAGGCCTGGCCCCCTCTGATGTTTGTCCACAACCTCCCGGGAGTTGAAGGGCTTGCTGTCAGCTCCCTCAACATTTACAGGTTACCCTCGTTACAACTTGGTTTGTTGAGAAGCCTTCCTCTGAGCATGGAGGCAATGTTCAGACGGGGGGGGGGGGGGGGAGGGGGGATGGCCGGGGGGGGGGGGGGGGGGGGGGGGTCATGTGTATGCCCTCACCCACCCAAGAAGGAGACAGTAAAACCCCTTGCGAGATCTTTGGTTCTTGAACTTGAGCTTTTTGTGGAGAGGAGACTAATGAAGGATAGCTTGCTTCGCTCCACTTATCCACGCACCCACTCCAGCTCCATCCCTGCCAGTGGGGCAATATAGTGACTTGTCTCCAGTGCCAGGTAACGGCAAGCCCGATCCTGAGGTGACGTATTCATGGGAAGAATCGCTCATCAGGCGTTTGTGAATCTGCCACCTTTTTGGGCAATTCCTTCTTTCTTCTAAAGGTCTTCCTTGAGCATAGAGGAGGAGGAGTTGTCAGAAATTGCCAATAAGATATTTATTCAGGTCAGTGTTTATTTTAGCTCTAGCTGTCCAATGACTGCTCACCATTACTTTCATCATAAATCCTTTACTTCTCATTCCTATCGCAGCACATGAGACCTTGGAGTTTGAGATTCATGAAGTACTTTACTAATTTACCACTTCATATTGGTCCACAAATATCATTAAAAACTTTGAAATGAGTATTGTTAGAAGACTATGATCTATATTTCATTATAAGAATTTACAAACGCATACTTAACACTTATCCCCTGCAGCGGATAAGCATGGGATGTGTCAATTTATGTGAGCAGCTTTGAGCCTTTATGCATCTTCTAAAATGTTAAGGGATCCCAGCTCGCATTGTCTGAGATGTGCCATGGCACAGGATTCACATGTTATTTTCTCTTCATGCTGATTTACTCAATAGAGTGGAAGTAGTAAAAAAACTCTGTCTGGATTTACGACTTGCTCATAAAAAGCAAAATGCCATATTGTGAAACTGTTGTAAATTCGGTGTCATTATAGCTTCTCCCTGCCCCACACCAACGCCTCTTCGTCAACGCTCCAGTCTCCATTGTCAATATGACGATTCCTGTAGGGAGCTTCCTGCACGCGGCACATGTTTGCACTGATTATCCTGCTCAATGTTGCTGTTGGACGAAGAGTTTCATACCTAACTATACAAACGCACATACACACATACACTTCTCCCACCATGTTGTTTGGATCTTCTTTGTTTCCACAATCTGGTCGGTTCTTCTTTTTAGGTTTCTTCCAGGCCAGTGGGAGAGTTATTTCCTTCGTTACTCATTATTGACAATATTGTCTATAGATTATAAGGCTTAAAAAACCACTTCACTGTAAGGGCAGGAAACTAATTTCCAGTCAATTTTTTAGAGGCAGATAAAGAACAGTCGGAGACAGGCATCGCTGACCTGATAAAGTCTCATGACACGGCTTGTCTGGATTTGACTGACACAGCCAAATGTCAGGGATCTGGTGATAGAATTTGACACACGGGTTGAATATGAAATTTAAAAAATCACAGATATCCATGTGGCTATCAAAATTCCAACACGCCACTTCAGGCTACTCAATCAAAGTAATGCACTTTACTCCTCTGTTGAAGAATTAAAAACTTAGCTAGCTGATTCTGAAAAATCCAAATCAGTTTTTTGTGTTATTTAGTTCAATATTTTCTTTGCACACTGAGCTCATATGCTTGACATGCCAGCTACACCGTGAAACACCAGCCCTCTGGTGGATCTATTTCTTTCAGTTAATTAAAGTAGTAAAAATAAACTTAAAATGATTATTATTTCCAATTACTTTCCACATTTAAATCGCATAGTACTTAAGGATGGCTGTATATAAACCTTTAGTTATGATATACTATGAATTTAAGGCGAATAACCTTTACATTACATAGATTTACTATTTACTAATTACAAGACCTTCACATTTGGATCAAGTAGGACATGAAAAATGTAAGCCAAATTTAAAAAGGCTATATATAGTATATCAATGTGAGATATACATATACCATCTGCATTGGTCAGATCGCAAGAGTATCAGATTAGACTCTGAATCAGCAAATACGGTCTATGTCAAAATGACGGGCGTCTATAGTTTCGTCAGTTCCTGTGATGAAAGAAAATACCATCAGATGTGACAGCACTGTATGTTTGTGTATAATTATTACATTAAGTCTTCGGAAGCTTCCCAGTGATGGAGGCAGTTATGATATTTAATGCAACAAAAGCGGGAAATTATGATGAAAGCAAGAAACATATTGGTGAATCAAATGAATCAGACTCTCTTACAAATGTGTATAAATAAACAGTTCCCACAGCCATCTCAGGATCACACATTTGACAGTGCTAAAATCAGTTTGGCGTGTGGTTGGAAAACAACACAGTTTCAGTGTGTTGCAGAAAACATTCATAGCCAGCTCACGATTAACTAGCATGATGGGCTGGGATGAAAGACGCAATAATGTTCTGTTCTTTGCTCTGTGTTGCGTCTATCTGTGTCTTCTGGTTTCCCCCATCACCTCAGCTCATAACACAAAATCAACACTGTCACTGACTCTGCTTGTGACACTTCAGCCACACAGTACTTGACCCAACATGTAATTTTTCCATTCGCTCTACTAAATTATACAGTGTCTGCCAATGTGCTCAATTCAAACACACTGGAGTGATTTTAAACATGAACATATAAAATGTAATGGATCCAAGCATTGAATCTTTTCATCTGTAGGATATGATATTCTGCTTAAAGCAATCAAATAATGAAAAGCACTGAGAGGGTAATGCATACATAGCATGCATGCATTATCAACCCAATCAGGCAATGCCGACTTTTTAATGTTGTAATAATTCCTGCCGTATGGTGAAAAATGTTTAGCTAATCTAAATCTAATTTATTGATTCCAAAATGAAATGCCTTACTACCCTATGTCTTTATTTGCGGATTTCTTTTTGTCATCATGACTGCGTCATTCCTACCATATAGCATCATGATCATTTTTCCATTCTACAGACGTATATATGCTTGAGGGAATGTCTACTGTCCTGTAGGGTGCGGATAACAAAAAAAAACGTTTTAATCATGCATGAGATAAATGGAGAAAAATCCAAATTTCGATCTTTTTCTAAATTAGCTTAATTAAAGCTCAATATGAGATTTAAACGTTTTTTTATTGATCTTAGTTAATTTATTTCCTGTTTCTGTCTGAAATGTGTGTGGCAAGGGAAGCTTAAATTACAGTTAATTAGCTAATAACATACACCTATTTGAATGGGAAATACATTTGACGTGATTGATTTAGATACCTTGGTCAATGGTTTTAGTCCAGTCTCGAGGGAATATGTAAATGCTCCTGTCCAGTGATAATTTAAAGCAAATCAAGGAGATTATTACATGCTGTGGAGAACTATGGTTAATTATATTTGCTTACATTTTGTCTGATTTGATCATCCATATTATGCTGAGAAAGTCATCAGTGATTTAATCAGACACATTTTTGACAAGCACTGAAGTGTTTCTTTTTTTCGAATATTTTAGTAACATTTTGGAAAGCTAGATATAAAATTAAATAAATTTGATTTGAGAAGTCATCTTTTGGAAGTTTAGTCACACTGAAGGCAACACTTTTTATAATGTTTATGGGTTAAGACTAAATTATGAATCTAAGATTAGTCCACTCTACATCTTTCCGATAATAAAGGACACTACACATCTCTGCTCTGGAGCAGGACACAGCTCATTCACTACATTGTCATTACACAATGTGTTCCATATCATGTATTTTATTTTTAGAGGGGGTCTTCATAATTTGCCAGGCTTATATCTTGAATTGAAGCCCTATTGAAGAGGGATATATGTGTTTCCATCTCTCTGCCTTTCTGAGTGACGAGGTCTGAGATGAAGGGGGGATTACCATAGGGAGTAGGTGTCAGATCATGTGTAAATAGCAGAGAGCGATCTAACATGGATGTGTGACCTGACCAAAGGTCCAGTTTGGTTAGAGGTCAAAGGTCATCTGTCATTGTGACCGAGAAATGCTGTTCTGTTCCTTTTCTTGTCTAGATGTCAGACTGTCTTGCTCTTTGTTGGTCTTCCTTGTTGAATGTCTATCTGCCTTTATGCCCATCTGGCTGGAGTGTGCAGGCATGGGGGCAAAGTGTGTATGGCAGCAGGAACTGTGAGTGTTTGAGTGAGTTAGAGAACAATTTCCATAGAGCTGGAAATATAATGCTGCCTCAGACCCAACTGTCAGCTTTCCTTTGACATTGAGAGGCAAGGAGAAGCGAGGAGAGGAGAGTATAGGAGAGGTAACAAGGGGAGAATATATGTGATGAGGGGGAGGAAAGGAGTAGTATTGCGGAGCAGACGTTGGGGGACAGGACACCGGAGAGTACAAATACTACACACACACAGCTACACGCACACATTTTGTTTGCTCTGCTGTGAACTGCCGTAGACAATTATGTCACCCTCACTCTGCCACAATCAAATTACTGCTGGAGGACAAGGCCTCTGGACAAACCCACTGTATGAACACAAACACTAACACACACCTTTTGTCTCACACAAACACACAAATCATCATGCATGCATACAGCTAATTTAAATGTCAAATCTAACACACACACACACCTAATGTAATGTAATTACAAAAGAAATTACTTATATTAAAGTGAGAGTCTGATTATAGCCCCGTTCAGACCTACTATTAACAGTAGCATTAACGTTAACATCAACATAAGTGTGAATATATCAACATGCAATATCGTTGACTAAAATGTTCTTGTAAAAAATAAAAGCTATTGATGACAATGCAGAAGATGAAATTGTACATCTTTCAGGCAAAACACTAAAATATTTGTTGTCCTCTTATACCTAGTACGGGACTCAAATATCCAGAGCTATTGAAAATACGAAAAATGGTGAAGTTGATTACAGGTGACGAAAAATATCATATAATCTACAATGACTAAATCTGAAAATAGCTGCAAATTTAACACCAGCTAGGTGTGAGGACAAGTAGAACAGTGGCTTAGAACAGAGTGAAGCCAAAGAGAAAATGTGTTACAGAGTTACAACAGGAAGGAAAATCCAGTGGCGGGAAAGCGAGCCATAAAGAGACGAAATGAAGTCAGACGAAGAGAGAAGAGAAGAAGAGCAGGAGGAAGGAGGGATCTGGAGGAAGAGAGGAGGTAGTGTTGATATTTGCTTGTTATTCTGGCACTAATTTTCCCCCTGGAGCTCATTACAGTCTGGAGAGAAACGAACCACAGAACCTTAAAAACCAACAGAGTGAAGAGTGGAGGGGGTGAGAGAAAAAGTTAAAAGCAACCAGGAGAAAAAGAAAGGACAGACTGACTGAGCAAAGGAAAAATGGAGAACATAAAAAAGAAAGAAGGGAGAAAAAGAGGGAGGATTACAAAGATACTGTGTATAAATGATGGAGTGAAATTAAAAGTGATATCAACAAAGGAGAAGACAATAACAAAAGACACATGCGCACAGCAGCTGTGCATGTCTCCGGTTGCTCTCAGAAGTTGTATCAGCTTCTACCGAATAAATTGCCAGGCCAGGCTTGAAATAGGTTTAAGAAAAATAAAAGTCCCGTTTAAATTTTATTGATTTCATCAGAGCAAATAAATAAGAAAACAGTAGATAAATTGATTTGATTGATTAATAAATCAAAGGATATCATCATAGTCTAAATATTCACATGTAATTTACAGTCATAATAATAATAATAATAATAATAATAATAATAATAATAATAATAATAATAATAATAATAATAATAATAATAATAATAATAATAATAAATGAATAATAGTCCGTTTAGCTGTAGGTTTTCTATATAAGTAGTAGTTTCAGCTTTTTAGCCACAACTTGGTTTGACCCAAAACAAAAACAAGAAGCATATCTTTAATCAGAAGAGCATAACAGCAGCCTCAGATTTCCACACAATCACTAGTAAGTTTCTCTTAGAATATTTTTTTTCTTTTATATAACACTGAAGTACGGAAATACAGATATTATAGTCATCAACCAAATTCATTTGTCAGTATTAGTATTATCATTATTATCATCATAATACCAGTAGAATAGAAACAGTGGCTTGGATTTCAATATATTTATATATCCATATACTGTGTAAGTCTGTGGTTGTAAGAGTTGGTTTCAGAGTCCAAAAGTCCAACATAGAAGAAAAGCAAGGACCCGTGCTGGGAGGCTTACGAGTACAGCAGCAGATAAAGTACGTAAGTCACAGGGAAAAGAGAAGGGGATTGGCCGTCGAGGAACAGACAAGAGAGAGGGATAGAGAGATAGGTCAGTGACAGACAGGATAACAGAGGAATACAAAAAGGAAGAGAGGGTAAAATCTGCACTTGTGGGTAAACAGCATAGTCGTAGAGAGAAGAGGATCCAGGTGAGGGATGGGGTACGGATGGGAAAAACAGCAGCAGTAATGGAAAGGGGAGGGGAGATAAAGGTGTGGAGGAGGGATGCTTGGACAGAAAGGAAGTCTATTCAAATGTTTCGTTTGGCTGCCAGAGAGCTGATAAAAATGCAGGCAAACAAAAGTTGGCCAATTCTTTTTGGGTGACTTGTATCAATAACAATATTAGTTTCATTGGAAAATGTCAGAGGGGAGTCAAGGGAGTTTTGACTGCATAACCGGAGAATGGATGAGGTCTTTATGAGATTTATATTTAAGTGTCGGTCTAAAATTCCTGTTGTTACACAATGCACTGTACACCTCATGCCTCCACATTTTCAGAAGTGTAAAACTTCCATCCCAAGATTTTGTTAGCTAACCCTTTATAAGTGTATACTTCTGGGCTCCTCTTGTCACCTTTATGTTTGTGTGTCATCCTTCAAGGTACTCTTTTGCTTTTCAAATATTTAGACAAGACCATGATCTGTGTAAACGACAACCAGCTCCTGCTTTAGTTACCAAACAAAAACTTTAGTTTAGTTTAGCTTCATTGCTTCGACAAACTCCACTTATAATTTGTTATAGATTTGCACCACTGACGTACAATATCAACACTCGTGTTTCCTGCATCATGTCGTGGCTGCTGTTTTTAAGCCTCAATTTATTTCAATATATTGTGGGCTAAAAGTAACACAAAATGATTAAGATACAATAGTGATATTGCACCATAATAGTACTGTTAAGCTGCTGCCAACCATTATCTGAATTATCAATACGTTGCAAGATGTTCTTTCATAACTGACTTATTGTTCGGTGTCTATGTTCAATAAATGCTGAATGTGACCATATTTAAATGACTGTTTGGTCTGATCCGCAGTCAGGACATCAGATGTATGTTGAGTTTACTATTGTGGAATAAAGTATGGACAAGTAGGAAGTATTAACATATCACCCTGCAGGAGGTCAATCCAGTCGTATAATCCAACGTATTACGCCGATAAATCCTGGGATTTTGAATTCAGTTTATAAATTGCTTCTAACTACAAAGAGCTGCACACCATGTTTTTTTGGGACATGTTTGACGACCAAATATTTTCCATTGCATCTTGTTGTAAAACCTCAAGGCTGATCATCTAATTTGAAGACAAGGAAAGGTTGAAAGGATAAGAAGAAGGAACTGCAAGAACAAACTAGGTCTAGGCATCCGAAAAAGTCAGTAATTTTTAAAACTATACAACACAGCTTACAAGGGACGTAAATGTTTCCCCAGGCTCTGATTTTGTGATCAGTGTGTAGTGTTTTCCCCTATAAAAATTATAGTTTGGCTTTGGAGATACAGATACTGATCCAAAATCAGAGCAATTTATTTGTAGCATATGAAAAACAACTACAAAGATGACCACAGTCATGGGAAAGCAGTTCTTGGAGAAACATTCTTCAACGTTTATGTTGATCGATAAATCGATGATTGAATGGCGAATGTGGATGGGTATTTTACTCTGGCTTTAGAACACTCTGGAACATATAAATGATCAATTGCGTCTTTCAGCAGAGAATAAAAAAGTTTCGGCTGTCCAAAGCTGCAGTCAAGCCACGCAGAAAACAAAGGAAAAAAGAATGAATGAGAGGATGGATGGAGGAAAGGAGGGAAGTGAAGAAGCTGGCCATGTACGCTCATGCATTGGCTCAATAATGCCTCACTTTTTACCCTTGTTTAATCATTCCATGTCATGCTCTTACGTCGCTCTAACATCTCTCATCTGTCCCTCCACCCTCTGCAGCATCCCAAGCAGAAGTCTCTTGTCACAGCCCCTCTTCTTTTTCTTCGTCTGGCCTCTTTTTCAACCATCTTTTTCATCCTTCATTTCCAACCCCCACCCAGCCGCTCCACCTCTTCCTTTCCATTTCCTCTACACCGGGAACACCAGGAAGCCAGAGAAGGTGGAGTATTTCCATCCACCCATTAGGTTTCCTCTCTCCAGTTTGAGGTAGGCCCGGTCCCCCTTCTCCATCTGGATCAGAACACCGTTGCTGGCCGCCTCGCGTGTCACGTCCTGGTCACCTGCAAATGCTGAAATCACCGGCCAGCCGTTGTGCATCAGGCTCACCTGGATGAGATGGAAAGGATGGACAGAAACAGAGGCCGAGAGTCAGTGTAGCGACGATTGGTACAAATCATACTGTGATTAATCAATATCACTGAAATGCTTTCATTTAGATTCCGATCGCCATAACTTCTCAACAGAAGATTTGATAAAAAGCTAGGGGTTGCATTGATAGAAGTAAATGTTATTTCTGCATAGCACAGCTTTTACATTGCATTCAGAGTATTTCCCTGTTTTTCCATTTCCTCTTGGAAAAAGACTTCACAAAGACTTAGTGAAACGTTAACACATAGAGAGTGACTACAGAGCGTCTGACTCAACGAATGTTCCAATAGGGAACATCTTCTGCCAGAAAGAAGTAGCTGTCAGTGACGTATCCCCTCCCTTCCCTGGCCAGCCAACATATACACCAGACAGCAGCTTTCATCATCTCTCTTTTCAGCAACAGCAAAAATAGACACTCTCCGGCTTTGTTTCCCCCTCATGCTTCACTAAAGTAATGGTTCTATGCTACCCCTGGTGCCAACGTGGTACTAAAACAAGCTGATATCAATTTTGGCGAATTGTCTGTTTATGCAGGATCACACTTATGAAATCCCTGAGTAAACCCACTGGATCTCAAAGCAACACAACCGAGATGTTATGTTCTCAGGCATTTCTAGAGGCGGTTGTACAGTATGATACGTTGGTGACTGACTGGAGCAGAATCTAGGCAAAGCTTATAAGAGACCACACATCTGACAAATGTAATCTAACCATAAGAATAGTACATTTAGGCAGAAATGAACCTCAATTCAATCCGACTCAGGACACAAGGAGCTATTCGGTAAAAATCTTAACAAGCCATATTGAATTTAATTATTGGGAGGGACATCAGTCTATTGCTGCTCTCCACAGGATAATGTATGGACATAAACAAACAACTTAACAACACAAATGTAATTTAATTTATGGTGATTTTGCATCCACTGCCTGTAATCCTTCCACTGTTCGTTAAAACGGTTGTACTCAAAGCCTTGTGAGACATGTTGTCATTCAAAACCCAACACTCAATGTTTCTTTACAACATGCAGCCAACATGGAGGGTTAATCAGACCAGAAACCAGTCCCATTCAGACAGACATTTTCACAGTAATTGTTCAACTGTTGCAACCCTACCATGTCATAAAACATTCCATAATTATACACTTATTCTACCTAATGGTCATGAAAGAAAATGAGTGTGCGTGTTTGGTGTGATTGTGTGTGTGGGCCGGAGATGAAGAGCCTGCCAGAGTCAAGAGCTCTCTCAGCCCGGCACTGCTCTTCATCGAAACATAGCACCTCAACCTGTGTGTGTGTGTTTTGTAATTATCCAGCGGGAATCACAGCATAGGTGGGCAAAACTTTTTTTTTCATCCACAAATCAATATGAGAAAAAAATAGCTCAATTCGGATAATAGGCAATCTTTGCAAAGAAATGCCATGAACAAACAACTACACTCTACACGGAAAGCTAATGCATGTAAGACAAGAAGCATACATTTTCGATAGTAAAAATAACTTGCCACAGTGTAACTGTAGATAAACTAGTTAATGACAGAAATCAATGATTAAGACTAATGTGTGCTCGTAGCAGTGGGGTGTGGTTAGGGTGCGGGTGGATGACAGAGAGGGGAGTGGCTCAGCTGCATCAAGATCATCGTGTCTACCATGTTGTCCTGAGAAACGTTTTGTCTGCCTATCCCTAGTACACACACCGGAAATGAACAATATTTAAATGTTTTCAGAAGCAATAATCTCCCCCGAGAAATCAATCTTCACACCAGACTTTACACCTGTATATTACTTTACATCAGAGGTGTGCACCACTTTCAATGTTTCTTTAATAATTAGAGCAGGATTCTTAGAGAAGAAGAACTACTTGATTAGGATGTGCTTTGATTGATGACGAACATTACACTGTTTCCAAGAGTCTTCAATCACTGATGGAACACAGGCACAAATAATCAAGTTTGGATCTCATTAATAACTGACATTGCTCCAGATTATACCTGAGAGGAGATGAGTGAAGGGACCTGAACACAAATGACAGAACCCCTTTCTAAAGGTTTTCAGGGACAATGTGTAGCAAGTGCGATAAAGACAGATGGGGGCTGTGTGCAGGTTTATTCTATTTTCCTGTAAAGGTTTTAGTGAAGTTATGTGTTAAGATTTAAGTACAAATTCATGTGTTAATTCCTTGCTACAAATAAAAAAGGAAGCCTTAAATGAGACCGATCTAAAAATACCAAGAACTTTCTCGCCAATCCAAAAATGTCAAGCCACAGCTCAGTAGACTCGCAACACAGAAGATGGCCACTTGGAGACAGAATCCACCCTCTCAACTAACTAACTAACTCAACAATTTGAAATTCTAGCAAATACTGCTTTCTCAAAGCAGCAAGTAATCATTAGGCTTGTGGTTTTTACCTCCTAATTTTAACTGCATAGAGAGAGCTTTTATTTGTAACTCAGCAAAGTCGAAGAAAACTAATACTTTTTAAGATTTTTTTTTCTCTAAGATGTTGTCAACATGTAACAAGACAGAACATTTACAGAAAACAGTGCAAGTCTGAAAGGTACTCAAATGTGTTACTATCTGTCTTTCCTATATTATCTGTCTACTAAATGTCATCCCCGTCTCTGATACGCACACTGACCCACACTGGGTAACTGTGGGCTTTGTGCTATCGTGATGTATAGCTCTAATAAAGCTGTGACAGTGACTTTGGACGGATGAGACTTTGGTCACCATACATACACACACATGGAAACACACAAGTACGCACACATGCACAAACCAGTATGAATAAATAGCGTGCGGTGGTTGTGCAGCTGTCTTCTACACCCCTCCTCCTTAACTCAGAAACACACACACACACACACACACACACACATGCTCTCAACTACACCCTTACAATTACCATCCATAAATATAAAAGCATGATAATAGGGCTGTGCATCGTGTCAGGCCTCAATCGATCCGCATTCATTAATGCATAAGCACCAATTTACTGGCTGAGTAACAGAGAGAGAGACAGAATAATAGAGAGAAGGAAAAAAAACTGAAAGAGGACATATAAAGACAGTAAACGAGACAGAAAAAAATGGTAGAGTGGAGAAAGAGAATAAAAGGGAGATAGAAATTCTGGCCTGCGATATGTAAATACATTTTATCAGACATCCCACTGCAATAATTAATGCCAGCAACATCATGACTTCCTGTCCAGTCAACTGTCTTGACATGGCATTAATACATTTAAAAAGAAATCGTCTTTCTATTGCTCTGCATTCTTTTTATTTTTTCTGTCCCCTTTCCTCTTATTTTATTTAGACATATTTTCCTTTACTTTCCATCCTTGTTTCTTTGTTATCTTTTTGCTTTTCACCATTCTGTAGTTTTCTCTCTTTTCACAGAAACATTGTCAGAGTGATGGATACATACATTATGGTGTGTCTGTCTGGGTTCTGTGACATTGCCTGTCGTTAAATTTGCCAAGTTTCCTCAAATGAGGTTTCTAAAGTTTGTAGGAAAGTGAATACAGGGACATTCAGGAAATCTATCACGAAGTGTATTGGGAAAACAAATATTTAAATGTTGAGTTCACTATGTGAGACTCCCTACCACCACTTCCCATTGACGTTTCCCTACAAAGGACACAACTAACAAAAGTTTTAAATGTCATGATAATTATTTTTCTAAGCTATTGCAAAAAAATATATTTTATTCTTGTACTCTCTAATGAACTTCATTGCTGTCTACATGAACACTGCAGCCTGTTATCATCTGCCAGCACAGAGTGACTGGTATTCTTCTTCTTTTTTTAACTTTTTAACTCACACCTGATTGTAAGGGGCAAAACGGCTAGCAGTCTGTAAGTAGTTAAAACAAGGTAAATGAATTGATGCAAAGAGAAAAAGGCCACCAGAGCAAAGGTTACAGCTTGAGTTTAACTATTTACATTATAGACCAGATCTTACAAATGTCAGCAAATCCTCGCAAGCCGCCATCAACACTGCCTCTGGGAAAATCCTGAATAATTTGAGGAGACTAAGCAAAGCCTTCACACATCACATTTCTTCTTTAGTGAGTGGAAAATATGCCAACACCCACTTGTTCTGTTGTCAAAATGGCAAACCACAGAAAATGATAACAGTTAATAAGATAAGACAGTATTTACACATATCGCCAGCAAATGACTTAACAAAAGATTCATTATTTGTACTTGTCCACAGGTGTGAAATACTTTTTCACAGGTTTGAATTTCCTTTTACAATGACTATTTTAGAAATGGAAATAAAACAGCTATTCAATAATTATCAAAACTATCAAATATCAATTTGCATCTGGTCAAAAATGAAAAATGTGACATGATTTTACAGATATTGCACATTAGTGTGTCCCTTGCTAAATATATCCTTTAATGCAAATGTTGCTATTGTTCTGACAGATAATTAGAAATATGCAGCAATATTTCCTGGTTGAATTCACTGATTCGCTCAGGTTGAAAAGTGAGTGTTGGCACAGACATTTACACCAGCCGTTGTATTGTTTACCCACAGCTGTCTCTTGGGAGAAATATAAACACAACAAACAGTAAGTCATCTATGACAAGTTGCATCCAGCTGCCACTGTTCATATATATATACAAATGATTAATGGACTGCAGGGATTACATGGCAGACATTTTATCTTAACAAATAGGGACTGAGAGGCACACATGCACTGATCTCTGCAAATTGGAAGTCAGACTATCTTTTAGGATGTCTGCCATTGTCCAAATGTAGACACTAAAAAAAGTTTGGCAAACTGAACAGCTTAAGTCCATGTATACAAACCCAGATCTCTTGCTATCAGATAGACAAAATATGCAGAGCTTCTGGCAAGAAATCCAAATATACATTACCTGCCAACAGCTTTCCACATTTTCAACTGAAATCTAATGACTCACTTGTCTGGGGTCTGTGTAGTAATCTTGTTTAATTTAAACATGACTTATTGTCAGGGTAGGTTTTCTCTCTCAATTGTCTCAATGTTATTCTGTTGTTTCCCTTTTTTTCATGTTTCAGGTTTGTCCCCAATCTGTCCACTCCCATGTTTGTGTGTGTGGTGCCCCCCTCCTGCGTTTCGGCCGTCGACCATTTAATGAACTACTCACACAACTCCACCATAAAAGACCAGCTCACCAATCTTGATGTTGCCAACAATATTAAAGACACAGTCTTTGCCATATTGGTTGCTCATCGAGCCCATTTTCCTTAGCAAATAAACCACCTAAAATTGCATATTCAGCGCCTGAGAATGAGTGACTTGATTTTAGTGTGTGTGTCTTTTATGACATTGTTCAAAATGTAAACAAAAGGCATCACTTTTCATCCCTGGATTCTTAATGTGTTGCTATAGTATATATTTAGCTGTGTGTATCATAGTGGCCTAATCAGGGGATCACCAAAGGTAATTCTCAGTACACTAAATTCCTTACCCTCATTCGTTACCTCAAACCCTAGTCTACTATATCTATATCCACCCTTGAAACAAGCTTACAAACAAGCAGTTACACAGCAGTTGTCTGTGTTTGGAGCCTAACAAGTCCCAGGATATACTGTATGGTGTTTCTATGGCCAGCTGCAGAAAAACGTCTTTTATTCCATCTTTCCTTGCTGCTTCCACCTTCCACCATTTCAAAGGCAAGTGAACATAGACAAGGTGCTTATTTATTTGTCGTTGGCTTGTCTCTCAATTCCCTGTATTTCCTCATTATAAAGCATACACTGTCTGAGCCTGAACTACTGTATTTGTAAAAAAAAAAATCTCAAAACAGTTCCAAATACAATGTAATATTCCCTGTATACCCTATATACTATGCTATATGTACATCCATGGTTGGAGCTGACTATAAGCATGAGTATGGTGCTGCCTTTGACCCTGTTATGAGTTCAAATAGCATCTTTGCCCTGTGGTTGAGGCGTTTTAGGGAGATTTACACCACATGTATTTCAGTCCATTGAGGCCAATAAAAATGGCTCTGGTCATGCATGGACAAGAAACATCTTAACGGCAGGAAGTTGCCTGGGTTCACATTTTGCAAATTTGAAATGAAATAGGCCCTATGTGGTTCACTGCTGGTAACGTATTAACACACAAAAAACGACTAACCCTCATCTGTTTAACACAGCATATGTTACTTCTTAACCCTAACACGATAATAAAATGTATACATGTATTTGTCTTAAATAATAGGATACATGTGGGTTCCATCATTTGTACAAGTAAAGAATATAAATTGGGGCGTGTAATTTGGTAAAACTAGCTGTTTCATTTCATTCAACTACGAACTCAAACTTAACTAGTTTTAGTTCTATTGAATTGGACACCAAATATATGTTTTGTGTGTGTGTTTGAGTGCATGTATAGCCTATGTTCCAACATAAAGGCTATCAATGTGTGTGTTTAGCCCGTGCCTGTAGTGGAAATGCTGTACAGGGAACCAGACTTTAAAAATAAATCATTTGATGATATTTGAGGATGTCTTGAAGGAATGTTTCTCAATCAAAGTCTCATCCCAGTGGTAATATATACTTATCAATCTTTAAAAGTAAATGGGTTTTAAAACAGAATTAGCCATCAATTTAATTAAGTTAAACATTAGCACTTTATGAAGAGAATATGAACTTTTTCAATCAGAGAATAGACTCTTTCTACACAGTCACACAACATACATTATAGATTATATCAAATCTATTTTAAGCTCTGCTTCATCTGTATGTTGAAATCCTGTGATGATTTATTTCCCATTTAACCACTCGTTGTGTGTGTGTGTGTGTGTCTATATATCGCGCTACGACCTCGGCAGTGAACTACGAGGGCCTGCAGGACAAGCTGGCTCAGGTGCGCGACGCAAACGTTCTTGTGTGTAAAAGATAAAATCATGTGTGCTACCAAGAGCCTGACAGTTTCTCCAGGTTGAGGCCTTTATGAATGCCGCTAATGAATGCTTGGCTGCTCTAATACTGTTGTAAAATATCACTTACTGTATTTATATCGTAGGGAAAAAAAGCCAGTATTAGGATATGCCTTTTTCTCCTGTTTTTGGTTGTTTTTTAGCAAAGGTTGTTGCACTTAATTATCTTTTCTGAAATTGGGATCCAGTGCTCTACGGGAAGACCATCAATTACTGCAAACAATTTCAAAAGTACAGCACCACAGTTTACAAAAAGCACAGAAAATGAAACTTGCATCACAAAGAGGACCAATTTAACTAGAGAAAATGTCACACTTTTGAGTTGTACCAGCACATCATCTGTTTGTCCCACGCTGCAAATACAACTTCTTAACTAAGGGAAATGGAATTAGCCTTTTTCATTTGATTTAAAAAAGAAAGTGATTACTTTAATAGCTTATCTATTATAAATAGCAGATGTGTAGCCTTAATAAATAAAATAAATCAACACATCCAATTAGATCAGTGACTATACTGTATTACATTGCAGTAGTTAAAGAAACAGGCTGAAAGGTTTGCAGTGGCAAGTAAGATATTCTGAACCTTGCACAGGAAAGGACTGATGAGAGGTGGAACTAACTGTTTATCCTTCCCTTTGTACATCTACACAGCATCCACTAATCAATACTTCCTCATGATGTCTGCCTTTCTCCCCATTTCTCTTGGCCCTCTGTGAACCTTTCTTTTCACTTTCCTACCTGTCCAACCCTTTCATTTTTTCTGATTACCCTTTTACTTGTTTTTTTTCTTTCTTATATGCATTTCCTTTTCTATATATTTATTTTATTTTATATTTGAAATTTTGATTTTCCAAATTTTCTCTTCTTTCCGTTTCCTCTGTTTCGTTGCCTTTTCACTCCTCTTTGCCTTTTTTTCTCTGCATCCTGTCCCTCGCTGTTTTGCATTTATTCTCAACCACTCTCCTTTTCCTCCTGTCTTTCATCTCCTGCATGCACAACAGTAGCTTCCTTTAAAACAGTGGGAGTTTTCAACACAGCAGATGCACTAAGATGGATGGCGAGATGAGTGGATGAACTTGAGTCTTAGCCGAACACAGGTTGGATGCTTAGAGGGGTCGGAACAACCTACACCTGTCTGTTTCTTGTTAATAACAGGACAGAACAAAATCAGTTTTCAAATGTGATAATCTCAGTCCTTCTTTTGGGATTTGCAGCTAACAATATCTCAACGCTATACTAGGACCAAACAGCAAATTGGCACAAATGACTGTGCTAATGGTAATAGGGTAGGCATTATCACCTCTGTGTTCCACTTGGTATCCCAGACTTAATTACCTTCGTGCCATCAGTCGTGTTTGCCATCCATGGTCTTTTTGCATTCAGTCACACAAAGATGAGTTGAAGTACACATTGAGCTCAACAAAGCTTTCCCTCTTCCCGTATCGCCCTGCCCTCCTTCTCGTTGTTATTGTCATTACTGCTGCTGCCATACTAATTAATTCAAGACTCAGATAATAAAGTATAAGTAGCAAAACCTAATGCCAAAGCCCCAGGATACCAACAGCGTAATTGCAAAACAGTTTAATTTGCAAGAATACCTTGTAATTAACACTGAGTGGCTTGTAAACCATCATTAGGTGCATGTTAACTTCGGGAAATGGGCTTAAGTAATTTCTGTCACTTGATACATGAGAAGAATATGACTGCATCTAGGTAATAAGATGGTAAAAAAATGTTGTTAGTAGGATGAAAGGGGAGTTATGATTGGGCACACTGCAGGGAGTATGTGTCAGTTTGTTTCAACTAAAACCCAGGTGAATTTGTTCAAATGTGCGTTTAAGCATAGAATAACTAAGATGCCTCCTTCCCAGATTTTGTTAAATGTTTTAATGTCCTTAATAGCCAAAGACTCCTGCCTGTCGCCTCTTTTCACAAAAAAGACCAGAAAGGGAAACATTGCTGTCCATGGTGCTGAAAGTGTGACGCTGCTGCTACTGCTGCACGGAGCTCACCACAGCACCCTGTCCTCCTGCTGGCTACACGCGTCTGATGTGGCTCTGTCCTCTGTGCATGGATTGATTAATTAAGATTGAGCTGGCGGGTGGCGAGAGACTAGCTTTCATCTGCCTGCCTCCATCGTTGTCTCCGAGGAAATACGTCTCAAACATTTCCAAAATGACTGCAGTTAACTTTAATGATGGAAAACATTGAGGGTTTTGCAATGCAAGACTACATGTGTGCACACACATAGACACACACATTAAAGAAAAAACACATGTGAGAACGTTACCTGTATAGTTTGGCGGTTGTAGACTTTCACGACATGAAAGTTAAAACTGTAAATCCCTTTCCTTGGTGCAATGAAATTACTTCTCTCCTCGTCAAAATTCTTTCCAACGTTTACTAAAACCTGAAGAAAAAAGGAAAAAAGAAAGAAAGAAAGAATTTTGTTAATAAAAATTGCTTTCAATTTTGTATTTCAAAGTATTTGCTTTCAGTGGTCACTACAAAATCACATTGGTGACTAAAATTATTTGAAGACAACCATACAATAAAGGCTGACATAGTCTGCATCTTTAAAAAACTGTGAATCCGACTTTCTTTAAGGTTCCCTTTTGACAAATGTTATTCTCGAGGGTTGTATTGTGTTAATTGGTATTTTTTTCTTATGCAGCCCACACTAAATAACCTGTTTCTTTTTGTAGCCTATTGCAATTGTTACCGTTTTTGAATGGAGGTCTCAAAGGGCACCTCTGGCACCCAAGCACACATTAAGATTCACACATATAGAAGCTAGGTGCTTTTTATCTCGTCTTTGTCCTGTCAGAGCGCCTAAAGTGTATGGGGAATGAGAGTGAACTTAATCAATCTTTCAAATTACATTTTCAATTATGAATCCAAATGGTTTTACGGTTGGGGGCTAACTATTGCGTGTAATTGAACGGCACTTTGAGGGAGAATTAACCTTTAACGGCAGGCGGGTCGGACCTCGCCCTCGTGACCTGCCATTACTAAATTATTTAGAAAGATGTCAGTCCCGATAATGCATATTGTCAGCTCAGAAAAGTTAAAATATACAAAAGACTTGTCTTCCAGGTTTTTCTTGTGGTAGCTATAAAAGAAAGTGCTGCTGTCCAAGAGACAATTAACAGAGGTGCCGCAGATCCAGCCTCTGTGGCACCTATCCATAATCTAATGTAACCTGGACTTTTTGAGTGATAGAATTTCTAATTGCCGTCTACGTGGCCCCGACTCTGTTTTGTATTTATTGTCAATTGCTGACATTCGTTTGGAGTTAAATGCAGATTAAAAAGTCCAGCGGAAACGAAACCCGGCAGGCGGGTGGGTGTGATTAAATAGTCATAGACCACAGCCCGTTGTATTCTTTTTGAAGCCTCGGATATTTACACTCCACTGATGGACACGTTTTCTTCGTTTCACAATGCAGGCTATTTAACAGTTACCAAAGCAGCCGGTACGAACACACAGCATCCGAAACTTCGCGTGTGCGCTGGTCTACACCATTCCATTAATTGAAAGGGACTGGCGGAGGAAATAGATTACACACTTACTTCGCTTTTGTGCTTTGAAGCTACCGTTATTATGAGTAATGTTGTGCACTAGAATAGAGAACATAGACTCTGGAGAATAGATATCGTGTCCCCTACCCGATCAAAGTAGATGACCATGGTACGGTTGCTCATCTCGGAGGGCTCGTGGTTGGTGTTGCGGACTGCGGAGAACGCAACCTTGGCGCTGCCGGAGCGCACCGAGATGCCGAGTGCCGTGCCCGTGGGGTCCGAGGTCGGGTTGGAGTCGCACACCACGAGGCACTTCCCCTCCAAGACGATGGGTTCCGTCTCGTTCTGAGCTCGCACCGGGCTCACCGCGAGCCACACGGCGCCTAACAGGCAAAACGCCAACATACCGGAGCGGGACGGCGAACTTCTTTGGTCGTCTACGCGCCCAGCGCCCCGGGTCGATTCCCCTCTGTGAAGAAAAGTAAGGCAGAGGAGTTTCCCGGCTTTCCACCGATGGGCCGTCACAAGGTGTGTTTCACAAGTAGCGTGCGGCTCCGTTTTTTCTTGGATTTAAGAAGCCTGCAGGAAACTGTTTCTTACTCTCTAAGTCTCTTTAGAGCAACCAGGTTGGTTGTTTTTGTATGTATTTATTTGTTTCACTAATATCCTGTTTCCCTTTTTTGTTTCGTTTTATCACCACCGGTTCTTCGGTCCAGCTCCCAATTTTCACCAGTTCCTCGACGCGGCAGCTAAGCGGCGGGAGTCGCGCGCGGTGCGGAGCGGCCCTGGACGAGTGACAAGCAGGCAGAACTCATAGCGCGCGGGAGGGAGCTCCGTCTGCTCTCTCTCTCTCGCGCGCGCTTGAATTATTGATATCGGAGATACTAGAGTTTCAAACACAAAAGGCTCGAGAGGAAAGGAAGCGGCGCGCCAGCGCAAGATGCTCCCGCCCCCGTCCTACTCTTTTTCGGTTTTCTTTTTTTTTTCACAGACCCCTCCCTCCCCCCGGTAACGGAGACTCATCATCGGATTAGCGCGTGCGCGTCTTTGATTTATTCCAATCACTGCGTGACGAACACCCCCCCGCCCCCCGCCCTCCCAATTTTATCCAACATCACTCTCTCACACACACACACACACACACACCTTCTTTTCAGCATCTGCAGGTGAACAGCAGCAGCAGCTCCTGGCAACTGCAGTCACACATTTCACGCTGATGATGCAATCCACGAGTGAGCATCATTATCGTCGTCACCGGGTCCTGAAATCCGAGATGTTAAAACTGGCCACCAGCAGGAAGACATGTAGGTGAAGAGACTAAACCTTTTGGCTGTGCGTTAACTCCTACCGAATCTGCTGTAGGTAAAACTCGGTTTGCGGTGGGATTTGAAATGACAGGTGCTTTGGAGAACTTTCAACTCGGTGAACAATCTTGTCTTTCTACTTACACAATTTAAAACAATTGCAATGTTTTTTCTCTTGAGTTCACACTGTTGAAAATCATGTGTCACGGTTGTGCAGGATAGATTCCATGATGTGTGAGTCATGAGCAATTACATGATTTCCAATATAAAGAGCTTTCATAAAATGCACAATGTATAGTCTAATTGACTATATGACATTTTTATCTTTGCCTCAGTTAAGTTAAAAGCATGAACAGTTTGTTACATTATCTTTCTTCTCAACTCATCCTGTCTTTCAACTGCTTTTTTCCCAATTTCCCAATTTCTTAATTTGCCATCACTGTCTGCATGACTTTCCATATTTTCCCTTTCTCTTAGTTTATTTTTTCCTGCTTATTTGCCTTACCTCTCCCATCTCTTCTCTCGCTGCCTCTTACGCAGCCTGTTTCTCTCTCTCTCTCTCATGCTCCCTCTCTCCTCCTACTCCTCCTCCTCACTCCCATTTGTCATCCCTGCAGTTTTCCTCCCTGTCTCTCAGTTGCTGTTTCTCTCTCCTGGGGGTTTTCTTCAGCCTCTAATACTAGCTGATGGTGAATGACAGGCCAAAAGGACTTATCTGAGATGCGGGACACAGGGGACGAGCTACATGCACTCTCTGTCCGTCCCCCCTCTCTCTATCTCATGCAGACTCTCTTCTTCTGCCTCTCTCTTTCTCACACACTTTTCTATGAAAATGATCTGGGAGTGTCAGTCACACAGTTGGAACAGG
The DNA here is from genome assembly GCA_016785305.1 of Colistium nudipinnis. Classification (NCBI taxonomy): domain Eukaryota; kingdom Metazoa; phylum Chordata; class Actinopteri; order Pleuronectiformes; family Rhombosoleidae; genus Colistium; species Colistium nudipinnis. The sequence goes on along the minus strand of JAFBJU010001010.1, from coordinate 851,862 downwards.
GCTCATTGGCTGTCAGGGTGACACTGGCCTGACTGCAGTTTAAGTGGACTGACAGACAGGAGCAAGCTGCCGCCACCACCACACCTACTTTGTTTGTGTGTGTTTGTCTCTGAGTGTGTGCGTGAGGTAATTTTAGTAGAGATTAAAGTGCAGCCTCTGGCCCACGAGGCCCATCTTCGTTCCCCAGCCGCATGTCTATCCACCTGCCAGCCTAATTACCTGTCTGTCTCTCACGCTCGCCTGTCTGTCTGCCTGCAGGTCGATGATGCTCCCTTGCCTCAGACTCTGCAGCTGCGCAGTGCCGTCTTGACATTTAGGAAGTGAGATCACCACAGTTCATGTTTTTGGGGGGATTAAGATGGAGAGAGAAAATGATCAAACCAATCTAGTGCGAGGTAATGGGGGAGAAGCATGTATTACGATGAAAGATCTATGGGATAAAGTCAGCGGAAAACTAGTGAAAAGTTAAGTAAAATCGGTCTCTCTCTCTAAAAATATGCCTTTTTTTCAGTTGGCATATTGTTTCAGAAAGTGTTTTATTGTCGTCACCCGAGTAAAATTTGGTGTAAACGTGGTGGGAGCTGAGTAGGTGTGAATACTGAAAGGAACAAGTATCACAATGATTCTATTTTCAGGCCTTTTTTGGTATTAATACTTATATATAACTGATTTAAGACACAATAGTGCAGTGGTAAGCTGAGAATTGCCTCATTTAAAATTGTAATGCTACTAAAATTACAAATCTCAGTCTGTTGGAGCTATGTAGCTATCAACAGCTGTACTCTCTTCAGTCAGCCAAAATAAAATTGACAAAGGAGGCTGTCCGGAGAAAAAGAGTTTGTCCCTTAGCCTGGTGTTGACTGGTTTAAGACAGCATAAGCCGCTTCACATCAAAATTTAATTATTTACAATTGGTAATATCAAGTGCAATTCAACGTAGGCAACTGGACTGGTTGAAGATGTTCTTGGAGATGTTTCAACTCTCATCCAAGAGGCTTCTTCAGTTCAAACTAGCTGCTGGAGAAGTTCAGGTATTTATCCTCTGTGAGATGAATAGCTAATCAGGTCGTTGGCCATCTGGCCCAGATTCAGGTTTTGGGTTTCGTCTGAGTCTGGGTGTAAATAAGGGGCGTTAGCTTCACCTGCGAGTACCTTTGAATTGTTATTCTTGTTTAACTTTTGGAATTTGGGAAGAGAATGAAGAACAGCATTGTACGTGGCTGAAAGACTGTCTCAAGCCTCCATCTCTGTCAAGAGATGGAGGCTTTTTTCTGTTTTAGCAAAGATGGCTTCTTTTACTCCTCTTTCAAACCATCTGCCTTCTCTGGCCAGAATGTGAACATTTCCATCCTCAAACGAGTGTCCACTGTCTTTCAGATGTAGATGAACTGCTGAGTCCTGGCCAGAGGAAGTTGTTATGCCATGTGTTTGTGTAATGGCTGTTTTGTTTTTGTTTTTGTTTTCTCCTATGTATAAATCAGTACAGTCCTCAGTGCATTTGGCTGCATAAACCACATTGCTCCAGTTGTGTCTGGGAAGCTTATCCTTTGGGCGGACCAGCTTCTGCATTGGAGTGTTGGTGGGTTTGAAGTAAACCGGGATGTTGTGTCTGTAGAATTGTTGTCTGTCTATAACCTGGTCTTTTTCTAGCTGTAGCAGTGCAGGTGATAACTTTCTTTTTTTTTTTTGTACCACTGTGCATCTTCCTTTCAGCCGGCAGGATGGTGATATTTGGGGTCTTTCTTGAGCGATGTAAGTGATATGCTCTCCTGTGTGGTGAGGTTAAAAGGCGGTGGTTAAGCGCTGGCCAGGGTGGCTGTTCATCTTCATCTGAAAAACAGTGAACAGTCGTTTGAGGATGATAACGTTCACATTTTTGCCAGAGAAGACAGATGGTTTGAAAGAGACTAAAAGAAGCCATCTTTGCTAAAACAGAAAGGAACATCTCTTAACAGAGGTGGTGGCTTAGAGACAATATTTCAGCCACGCACAATGCTGTTCTTCATTCTCTTCCCAAATTCCAAAAGTTAAACAAGAATAACAGAACAACAAATGAACTCTCAGGTGAAGCATTTACAACAACCCTCATTTACACCCAGACTCAAGCGAAACCCAAAACCTGAATCTGGGCCAGATGGCCAACGAACTGCAAGTTGAATACAATGGTCCTCTATTAAGGTATTCATCCTCTGATGAGCAATCAATCAATCTCACAGAGGATTCATGCCTGCACTTTTCCAGCAGCTAGTTAGAACTGAAGAAGCCTCTCGCATGAGAGGCGAAACGTCTTTCAGAAAATTATCTATCTATTAACTATCATTTATATTGTTATATCGTTTTTAAAGGTGCTCAGAAGAAAATGAACGGATTCCTATTGAAGCCAAGGGCTGGGGAATAAACCTCCAGCAGGACCAGAATGAAGAGAAAGGGGGAGAGGATGAGAGGTATGGGGGGTAAAGAAGAAAAGGAGGGGAAAAAGTGAGACAGAAAACAGACAGTCCAGAAGCAGCTGGGTATACTGTGAACTGCCAATTGGGATCTATATTATTGACACTTATAATGATAAAGACATTTGTTAAATCGTAATGATTTTTTTTTTTTTTGTTGTTGTTTACCGATTCATTACACCTGACTGCACACCATATCACCAGCAACAAATCAGTCATTTCACTCTGCCCCAAATCCTTTTAACTCAAGTCATTTAATTTGCTATATTTTAAGGTGAAACTGTTTAAGAATACAAACTATACTATAAAATATAATGAATTATGCCATGACAATGCAAGTAATGCAAATCTGCAGCTTCAGCTACAGTGAGGTAGCTTCTGATCGTGTGTGTCCCAGACATGAATCCAACTTTTTAGGAGCCATACTGCTGGTGGATCCCTCATTTGAGACTTCCACAGTTACTTCTACTGTCATTGAAATGTTCGAGATAAGTGCTGTTGTGACCTCAGAGCTTCAGCTCTGTTTGTGATAACTGGACAGTGGGGAAAAGGATGCAGAGAGAAAGAGGTTATGAGTTTTTTATTCAGAAGGAAGGAGCAGAGAAGTTAGATTTGGAGCAGATACAGACAACACTCTCAGAGTGAAATTGTATGCAACAACTGACAAATTGGTACAGAAAAAGGCATCAACAGCCACTGCATTGCCTAGGAGCAAAGCGCTCTGTCTGTTTTTCAGCTGTAGCCATTAGATTGTTTGTACATCTTGCAACGCTCACCTGTCTGTAAGCTTTGACCAATATGTTTATTGACCTTCTATTCAACTGTATTCTGCCATTTTAGGGTATTCAGAATTAGGCTGTTAAGTTGTTCACACCTTATTGTTATTTTGGAGACCCCAACAAAGCTCAGATTATAACCAAAACATGATTTGTACAGCAATTACTCAAGAAGCTAATTTTCACACAAAACAGATTCTTAACTGTAACTGATCCTCTTCGTATTGATTTTGACTTACAATGTAATTGAAAATTGTCAGGAGTGTTCCCAATAAGCAACTGGACTAGTTTAAGATTTTTTAATTTTGTTTTCATTCAAGAGGCCTTTTCAAGGGAATATTCCAGGTCTCAGACTTCTCTAGCCGTGCTCAAAAACAGTGCTTATAAAAAAAGAAGCATGGATAGTTAAACTAAATACAATATATATACACAGGGAAAATAAAATTGGATATAGAATAAACATAAATAGATATGAGCAGTATGTACAGTTTAAGTGACTAGTGGCTTATGGGAAAGTTCTAGTTCAGACACATCTGTTAAAGGATGTTTTTTCCAGGTTTACAGGAGATCAGTTAAGACAATTTTTAGCGACCTACAATGTTCTTATTCATTCTCTGCCCAGACAGCCACACTCCCACCACAACACCACAGACCTCTCGAGTGATAACTACCCTCGTTCCCATCAGGCTCAGGTGAAACCAACCACAAACCAGGTCAGTGGGTGAAGAACAAGTTAGTTTACCGATAATCTATTAATAGTCAATAGTTAGTCAGAACTGAAGAATCCTCTTTGATGAGAGGTTAAACATCTTCATACTATTAAACTATTTGCCTTCTCTTTACACTGCTGATAATACAATTACCTGGAAGATGGTGAACCTTCACAGACATTGGCGTAAGTCATAAGATCCATGATCACTGCCTTTATATATATTTTTTTTAATTCAGAAATGCTACATATGCAAAATATCTTCCAAAGAGTTTTAGAAACCAAACCCAAAATGATTTTGTGTGGTACACACATGATACACATGCATTTCACTCGTAAATAGAGAAACAGACCAACACAATCTTTTTTTTTAATCAACAAAGCCCACTCATGCTCACACTCGCACACATACTCACACACACACAAAGCACTGAGCTCTCTCAAAGACGGGGGCAGTCTTCAAGAATGATGCATACACACACCTACATTCACACCGAGCCAGGTAAACACAGGAGGATTCAGGTTAATCAGGCATCAGTAAGATGTGCTGTCTGGTGATTATTGTCGTTCCCCCTGAGACATGTGTGAGTGTGTAGGTGGGTTCATGTCAAGCTTTCATATAGATCAAGCCAGCCGAGAACAAGGTGTAACCTGCAGAACACAGCTTGGTTTTATTTAGAGTAAGATGCTTTGCTAGCCTTGCACAGTACTAGGAGCTTTTGGCTCTATCACACAGTCTTCATCAACACATTATGTACATTATTACATACATCATTTATGTATGACAAATGTGTCGTTTAACAGATTGGACATCATTGTGTTTTATTTATTTTATCATTTTATTAAAATCAGAATCAGAATCGCTTTATTTGTACAATCTACACAGGAATTTTGTAACGAACGTAGTCAAAATGAAGCAAAAGAACAAAACAAGGGACATCCCATTACTTGTAACACTTGGGTCAATTTGGACCACAGTCTAGTTTTCTGTATGTTCGAAGCATTATATACCGAAAAAACAAGTGCAACAACAGCGCTCTGTAAGCCAGGGAGGGTGGCTCTGCGCATGTGCAATTCATGCAGCATGGACGCCGAGAGAGAGATGGTCTCTTCTCTGCTTTGACTGCAACTGGGTCTGCAGGCGGAGGGGCTCACGGAAGCACCCGCTGCTCGTTCAGGAAAGTCACTGCACAACGATACATGCTTTTACGTCGCCAAATTAAACTAGAAGAAGTCGATAGACTTGTAGCTGGTCACTTTTGATAAAATAAAGTTGCCCAATTGGCAACACTGCATCGGGCACCAAACTCTTCTCTCTCCCTTGGAAGCAGGAGAGGGGTTCCACTTTTTTCCACCTCTATCATATATTTGCATTGCCGACATTGCTATGAATGTTTCAAATGTTTTTAAAATGTTTGACTTTTTTGACATATTTGGACGACATACCATACAAGGCAGTTTTTGTCAAATTTTGGACGACCTACTATGCCATGACGTTTTTAATTTTTTTTTACTTTTTTTCCCACTTCTTCCATATATTTTTGCTTTTCTGTGGTCGATATGCTTATAAGCATATTAAAAAAAAATGTTTTGACTGTTTGGGCGTCATGCTATATTATGACTTTTTTTGTCAAATTTTGGACGACATACTGTAATATGTAATTCTTTGTCAAAATTTGGACAACATACTATACCATGATGTTTTTCACTTTTTTTCACCTCTACGATATATTTTTGCAATTCTTGCGTTGCTATGCATCTTTTAAGTGTTTTTAAATGTTTTGACTTTTTTGACACATTTTGGATGCCATGCTATATGGCCCTACCATACAATGACATTTTCACCTTTTTTAACATATATTTGCACATTTTTGACATTGCTTTGTATGTTTTTAGGGGTTTTAAAATAATATTTTTTACTTTTTAGGAAGACATTTTATGCTATGACGTTTTTGTAAAATTTTGGACGACATACTATACTATGATGTTTTTGACTTTTTTTCCCACCACTACCATATATGTGCATATTTCTGACATTCCTATGCATGTTTAAATGATTTTTAAAACTTTGCAATTTTTTGACATTTTTGGACGACATAGTAGTATGACGTTTTTCCTCTTTGTTTTACCTCCACCATAAATTTGCTTATTTCTGACGTTGCTATTCACATTTAATGTGTTATTTTTTGTTGTTTTAATTACTTTAAATACTGACATACTATACTTTGAGGTTTTTTCACTTTTTCCTTTTTTCACCTTTGTCATATATTTGGACATTTTTCATGTTTTTATGCATCTTGTGACATTTTTTTAAATGTTTGACAAACCATACTATGACATTTTTGTCAATTTTTTACATACTGTACTATGAAGTTTTTCACTTTTTTTCACCTCCACCATATATCTATATATTTCAGATGTTGCTACGCATGTTTGAAGTGTTTTTAAAATGTTTGACTTTTTTTTAATTTTCAACTTCTTTCTTTAAAATTACATTGTTCATTCCAGAGGTGGACAGAAATATTATAAAGTACTCCACCATTGAGAGGAGAAGTTTCACAATATCAGCTTGCATTAGCGGGGTGTGGTTAGCTGCATGTTTTTTATTTTGGCTAGCTGGAGGGCAATCTTTTGTGCCACTCCTGGCAAAATGGTCTTCTGCAGGTCGTCTCTTACACAGGTTTGCACAAGTCAGTTGTGGTAGTTTGGCGTTTTGATGAAACTCAGGAGTATCATGTCTGTATGGAAATAAAAATGTGGAGACACCAGAATATGTGAGAAGTGGTAACAAATTATTTGTAGAACCCAGGCCATATCCTGTATATGCCATATCCTGTATATGGCCTGGGGGGCAAGAACTATCAAATAACAGAATCTTGATGAAGGAAAAATGTCCAGTGTAAGCATTTTATCATTACAGCATCTTTTCTTGTTTATAAGAGAAATAGAATGCATTTCAGAGCATCTAAAACAAACACCAGTCTCCAGCAAAGCATGCCTGCGAACCTGACAAGCCCCAAATGACAACTTCTGGTTATTGGATAGTTTTGACCATTGCCAAGTTGCAATATAATATTGCTGTGACTTAACTCCCAGTACTGACCTTGTTGCAAGGCACAGCAGTATAGTGTTTCCCCATTATACATTGATGTATCAGCATTACGATGTTCTTATGAAGCAGGCTCACACAAATTTAATACGTTATTTCATATTCAGTTGTCCTGGCATCAGATTCATTAACATATGCACTGGCTATTTATAGGCATATTTTTGAAGTGAGGCTGCCATTAACTGAATTATTGCCTGTCATCCCATCCAGCACTTCTGTTGAAATAATCAAATCAGATATGGAAAGTGCAGCCTGTAATCTCATTTTCTAAACCTGATTACATTTTGTTGACAGGACATTGGTTGGTCTGGTGGTGGCAGGGTGTGACAGCCGAGTGCACAGAAAGGTCGTCACCCTATGTAAAATGTGTTGAATTGTCAAGCCCAGTGGATTCAAAGGAAAACATTTAAAACAGTTGCTTACTCGTGTAACCAAGTGCCAAATAACCAATAAGAGTTTCAATTTGAAAGCTGCTTATAATGAAATTGTGTCCACCAAATAATTGCTGATATTCTGGAGCACAGTGAGGGGAGTACAGTTCATACAGTTCAATAATTTAGTATAAAATAAAGGAACAAGGCTAAGAGACTGGTGAGGCAGCAAAGACTCAGAAACCAAGGAGAACAGTCCCAAACCATCTCAAATACAGAAAGAAAAAAACAAGTGGGAACAAAAAATAAATAAACAAACACATACATTGACTGATTAAACATTTTGGCAATTGCATGGTGGCAACACAAGGCTATAATAACCCTTGTAATACTAATACTAAGTACTACTTGAGACACTTGCACAAAATAACGAAAGGAAAAAACTATGAATAAAAAAAATATCAAAGTCCAAAATGTAAGAGGAAATTAAAACAGTTCAAATCTCAAATTGCTTTACGGAAGAAAAAAACTCTTTAATAAAACTATTTCATAAATATAGTATATAAATAGTATATGGAAAACTACTTTCCAGATTTTCTAGTGACCAACAGACTAGTCATGTTAAAAAACAGTACGATTTATTTAATTCATCTGATACAGCTACCCTGCCTGAAAAACTTGACTGTTTTCTTCAGAAGTTTCTTAAGAATCAATGGTTTATAAGATTACATCCCTCAGGGTGGGAAATATTTGATTGGTTAAATAGACACTAATATTTTTGTATTAGCAACTATTAGTACTGTTTTAACTTTAACCGCATATGGAAGGTAAGCTGCAAGGTAAAGCATTGATTTTATGTAGATAAAAATATCAGTATTAGACAAAGGAGTTAAAAATGCTTTTGGATGACATTAAAAATCATCAACCCTGTTTTCTTTTTTTTTTAAAGATATACAGTATATTAGTTAGATGTTTCTTATTTATCTATTTTAGCATGCTCTATCTGCACTCCTTTTTATACAGAGGAAAACGCATTGAGGAGAAACAAGCAACAAACACTCTGGGAAATCTGCCATCAATATTACATGATATCCATCTACTATCAGCGACAAAGTAAACTCACTCAGAGCAGGCATATTTAATATCTGAAACCCTTGAGTGTATCTGTTTTTTTATATAAACACAGTATTTTCTTTATGTTTAAATGAAAAGTCTAGCCAAAGTTAAAGAAAAGTCTAATGTCGATCTGGGGGGAAAATTAGATATCTAAATACAATGTTTTTGATGTATAGCATAACCAGGAGGAATCACAAGTCTAATTTCACAAGCCTTAGTACTGAATGCACAATACCATGGTAGCTATATTTATACATGGCACTAGGCCTTGTTTAATATAAAACACAATTGTATGCAATATAAAGTAGGGGGTCCCTGCTCCATCTCTCCGTCATCTTGGGCCAAAATCTTTTGAAAACCCCTGGTTTAGAGGCTTGGGGAATAGCACATTTTTTGGTTGGGACAAGACTCATGCTGAGGTCTATGATAGTTGTAAGTATAATAGTCTGGAATTTGAAAAGCCCCATAGTAGTTATGCTAAGTTAACAACACAATCTGATTATATGCTTTACTCCCTTACATAGTACACACTAAATACTACACACACAGACACACAAATAAACACGTTCACCACACATATGTATAACATCACATGGCATCAACTCAATGCTTCAAAACATACGGACATGGTCAAGACGACCGACTGAAGTTCATACCAATAGAAAATAGCAAAGAAAATATCCAGTGAGCAGTAGTTCTCTGGGCGCAAATGCGAATTGCAAATTGTTTATGCCAGTATGGCAACAGTAACTCAAATAACTATTTGTTACAACCAAGGTATTTAGAAGAGTAGTAGTAAAACAAAGACTGGGTAGAAGTTTAATGTAATTTTCATACATAGGACCAATGGTACGGGGAGAAGCTACAAACGGTTTGTGGCAAATTGCTTTAGTTCTAATTCCATCCATAAATTCCCTTCATATTTTTTACGTCCATAATGAAAAAACTGTTATTATCTCTGCTTATTTAACTATCGATCATTAAAACAAGCTTTATTCTTAACTATCAGGTCCTCATAGAAAAATTTAATTAACTCGTACAGATGTTTGATTTAATGCAGTGGTTACATTTTATATTCCATACATAAAAAACAATAAGATACTCAATTAAAAATCCAAATAGCGTTATTGAAAATGATGCTCAGTTTGCCAAATAATGTACGAGAGATTAAATGTAATGAAAGCCATAATCCTTTTAACTTAAATCATAGGACTGGGTTGAGGGAATGCTTAGTGTTTTCTTACTAATGTGTACAGTATAACTTATAGTAAACATGTTTCAACATCCGTATCATTGCAGTCTCTCTCTAGCGTTTTAACAAACACACAGTAAAATGAAATGCCTCCAACCTTTTATTGGAAAACACATTTAGATAAATGAGATCTTGAGTGGACCACGGGATAGAATTTATCCCTCCTTAAAGGAGACGTTTAATCAACGTTTTTCAACAGTTTAAAGACAGAATTCTAATCCATAATACCCATACTGATGCAAAATTGATAATAAAAATATCTATTTTTTATAGTTATATTTATTATATGGATAACTGACTGACTCTGACTCTGAGTTGAAGAGAGGTCAGTTGTTAATACACCTGTTCTGACAATCACGAAATGTTACAGCAAGCCAACATGATTTTTTAATGTATATACTAAGGTATTTGAGAAACTACTTTCTGTGTATATAATCTATGAGTATGTTACCTGATGGATAGCCACTGTTTATTTACAAATTGAGGTATACATTATTATGTAATTTAAATCACTAGTATAAAAAAAAAGTATAGAAAAAAAAATCTGCAAAAATGTTTTTTTTATCTTTCTACATTCCACTGAATGATTTGGGAGTCTTATATTTGAAGCGGCTTTGACCTTCAGGTATTTTTAAGATGTTTTACATGTACGTAAATACTTTTGTTACTAATGTGGCATTGCTATTTTCTTTTACTTATGTATAGGGTCCAAGTACCCTCTCCACCCCTGATGATCTGTATAAGTTGTTCTGTTTGAGAAGTTCCATTAAAGGAAGTCCAGCTTTGACCTTTGTTCTCTCATTCACACTCATACCCCCAGTGCATACAAAAACTCAATATTCCAGCCATTCCCAGGGTATGACCCCCACCGTCATGTTAATAGACTTTTTTTAACCTAACAGTGGTAGGTGGTGTGTTAAGAGGAAAATTCACCTTGACCCTCCTCTCCGACACCTATCTGATTAGCTGTCATCACCCCCTCTCTCTTTATCTCTTTCACGGTCTCTGTCTCTTTGAGTCTCTCTGAGTTGATCGGTTTCTCTCTTTAAGCCTGTCACTCTCCGTAAAGAACCGCTTTTTGAATCTCTCCCAATTTGTCCTTACGTTCCCTAAATGTTGCAGGTGCCAATCTTTTCCTCGTAATCAGTATAGATACAGTCATACTGCAGTTTGAAGATTGCAAGAATGAAGAAAATGAATAAGAATCAAGTGGGTAGTGAGAGAGATATAAAAGAACAATTATTGAGAGTATCCACAGCAGAGATCTTCTATGGGCCTTTTACTTTTATGGTCCAGTGCACATTGTGATTCCTGTGTGTATTTTTGTGCATTTACTGTTTATGACTCCAGTGAACACACTCAGCCTTGTGAGCAGCAATAAACCTCTGTAAACTAACAGCCAAATAATTAAACCTTCACCTGATGCAGTGCTATGAGGCCTTTACGACTAACACACACCCAAGGTCACACTAAATGCCCATTCACACACTGTACACCAAGCAAGTCATTCACACTAAAATACATTACCTGAAACATGCATGCATTTACACATGTCTTCCCAGCATTGATAAAGTTTATGATTTTTATCTTGGAATTACAAGTGCGGGTAAATGTGTAGTGTAGTCCTATTTAATGTAAGTGTGGGTGAGTGTAATAATGCACAGGGAGGGATATAGAGTATGGTATAGGTTTTTTGTAGCCTCTGTATTTTGCATGTGTGTGTGGTCGTTCTGTGTAAGGTGTAAGGTGTAAGGTTTTCATTTGGTTATGGGACTTCAGAAGGGCCGTCCAGAGAAGCATAGATTGGATCTGCTGTGTGTCCGAGGAGAATGGGAAATAACATCAGCTGTCAGGAGAGAAAAGGTGAAAAATAACCTGTCATCACTCTTTCTCTCTCTCTCACTCTTTCTCTTTGTCTCTCTCTCTCTCGTACTGGCACATCTCAAACTCACTGGCTCATGGCTTTTATCACTTGATTTTGCTCTCTCTCGTCATTACTTGTTGCATGCGGATCTGCTTCTCCATGTCTCTTCTACTTTCAAGGTCATAAGTAAGGAGGAAGTGCAAGGCGCGTGTTTAGGCTAAAAGAGAAACACATTTGTGAGGTTTGAACTACTTTCAAGGGGAAACATTGTAATTGACCCAAGTTTACATTTAAAGGCACAGTGTAAAAGACTGTATGATGCTTTACATCTTTGGTTTATCTTTTCTGTGATGACTTTACTGTCAGTGCGCTTAAACACTATTTGGACAACAGAATAAGTACCAAAATGCTCTGCATGTGCGCTTATATAAAGGACACATTTACCAAAGCTGTCATGACAGTTGGATGGCAGAGGAGAGATGAGACTTGTGAGACAAGTGTGAGAGTGGGAGCAAAGGTGATATATTAACAACAAAAAAAAATGGTGGGGGATGTGAGAATATATATACTGTATATTTATATATAATGTATACATATACCAATGTACATTACTGTATAAGTATGGCCACATAATGTGGCTTTGATAATAATAAGGGGGGGTAGGGGCAACTATGTCTGAATGCTATTTGGAGTGGCATGTGACAAGTGGTTATGATTATATTTGAACTAATTCAATGTCTCAAAATTATAATCATTTGTTGTTCTAAAACAGTCTTGTTTGCTCTTATCAACTGTCCGTGAAAGTCCTGTTCATGATTTGTAAAGAGGAATTTCTTCGTCCTCGTCCTTGAAGTGTGATGTGGGCCGGTTCCGAGAAAATCAGCCAGGATTAAATATAGACTGAGCCCATCGCCATAAACTGCTGAAAGGAGTGATTCAAATAGATTTGAATGGGAGGTGTAAAGTGGGCAGTCAGTGAAAACACTGTTGTGTTCACAAAAAGGAAGCCAGACACGTTGGGGAACATTTGGTTATGCAGCACACCCTGCAGAAAAACATGTCCCTGTGGCAAGAGACAAGTAGTGGATGCTCACTTTATACAGATCAATGGGAATCTGCCTAGGAGACAACAGATGATGATGGTGTGTGTGTGTAAGGGGGGTATGTGTGTGTCTGTGTGTGTCTCCTTGGTGGCTTTTCTTAGTTATATTTGTGTGATTGTATGTGTCTGATTGTTTTAATGTTTGTTTGCAGCTGTGTGCAAATATTAGAGAGGCATGAGGTGTGGTGTTGACACTGGAGATTGATCCTTGATCTTTCAAGAATAGGAAAAAAGACCAATCTTATACTGTAATAACACTGGCACACTTGGCCTGCGTGTGTGCCTGTGCGTGTGTTTGTGTGTGTGTACTTAGAGGATAACATCAGCAGTGGCCTCGCTCCAGTCCTTAATTCATGATCCACGCTTTTCCCTACTGTGACATGTCAATGTGCTGCTGTGAAAAAGGCGTGGAGTGTGAGACGACCATAGTTTTTGATTCTGGGCTCTCTTGGGTTTCATGCTGGAGTCTGTAATGTTCTGTACCTTCACCCAGCGACACCCTTCAACATTATGCAACTGATAAAAGGACAAAAGAAAGAGCGTAGCAAAACTCAATGAAAGCTTTGCACGCTTTTTTCCTCTTCCCTGATGTCTTCCGGAATAAATTAAGAAGTCAGTTGTGTGTTAAATTGTGCGCATCTTGTAGGGGTACAACTGAAATACAAAGGCCCGACAAGCAACCAAAATTTGAGGCAGCAGCTGTGAATCGCAATCATAAACAACTGTAACCTTCACAAATATTTGCTTGAAGCACCACTACACAAGAAATGCGGTAAATCCTGGAAATTAATTCAAATGTTTGGTACTCGTGAGAGTGAAAATAAGTTTACAACTATAAAGCAAGGAAAAACGATTCCATCTTAAATCCACCTCCTTCACTGCAGCTATCTTTAACTAGAAGACGTAGCAGTGGCTCAGCACATTAATTAACACTCCCAGTGTGTGTGTGTGTGCGTGTGTCTCTGTATTTCAATCTGCTGGTGTGTTAAAGGCACCTGATGGATTGTGAAGATGAAAACTTGAGTTTGCTTCTCACGCCCCCAATTAATTTAAATATATGCAGAGAGGAGAGCCTGATTGGCCTGTTCATTTCATCTGCACATTAATGGAGAGGTGGAGGTGGAGGTAACAGAAGAGAGAGCTGCTGGAGGACAGAGGGTGGGAGAAATTGAGGGTGTGATGAAGGAGCTGGGAGAGAGACAGACACAAGAGTGAAGAGGTAGAACCCCGGGCCAATGAGAAAAGCACATACTGATACTAAAGATAAGAAAAAACATAGATATGATAGAAATGTTAATGAGATCTCAAGTTCCAATGTAGCTTAAAAATGACCACATACCTGCAAAAATAAGAAATACTGACGGATGGAACACTAATTAACAAATTAGTAGCAACTAGCAATGTCTCAGATCCACTGCTCAGTTCATTGTGTGTCATTTTCAAATTAGAGCCTGCAACACAATAGGTTGCTGAGCTCGATCAATATTGATTTTTGGGGGCCCATGCAAATGCAGATAATAGGGACTTAAGCAAAATTCTGATGGTATGTTGGTAGATAAATATTTTGGCAATTATGACAGTGATATGTTATGTCTGTGAACGGTTTTGTAGTATATAAGTATGTGGCTTGCATAAATCCCCAGCATTGATAAAGTTTATGATTTTTGTGCCTGAATTTTGTCGATGGCCCTTCTACAACTGGGAAGAAGAAAAGTAAGAAAGTACTGAAGAAATGGACCAGCGGGAGAAAAAAAGAGAGACCGTGGGCAGGCTGGCTCTGTCCCAGTATAAAGTGGGTGGGAGGCAGTGGAAATGAACCAGACCGGTCAAATGGCTATCAAAGTGAAAACACAGACAAACACGCTGACATCTGCAAACTATTCCAATCCAACTCACTCATATGTTTGACGCTCATGCAAACACATTGAAGACATGCAAAAATCGGAAAAAGAGAAGCTGAGGCTAAAGACAAGGTACGACCAGCAATAATCATGGAGCTACTGTGACGAATGTGCATATTGAGAGGGGTGGGGGTGTGGCTGAATAAGCACAGATACTCGCGAGAGAGAATGGCGAAAGACTTAGGAAGACAGCTAAGAGCTCCGAGGACCGAGGCCAGTGAACAGCACACCAAAGAGATGTATTATTTATATATTTAAAACACTGAAGAGGGGAGGGAACCGATCCAGCACTCACGTCCAGGCCACTTGCCGGTAATGGAAAAGATGGAGCGATGGGCAGAGAGAAGAAAAGATTGACTGGAGAAGGAAATGGGTCAAGTGGTTAGAGAATGGAGGGACGGCTCCCCCAAAAAGTCAGATCTGAGGAGAGAGAAGTAATACCTGGTGGGTGGCAACACCACTCGAGGCACCGCAAGGACAAACATCTTAACGACTACAACACGGCTACAGGAAAGCATTCATATTTCTAAATTACAGATCTGTTTGTAGCTCGTGAAAAGGGCAAACATTAAATACTACACTAGGTGACAAAAAAACAACCTCTGCATCAGACAGAGAGACGCACAATGGTGCCATCAAACTGCCGCAGTTGTATTTCCATTAGGATTGTTTTTAACATAAAGGCTGGGCGGAGGTCCATTAGGGGGGTGCGTCACCGCAGACTCCCTTAGCTCCTCTCTGTGAAAAATCACTGGCGTGATGCAGCTGGAAGGCTGACAGCTGTGTAAAGCAGCACACACTTACACCTGTCCGCTCACGTTACGGCTCCACTTATTCCCACAAAATAAACAGCGGTGCTCAAAGTAAAAGTCCGGCAGAAGTCTGCAACCACCCTGTGTTTGTAATAAAGCAACAGTCCTTATGGACACCTGTCTATTTTTAACAAACCGTAACATCAGGAGCAGCGGGGAGCGGACCACCACCACGCTGACCACTCTCAATACAAAGGAACCTTTTTTTTTTAAGTTAGGCTCTTCACTGGGAGGGTGTATGAGGCTCTCCATCTCTCTCCAGATTCTGTTGGTTTTTGTTTGGGGGGGGGTACAGGTAAAGGTCAAAGCTGACAGCCATTTAGCAATGCCTCCAACGGCGCACAGACAAAAACACACAGATGGCCAAATGCAGGGAGAAATGGGAAAAACAAACATAAAGAATGAGGGAGATGGATGGCTGGTGGAGGGGGGGTAGCTAAATAGCAGGCCAGATGGAAGATGAATGGATAGAAGACAAGACTAAAGGGCAGACAGGCAAACTGATGGATGGATGGACAGACAGATGGACAGATGTTTGTTTGGAATGGGTCCCTCCAATAGATCTCTGTGATCTGACTTCAACAGTATCATCACCTTAACTATCAACTTGTCTCAGACACTATTCCCACTAGTCTGTTTAAGGGTGCCCTTCCCTTAACTAACAGTTCCAGATTAAATTGGATCATTTTATCTTAAGAAACATCTTATGTATCAAAAACCTTTAAGGTTGCAATAACAAACCACTGCTTACTAAGCCAACTCTGTCCCCAGATGTTCTAGCCAACTATAGACCCTTAACTAATCCCCCCTTCATTAAAAAGAAATCTGGAAAAAGGTTGTTGCAGATAAATCAAAACAATTTGCCTCGTTATAAGCTGTTTTCTGTTTTGTTTTCTGGATTAAAAGTACATCATAGCACATAAACAGCACTCATGAAAGTTATCAATGACCTTCTTACAGCCTCAGAAAATGTTCCTGTCAGATCTGTCAGCTCCTCTCTTGTGGAACCAACTCCCAGTTTGGGTCCATATAATAGAGTCAGAGGGGCAGATAAGGACACTTGCATACTGGAGTAAAACTGGTAACCATCTACTGCCTTTGACTAACCATACGTTTCAAAACTGCAGGTTTGCAGGAGGGTCTATGCAGACCCCTCTCCCCTACCCCTTGCCTCCATTTGAGTTCATTTGTTTTGTTATCAGGGATGTTATAGCAGGGACACAGGCGAGCCACATCCAAATGGCTCCTCTGGGAAATATCGGAGCAGGAGAGCAGAGAACAAGGAGACGTGTGTTAAACTAGGAAATATGGACAAGCAGGCTAAATCAGAATGTATGATTGGAGAGGAGGGACAATGAGGAAAAATGAGCAGATGCTTCTGAACGGGGGGGGTGTTCAATGTTGAGAGCAAGAGAGATGGCAGAGAGAGACAGAGAGACAGAGACAGAGGGCCAGAGAGAGAGAAGAAGGAAGGAAGGTGTACTAAAAAAATACTTGTCTCAGAGGTTTAGCTTGCCCAGGTGTGTGTCTGTATCTAAGCACGTGTGTGTATTAAGGGATGAATGCACTTGCAAGAGGGGGGAGACAGATGAGAGGCCCTGACTTAAGTGACACAGCATCCCTCCTCTCATCATCCGTGACTCTGGAGGCACCACAACCGCACAAGCGCGCGCACACACACACACACATCAAACCGCAAACCTTGTGCTGAGACAGAATAAGGAAGCAAAGTGAATGAGGAGAGGAAGAACAGAAGAGAACAGAAAAAAAAATGTTTGTCAGTCCACAGGGAATAATGAGGACAGAAACAATTTAGATGAACATCATCTGGGCAAGACTCCCAGTTCCACCACGTCAAAACAAATAGGGGCTAAGGGTTGTGCCCGAGCAAAAAGGGTCAGAGATCCTACAGTTTTCAGCTGCTTATTTCCATGCCGAAATAATGTCGATGACGCAATGCATGGAAAAAAGGCTTTCAGCATCTATAAAAGCACATTCCCCATGGCAGACAGGAAAAAGACCAGCAAGGAGCCATATTACCCTACAACAGCAACAACACAACAGCAGGATTTAGTTTTATCTCTTGCAGGTCCCATGGCTGCGGCTTCAGGAATGGATATCCAAGAGCAACACAGAACTGATTGTTCAGCATATGTTCAGACCATTCTACAGTGCACAGATAAGACCGGGAAGGCCACTTACCATTTGTGAACGCACATTTTTTTGTGATCTTACTGAGATCAAATCCTGTTAATGTTTCAAGTTAGGTTCAAGCAGCTCTGCTTCCAGTTCGTTCTTTTATCCCTGCAGCTCAACAAATATGTCCCCCAGATTAGATCGGGGCCTGTATTTCCCGATAATTCCCGATAATGTACTACGGGCTAAAGTGGGAAATCTGTGATATTGATGAATTGTCTGGAACACTTAATTTCTTTATGCTTTTGAGCATAAATCATTGAATGCAACGAATGGACATGAATGCCATTTAAAATGACAATCACTGTCATGTTCATTTAGCCCATTGATGAGGGGGTACTCTCTGATGCCAGCAAAACATAGTGAAACCTGCCATGAGTGATCTCTCCTCTCTTAATATAATGATCATAAGTACAGTAAACAAACCGTGCTTATTTACTCAATGCTAACAGTGTTCATCAGTGTTGAGTCTCTCACTGTGCTGTTTTTCACTCACTCACTCTCAGCTTTTTACTTTGTGAAATTCTCTTCTGACTCGTTGACATGATTGCGTGTTTGTGTGTGTGAGTCAGTCATTAGTCAGGGATGATTAAAAGCGACAAACACTTCTCTCCACTATAATTTTTAGAGTAAAGTAAATGTTTTAGTACAAAAAGTTAATTCTAAGAAAACATAAACCATATTTATTAGGTTGATAACATTTGGCTGGATGTTTCGATAGTGTGTTATTTTTAGGGACCATTATTAAAAGATAGATTTGGTTTGCTAATTTGACTTTCTATCTAAGTTGTAAAGCGCTGACAGTTAAAACTAATTGTTGGAATAACACAGATGTTTAAACTAATTTCAAGTTAAAATTGTATTTATCATAGCATACATTATCACTAGAAACTTTACAGAGTAATCATAAAATATTATTGAGAGATATCTAACAGCTCCCACCATGAGCAAAAACTTGGTGATGGTGGAGAGAAAGGGCTTACTTTTTAAGAAAACAGAACTGGACTTGGGCGGGGTCTTTGCCAATACAAAGGAATAAAGGTTACTATGAAAAGAGGATAACAATGTTTTTTTTTGTTGAAAGCTTCACTCAATAGCTCATTAGATTCCGCAGAGCTACCTCTTTGACAGCTGTGAACGCCTCTGTCTCATCATTTCCTCCGTTTCACAGGACATCATTATCTGCCTGTCTGCCTGCCCTCTGCTCTGTGATCTGCAACACTGTCTGAGTTGTCCTCCAGTAGTTCCGCTAAATAAACAGATATTACACTATCACCAGCCTCTGGCATCTTGTCCCAGTAAAGATATCTATCTTTATTCATCACTTTTAAATTACATCAACGGAAGGGGAGGATTATGGGTGACACTTTCAGCCTCACATAACACTTATAATTTTCATGCACTCATTCCACTCATTCCTCAGCATGCAGTGAATGGGTCACATGAAAACAACTTGCTCAATTGAGCAAGTTGTTTTCTTTCCCAGGGTATTCCAATAAAGTCTGGCCAGTGTTATGGTGTCACATACAATCAAAAGGTGGGAGTTATCAACTGCAACTGATGATAACATAGCAACAGACAATTCAGTCATGCTGCTCATCAGTTTTTTACCCCACATATTTTGCAACTAAAAAATACTTTGCAAAGAGACAAAACCACCTCCTTTTTTAGTATAAAAGAATCACCTATGGTAAATGTTGTACATTTGTTTGTTTACTCGTACTGTTTTGTGTAATTTCAAGTGATTCTGGATCTGTGACAGCGTATCTGTGACATAGTCCCTCCCAAGAATGGTTTGGAAAGTGGAATTAAGTGATATGAAATTGACACAGGGACAAACACTGGTTGTTGCAGGGTTGACATTTCCTGTGGTAGGTCTTTTATGAATGTGTCTATAGAGACAGAAATGCACAGCAATTTTGAAGAATGAGGACAAAACAAGGACATATACAGTATACAGGGACTGTGTTGGGCCTGTCTTAACTTCACTTCCTGTATTTCAGCCATTTTCTCTCTCTCTGACACGCACATACAAACACACACACACACACACACGAACACACCGAAAGAGAGAGAGAGAGAGAAAGAGAGAGAGAGAGAGAGAGAAAACAAAAAGATCCATAGTGATGTTATTAGTGGTCAGCGGTCATCAGATACTGCATTCATTTTGTTTAGTGGTTCTAATATTCATGTGTATGTGATTGTAATGTTATTTGTGTGTGTGTGTGTGTGTGTGTGTGTGCTGCTTTCAAGAAGTCGGTCAGTGTGAGGCAGAAACTCGACAAATGGGATCAGTCAAAGGGAAGGATGGAGAGCGATGAGGAGAGGAAAGCTCAAGAGAGACAGAGGAGTGAAAGGTAGAGATGGTGGTGAGTTTTATCTCAACCTTTCTGTTTGCCTCAGCATTGATCTCTGCCTCACCCCAACACTAAGGTCGACCCACACACACACACACACAAACACACACATATTTGCTGAGGCCCTGGCTTCGACCGCCTGACTGGTCAAATTAAACCCAGCTGCAAGGCTCTAGGGAAACTCACACGCACGCACACACGCACACACGCACGCATGTATAGTGTGTATTGTGATACAGTGACGCAAGCTTGTGTGTGACAGCTTATTCTTGTCGCTTGGGCATTCACATGTATGTACTCCAAAAGGAAGACATGTGAGGGTTCTGTGCATGTATGCATTCATGTGTGTGCATGTACGTGTGTGTGAAATGGTTCCTCATAGTTCTGCTGTGTCAGCACATCAGACAGACAGCACTGTTGTTGTGTACCCACAGAGGAAATAAAATAACAGCCCACGTCTTTTCAACCAACAGACAGCTCTCTCTCTCTCTCTCTCTCTCTTGCTTATCCACGTTGCTCCTTTTGTTCCCTATGTTTATTAGTCCTTGTTTTACCCTTTTGCATTCCTTTTTCTTTGCTCATCTATGTCTGCTTTCTCCAGTCCTTCCTGCAGATGTTGGCATGTTTAGTGTTTCTTCCTCATTACTTTTTCTGCTTCCCTACAATCAAATGATCTTTTAAAACATAACATTTTAAACATAATTGCAGTGATATTAAAATCAACAAATCACCAACAAGAAATCTCTTTGACTTGTGATTCACTTATCTCTTGATATCTGTCATTCTAAATGTGAAGAATATGTATGGAAGGAAACATCTGCTTTTGCATCAGTGCAGCTTAACTCATTGAGGAAACTTACAGCACATGTTCTTGCACGTACCAACATGGCTGCAAATACATTTTCTGTGAGAAAATGTATTCATTTTCTAATATCACTGCTAGAAAAAAAAGTATTATGATACTATTAAAAGACAAAACCACACCCCAAACACCAAATATTTATGGTCACTGTCCAAAAGTCAAAGTCACAGTTACTGATTTGACACTACCTTGGAAATTGTATAAATTGAAGGTTTTTCCCAATTTCCCAGTGGGGATAAATGATGTAGCGGGGAAGCTGAAGATCTGGCCAAAATAATGATGAGTAGTTGGAGGAGGGAGAGAGCAGGTGGGTAAAAACAGGAAGGAATAGAGTGACGATGGACTAAAGCGCCTCTCCAGATTCAAAAATACAGCAAGCCAGATTCAGTTTCTGAATTAAAATCAGAATCAGAATTGCCTTTTTTGCCAAGTGATAATAATTACAAGGAATTTTCATCGGTGCATTGGTAAAGGTAAAATGATTTTGCTAGTCTAAGTGAAACAGTGCTAAATGAATGACAACAGAGCTAAGAGAATGACAGCTAGATGAATCAAAAACAGGAATGAGTTTGGCATTATTCATGAGGTTTATTGCTGTGGGGAAGAAACAGTTTGTGGCGAGAGGTTTTATTCCGGATGGACCGCAGCCTTCTGCCAGAGGGGAAGGGTTCAAACATTGTGTGTCCAGGGTGAGAGGGGTCGGCAGCAATCTTCCTTGCTCTCCTCAGGGTGCTGGAGGTGTACAGGTCCTCGAGAGATGGAAGGCTGCAGCCGATTGCCCTCCCTCTGCAGAGCGGATGATACGCTGCAGTCGGCACCTGTCCTTGGCAGTGGCAGCGGCGTTCCAGACGGTGATGGCAGAGGTGAGGATGGACTCGATGATGGCAGTGTAGAAGTGGACCATCATCGTCTTTGGCAGGTTAAACTTCTTCAGCTGCCGCAAGACGCACATCCACTGTTGGGCCTTCTTTGTTATGGAGCTGATGTTCAGCTCCCACCTGGGGTCCTGGGAGACAAACATCTCCACTGTCGGTTGTTCTCCCTGCACAAGGTCACCAGTTGGTCAGACTGCCACCTGTACGCCGATTCATCTCTGCCAGAAATGAGGCCGATATGGGTGGTGTCCTCTGCAAACTTCAGGAGCTTGACAGACTGATGGCATACAGTTAAAACACAAAGTGTCATCAGACAGGCCACAGCCTTGTTTCTTTGATGCGGAAGCTGTTAATCGCATAGTGGAGAGTTAAAAAAAAAAGAGAAGAAGAAGAAGAGGCAGAGTTGGCCTAGTGGTGAGGGAGACAGGCATTGGACCAGAGGGTTGCCAGTTTGAGGCCCAGTCGAGGTGGTCTCCCCCTGGAAGTATGGCCGAACTCCCGCCACTAACAAAAGATGCGCTTGAGCAAGGCACTGA
Source organism: Colistium nudipinnis (assembly GCA_016785305.1). Classification (NCBI taxonomy): domain Eukaryota; kingdom Metazoa; phylum Chordata; class Actinopteri; order Pleuronectiformes; family Rhombosoleidae; genus Colistium; species Colistium nudipinnis. Next base: position 829,577 of record JAFBJU010001010.1, on the reverse strand, counting down.
CCCCAGACACTCAGCTGTCCACTGCTCTGTGGCCTTGCATGCGCCACAGCTGGGTTAAATGCAGAAGCCAAATTTCCCCTAACTTGTGTGTTTGCATGTGCATGTTGTGTGGGACGATGTGCAATTTTAATTCTAAATAAATCAGAGAGTGTTTATTCCGTGTTTCAGTATTTTGGCTATGTTCTTTCCTTGTCCGTAGTCACCATCCTACAGTTTGAGGTGTATTGGTGCCATCTCCTGGCCATTCGAAATAAGGTAGAAATGTGACAATGTGCAGTTTGATACTGCGTGTATATATATATATACATATACAGTATACATCAAACTTCCAATTTGTGTTTTAACTAAAGCATTACATTTTTTGAAGTACATAGTGCAATGCATTATTTTAACTTTTAATACTTCCATCCTTCCATGTAACATTGGCATTACAAAAAGAGGCGTTCATGTTGTCCCTTCAAATAGAGTCTCTATTCAAATGAATATTTACACTAATTAATTATTCTGGACAATAAAGGTTGTGCAGTTTTTTTCAGTACCGAAATATGATATATGTACATGGTTATCAAACATGGGACAAGTATTAGCATAAGCCTTTTTCATTTGAAAAAGATATGAAATGATCATTCAAATGATATATACTGATCTCCTCAGTCCTGTTATCAACAATACAAGAACAGTTCAAACTCAACAGTCTCACACACACAATGCAAGTGTCTAATTAGCATTACCAGTGCGTGTGTGTGAAGGAGTGGTATGACAGTTTGACAGAGCCCGGGTCCCTGGGGTCCCATGTTAGCTCATTACCCGGCCCCATGATAGCAGCGACACCCTCGTTTTTTTCTCATCCTTATCCTCACACTGACTCTCCACCTACCTCCAACACCCTTACCCTAACCCATCACCCCAACCCTACCACGCTCACCTGGTGCACTGCTGAGTGAGCACATGCATGGGACTAAATAACTGTTGACTCTCTAGCAATGGGCTATGAGGAATGAGGGGAGGAGTTTAAACCTGACATTCTGTCTGTTTCCATTTTCAAATTGGGCTATATACACACAAGTGACTTGCAAGAGGAGAATTGACCGTACATACTACGTGAATTGTAAGATTTGTATACGCGGGCAACAATGCAGGGATTAGGACACTATAGATATCGTAGCTTTGACAATCTTTCCGGTTATAAAACAGTGACTTATTTAACCGCAGTTAGAGCAGAATCAGTTAATCCCAACATCCCTAGCCTCAGCAAAACTCACTGCCTTTCAGTAAAATTAAGTTATGAACTTCAATCAACATCTGGTCATATTGACACATTCCAAGGCCTTTTGCACATATTTTAAGATGTAATGTAGGAACACGGCCTAAACTACAGTAGTGCACAGTAACTGATTGATGCCTTTGTGCTGCCAAAGCTCAAAGCAGAGGGCAGTGTATGACTAACAGTAACTTTATTGAATTCTGCAAATTCACGTGTAATTTCAGTGTAATTTCATGGGGCATCCAAGTAAAAGTCCATAAAAGCCTATGTTTCTCTCACTAACCTGTGTCAAACTTCAGTTCTGATGCCATTTAAACCTTTTATAATCTGACTAGCACATAAGTGTGAGTGCTCTGAAGGCAACCAGCAGGTGGCATCACAACAACTACTCTGGCTAAGCTGATTGTGTGACATTTCACAGCAATTCTTTTCTTCTCATCTACTCTACAGCCTTGGAAATAGGCCTCACCAGGCTATGTCTTACAGACCTGCATGACAGTTCAGATGTCTGACAACTATTTTGTTTTTTGTTTTGTTAAGTCTACTAAGATAAATTAATTAATCTCAGGTCAATAGCTTACAACAAAAGCAAATACAAACGTACAAAACATATAAAAATAGATTTGAAAAATAAAGACCAGAGCATTGCCTCTAATTCTGTGACTTCACTCTTTATATTCTTCCTTCATGCAATATTATATTATTACATATACATTTTCACTGAATTTGTTTTGAATTTTTACCTCTAAATTCAGACTAAATAATGTCCGTCATCCACAAAATGTAAAGACCGCAACAGACAAACACAATGCTTTCAGGTATTCACACACAAAGACACAAACAGCAAGCTAATGAGGAGGGTGTGATCACACCTTGATCTGAAACAAGAATCATTGTGGGATTCTCACACCCTGTGTGACAAAAATCCCCCACCGCCACACTTACAGATGTCACGAGAGAGGAGTCAAAGAGCTCCGCTCTCAGACGTCGCTTAATTTTATTTCATTATTTGATCAAATCCTGATTAACTAATTTTGACTCATCTGGCATGAGCCAGGCCAAAGCCCTCATTGAATTGCTCAGTGTTTTGATGAACTCACTACCCACATGTACACTTGAGGACCTAAGATAATCATATGGCAACAGAGATCATAAAGCTACAGGTCTGGAGCCTCAAATGATGATACATAAAATATCAGAATGGCTATATAAAAAATAGGAGAACTTGATAATGGCCAGATTGTTGGTGTCAGATGGGTTGGCTTGAGTACTTGCGGCAGTTCCGAAGACAAAAATTCCCTTCGTAAGAGGATAACAACCATTTTCGCTGCATCTCAGAATAAACAACATTTCAAACCTTCAGGTTGGCATGCTGCAGAATCTCAGATGAACAAGACTTTGTTCAATCCATGCCACCAACAATCAAAGCTGCACGCAAAATGTTTTCACAAAAAGGCAATTTATGTGTGACATAAAATGCTTTCTGAGACAATTATTTGAAGAATATGCTGTTCAAAACCCCCCAAAAAAAAATCCCATTATAATAACCTGAAAGCCACATTCATGTCTCTGCTGCAAGTGTTACCATCCACCCCTGTGTCTCAGTATGTATGATAGAAACTTTAATAGCTACCAGCATGAGGCACTGATCAGCCAAGCACATCAGCATAGTGAGATTCAATATGTCACCACCATGCAGAGAGAAGGGGTGTGTGCGTGTGCCTGTACGTGTGTGTGAGAAAGAGGAGGACCTGCTTGCATGTGTGTCTTGTTAGCGCTGGGTGTAACGGTGGAAGTGATGGCGGTAATGTGGGAATGACAAAGGAGCTCTCACTGTGAGCTATATGAAGATGTGTGAGATCAGCAAGAGTTTTGCAACATGTCATATCCCCTAGGGTGTGTGGTGTGTGTACGTGTGCTCATAAAGATGTTTACATGTCTCAGGTACAATGGAATATTTCTCCTAGGTGCGTGAGTTGCCATCATACATTTTTCTGACCTTCTCTAACAAAGGAGATGATCTATATTTCATAATGAGAAAAATAGGAGAGAAAGTCTTCTAAAAAAAAGCTTACTAATACAGAATAATAATAACTTTTAGCGCTTGTGCTGACAGTAAAAAATAGCCAGATTTAACTTTTTAAACATCTTCTGAGTACAATTTTCTGGTGAAGACATTTATGGTCCCAAAACAATGTATCTCGATGACTGCTTTGTTTTCTAATTAAATATCTCAGCTACTCCTGGATGGTACTAACGCATTGATGTACCCATCATGAACAACTCGCGGAAGATATTTAACATTGTGCCTGCTAAAAATTACATTTGCGTTGTCATTAGAAAACAGCACATTTGTAACTCCTAGCACTGGTCCATTTGTGTGACTCTTATGTCTATTCTAGACTTCAATTGGTCTAAGTAATGGATATATTTATTTTTCAAGTAAAAATATCCTTATATCAAGCCAACAAGAAATCATTCATACTCCATTAAAAGCTCTGCAAAACCTACTAAGATAATACTGCATTATGATGTCACCACGTATCTCTGATGTATAAATGTCGAGCTCTCTCTAAGGACTTCAATGTTGCTATATGGCATCACTCAGTCCACAGCAGTAATGCTGGTTAGATTAATCTAACAGACTCCTAAGCCCGTCCACACACTCGTAACCCACGGAATAAATCTATGCATAGCAATCCTCTGCTTCACTCTCCTGTCAGCACCTGTTTCTGCCTTTTTCTATAAAGTCTCTGCTCGTCCTTGTCTCCTCTCCTTTCTAATTACCTCCCCTCCAGCAGTGGATCCACAGGGGCCGCTGCAGCAGCTGTGACCCAACAGGAGCTCAGCTTCCTGGGCATGTAGATGCGGCTGCTGAGACTCACTGAACCCATATGATGGGTCACCATGCCAGTCATACAGACGTGAGTCGAGGTGAGTCTCCTGGACGTCAGATGCCAAGAGCAGAGACACTAACTGGACACTCGGGGGCGGTGGTGGTTCAGCAGAAGCATTTTCATCTCTCTCAAATCAAACCGTTGACAGAACATTAACCAGGACCAAAAAAAAGAAAAAAAGACAGAATTCAAGATTAATGGCATGGCTCATCCTGTAACCATTTCCTCATTTTGTGATATCATCCGGTCTGCACATATCTTTGGTTTTGTAGCCTTTTTCAGCAAAAAAACCCCCCAAAAAACAACAAATGGGAGTCTTTAAAATGGCAAATAAAATCAGGTGGCACTTAAACTGCTCCTCCAGTCCCCCTAAGCAGTGCAGCTCACATGGTACAATACAAAATGGTGCTAAGTTTCTTATTAGTTTTCACTGGTATTTGATGTTTGTGTTGTAGTGAAGAGTTTGCTATTCAAAACAACAGCGACCTTAAAATGGATTTATCATAATACAGAAAACCACAGATTGTGAACATTTGGAGCTAATAAACCTTTGTTCATTAAAATCAAAAAGCATATAAGAACATTAAGGCAGACGAGCAGTGAGCATTGAGATGCAAAATGGAACATCAAAATGTAACATCAAAATGTAACAATACTTTCGATTGATGTGTTAATAAAATACATTTAAATGTTGAAGCAATAATGTGTGGGCAACTGATACAAGAGCACAAGAAAGTGCTCTTATTATTGACCTTCCATGAAAGGATTCCCAGCTTTGAAATAGAACTACAACTCAAGCAGCTAGAGGAACACCCAACTTAAGCACATTTACATGAAACCTATGATGCCAAACAGGTTTAGCTTCCATGTCTGGCACTTTGTAATGAAATGGAGGAAACACTCTTGACTACATAGATGTAAATGTCAACATATCATTCAAACTTTCTTAATTTCTCAACCCACCTTTCTTTCACTAAGAGGTAGAGGACAAGATCTCTTACATGTGCATGTGAAATATGAAGCTGCCAGCAGCCAGTTAGTTCAACACACAAGACTGGAAACAAGCTATCAAAATCAAAATAAAATAGGAATAAATTAGATTTCAACAAAATGTGAGCTTTAGAGTAGTTGGCATGTTATATAACCTTTGAACGAATCAATTACTTTATTTTACAACTACTCTATACCTACTTTAATCATAGAAACAATAAATAAATGTTTGCTTTTGTTTAGACTTACGGGAATAAAATGCTTCACAACTAGCTTGTCAAGGCTAAAATCCCTAAGAATTATGGATTGAATTGAAACATAATTTCTTATTCAAATCTTATTTGTTTTATTTGTCATTATTATTCATTAATTTTAATAACCTTCACTTGGAAGTTTCTGTTTGTACATGCAAACATTACATTACATTCTATTTTTCTTAAAAAAGGGTGGACAGCTCCAGAGCTTTTATCAAAAATAAAGGTGAACAGTATCTGCATAAGAAAAGGTCCGTTTGATATAGCACACACAGTGCCGTCAATAACTAACCAAAAGTAACTGACATGATGACAAGTTACTATACTTATATCTACAAAGTACTAATCTAAAGAACACAATCCTCAGATTGAGCCCTTCCTGTGTGTGGCTGCAACGATGAAAGTTTAAAGAAGATGGTGGCATTTCTTGTAAAGACTGTGCCAAAAAACAACAGTAACAAAGAATCATTCAGAGATGTTGATTGTGCGCAGGTATATGTGTTGTCATTTCTGGAGAGCCCAACCTCCAGAAAAGTCCTATACCTACACACCTCAATGGTTAAACAGGCCAACAAGCTCACTGACTGTTACAGCAATGATCTCACCTTCTGATGTTGTCACCTCCTATTTTCAACGCTCGTTAAACTACAAACTCCAGCACACATAGAAACCACTCATATTGTCTTCGGTTTTTCTTTTGGCAAACAATGGTTCTTTGAAGTGTGTTTCTCGACCTCTGTCCATTGTTCCAAGTACTATTGCTTATAAGTCACTCTTCTTTGCCCACAACAGGTCATCTGACTGGGGCCTCTGCCCCGTCAGCCATTGAATCAACTGTTCCATCCATCTCCAAAAGCCCAACTGGTCCAGTGGATGGTTACACCAACCTGGGACACAAGGAAAAACACTGCAGCTGTGATTTGTCATGCACATTACAGACCTTTAGAAGAAATTCCTATATTACGCGTTTGAGGTAAATACATTAATCTATGTATGGCAGCAGGCCAAAGTACGCATGAACATGTACATATACATGGACCCATGAAATGCATGCATGCATGACTGTACAGTAGTCCCTGTGAGTACACTTGACTGCTCAGACACACAGAAGCACACAGAGTCACGTCTCCACCGCGCACTTAACACACATGTTCTGATTGTACTGCTTCACAGGCAGTGCAGGACTCCCCTGACATTTAAGATGAAAAGCCATTTCACTATTATTACCAACCACATGCGCACGCACACAAAGACAAAGATGCATATGTATGTGGGATAAAGTTACAATTGAAGAAATGCAATTTTAATTTTGTGAGCACACTCTCACACAAATGCAGAGGCCCACGAACGCAGAAACCAAAAAAAAGAGAGTCATATGGAAACCCGCACAGACGCACAAAGGCAGCAAATTGAGACATCCACATGGACTGTGTGTATTTAACCAATGCTTGCGTGATGCTCAAATACCACCACCCATGATGTGTTTGCATAGGGTGCAGGGGTGTGTGTGTGTGTGTGTGTCCCTTCAGTGACCGCGTCTCTGCTTGAAGACATAAGGGAGCCAGAGGTTTGATTACGCTCTTTCCCTTCATCTGTATCTGTTCCTCTTCTCTCTCAATCCCCTTCTTTTGCCACATCCTTCTCGCATTTTTTGTATTCTTACAAATCCCTGCTCACCCCCCCCCCCCCCCCCACTCCCCCCCACTGTCCTCCACCCCCCCTCTGCTTGTGAAGTCCTATTTGTTAGAACAGACAGCAGGTTAGCATTAAATATACATGGGGATTGTCAGCCGGTGGCGAACACAAAGGCAGCTCCGCAAGCCCCAGTGGGATCCAAGCCCAGCCCAGGCAGCGAGGCTGGGGGAGCATGGGGCCATCACCGTCCCCTGTGCCTCACCCCCCCTCCCCCCCAGCCACCATCCCACTACACACTACACACACACAGGTTAGAAACTGAAGAGGTCAAAAAGACTAGTACACACACAGATGCTCAAGTATGCAGATGCTCGAGCGCGTGCATGCACACACACACACACACGCACTTTCCCCATGCCAACCCCCTCAACTCGCTCACCCACACATCTGTTGTCCGCAGGGGCGCAGGGTGACGTACAAGCTGAATCCCCCATGTGTATCCTCCCTCTCTTCTCTCCCTCCCTCTTACCCAGATGCACATCGAATACTCAATGTGGATGTATTACAGAGGCCTCATGTCTCCAAAGACAAACACGCACGCAAACAGAACACTTTCTTTTAGTTATTTATAAGGCGCTGACAGACAGACAGACATGGCAGCCATTTTATTGTATTCTACCGAGAACTGCAAGTGAAATAATTCAGGCATAATCGGCTTCAATTATAGCGATCTAAAATGGCTGCTTACAACCATATCACTAAGAGGCATCTGATAGTATTTATAGTAATGTTGCACCTGTCAACCCATCAGGATATCAGTTGTTTTACGAATACATAACTAAACCTTATTTATTTTAGTCATGACTAGTGTACTTATGCGTTTATTTAAATGTATACTTACTTTTCTTGTTTGTTTTTTTTATTTCTTTTAATTACAGTTGACCTTTGTGGATTGAAATATACACTTAACTAACTAACTGGCAACTAACTCTGCCACTATGCAGTACTATACCAAGGCAGGACCAATGCTCCCCTGTAGTAATGCAGTAGTATGTTTCGTGGGGCGATACGTGGTGGATGCGGTGGTGTTTCCGTGGCAACACCAGATGCCAGTCCTGGAGCAGCACGACCCAGCGTGGTAGGCCAAAGTAGGAGTGACTCCATTTATGAATCTGGTTGGTCAGCGTCACAAACACAGCTAGGGCAAAGACGTAGCAGTCCCAGGGATAGGTTGCTGCCAAGGCCTCTGAAAGGTATAATGGATGAAACTGTTTAGTGTAATGAAGAGGGCCTGGACAAAGTCACAGCGCTCCCACGGCGAGGATGCTGGAAGGAACCTCGGAGGAATACAGAGGCAGGAGGAAGAACAAGGGAGGAGGCAAGAAGAGGAGATGAAGAAAGATGGGGAAGAGTGGCAGCAGGGGAGAGAGAGGAGGTATTTATAAAGATTGATAAGTAGGATGATGAGCAAAGAATGAAAAATTGCTTGAAATATAATATGAGTACAGCACTTTAACACAACAACAACTAACAGAAATAAATCACCACCCAACACCTTTAGATATTTTAACAACTACTGCGACCCCATTCGCATACTGAAAAAGAACTGCGCAGCATTACTACACAGGCATCCTGGGACTGGGCAGAATGTATGGCTGCAAAAGTGTGGAAACACCAGGGATATCAATTACTCCTGACATTTAAGTATGTGACAGTTCAAGACCTTGACAGTGCAAACTAAAAGTGGGGACTCTGTGTGAAACGTCTTCCTCAGTCTTTTCTTGACCCCGTCTCAACTTTTTTGACAAGCATCAATATCAGAATTAGCATTAACCAATACAGATTATCAGTTTGAACACTAAATAACTTGTCTTTGTACTGTATTAAAAATGATTTGGGTCCAAACAGATCTACAAATCATTGTGTTCTTTTGGAAAATCTGGACTGGGGCAAAAGTGAATTAGGACAAAGGATTTCGCTTGACGTGGAGTCCTCTGTGTCTCTGTAGCTGAAGCGCTAATTAGGTTTTTTCAAATGTTGACCCTGAAAGGAGGAAAACTGCTTCTGAAGACGTCATTGCATACTGGGGATTGTGGACGGTGTGTCAGGGATGATTTGAGTTGACAGGCGACAAACAGGTCTGGACCCCAGGAGCAGCTGTGTGCAGCTGGAAATAATCACATGCCCACAGAGAGAATATAAGGGTGGCTGCTGTTATTGTCATGTCATGTACATGGATGTAGAGGTAACTGAGCTGAAGTTTGAAGCCCGTCTAATACACCTCTCCCTCTCCTTAGTCTTTCCGTTGGCATGACTTACAGCTGTCTACTTCCATCCCTCGCTCCCTCTCTTTGGTTGAAACAGCCGTTGGTTTAACCCCGGTTCAAGTGCAACATGACATCGGCGATGTCACCTCCCGGCTTTCGGCTTTCCCCGTCCACTCCTTGTCTCTGTCTTTGTCTGGTGACCGCCTGACACCGCGAGAAGCCTGACATGACATGGTTTAGATGTCATCTTACCGCTACATGACCCTTCTCCCTCCTGCCTCTCCTCCCTGTGCACCCTCACCTCTCAGCTGTGACCTCTTAAGGCGCGGACATGACAGGTGTAGATGTCACTGCGGTTCTGTCTCGTGACCCCCTGACTCCCCGCGGTGCGTGACATGACAGGCGTGGATGTCACCTACAAGTGGACCTTGCTACTACCATCTCCCCGTAATCTTTCTATCCCTCTGCCCCTTGTTCCCTGATCCCTCATGTGGACAACCAGCTCACCCTTGCGTCCTTCCACTCTTGCATTCTCATAGGGTTGTGTAATTATGTAGGAATCGGTGTTTTCTCATTTTTCAAACGAATCATCCAATTTACTTGGTGTGTGTGCTGGTGAGGTTTCTACCATAAAATATTTTGATCAGCGGCACTCAAGGGGCAACATCTCCTTTTCACTTTCTTGCTAAACAACAAGTGCATCGCAGCATCTGCACAATCAGCACACTTTTGCAAATCAACCACAGGTTGCACAATGAAAGCTGTGAAATGTCGCAAAAAACGCAGTGTCACATGTGAAGTTCTTTTAATTATGCTCTCAAGGCAGTAAAGATATCAATTAGTCCAAACAATGATTCACTAGTGAACATATGCTCTTGTTTTTAAATAGCAAAGGAGATATAATGGTTCTTAGAATTGGTGTAAATAATGTTAATTTGTTTCATTAAATGGAGGAAACAGAAAACGAAGGCATGCTTACATGTTACTGTTCAGAGTTTTCATACAGTTTTGGGATCATTACTTGCAGGTGGAAAAGATCAGATGGAGGCTGCCACTGTAATTAGAACTATGTTGCCTATTGATGGCCGATTACTTTTTCTTCATAATCCTATCAGAGATTCTCACGAAGAGCATCTTGTGAAGAGCTTAACCTCACAATACTGTAGCTCCTCGCCTCTCCACCAATCAGTGACCTTTTGGCTCGAGCTGGAGTGCAGACACCGAATGTGGAAATGTCACCTTCTAACTAACAGGTTGGTCCCGCTGAGGTCCCTCCTCCTGTCCCTCCCTTCTTGCGACGCACTCGTAAGGTCAGTGATTACCACAACTGCTCCATCCGGGATGGTATAATAAAAAGTGTTACTCTGAGAGTGTTTATCATGTGATTGAGAAAATACGAAGAAACAAGGATACCTGAGCTTTTTCAACTTCCATTTCACAGTCACAACAACAGGTCTTGCTCTCAATTTCTCCTCCTCCTGACATGTGCCATGCGGACATGCATGGATGTACTTTACGGGCATATGTGTGTGCTCAATAAATAGGCGAGAAAATGCAGTCATGTGTTTCGCATGTGTGCATGGTTTTTTCTGGTGTGATACCTGGTGTGTAAGTGAGAAACTTGGTAGCCATGTGAGCCAGTGGTAGGATGGGGATCATACAGTTGTCTCCGTTGGTTTCGATGAAGTCGTGGCGAGTGATCGCGGTTGGATCGATGCGATGTTCTCTGAATGGTCGAATAAATGCCTGCGAGAAATGTAAAACATAAAACTTCATACTCATTCCTGTTTCATTCCCCTGATGAACCCAAAAGCAGCCTTTATTGAAAGGGGCATTATTCGCACATTTCCTTCCTTGATAAAAAAAAGTAATGATGAAGAATAAAGCCAATCAAAATCAAAAATTGTCTTCCTCATTCCTTGTCGTTTGTGCACACAATATAAACCACATTGACAATACTTTCTTTCCTATAATTATCACATAATCACTTAATCTTGTCTTGACAATTGCATTGTTAAACCATTTTACATTTTATACAACATGTCTAGGAAGTTGAAATGTAAGATTATGTTGAGCATTGCCAAGGAAACTGCTCTGAAATTACAATATTTTTAAATAAGCAGCTGTCTACAAAAAAAGACACTAAATGTCAGTTGAAGGCTTATCTACTTAATTTATATTCACTTTAAATCAGAACACAAAACAGACACTGGCTAGTATTTGTTTTACAAACCTTATAGAAATGCAGATCAAATGTGTTCACGCGCACACAAACACATACAAACCAATAATGGGACTCAGGGGTGCCCAGCATCCTGCGCAATCCCAAACCTCATATCCAGCATCCTAATAAACCACAGAACAGCAGTCGTCTCACTAAACACACACTCATACACATAAATGACCGATGGACGGCCAACACTAACTAAAAAAATGAGTTTCACACATACAAACACACACACACAACTGCAAACCCCCACTTGCACTGTGCAGAGGCAGACACCTGTCTGTGAGAGCATGGGGGTCTGAAATGAAAGACTGAATTCTGAATATCTCCAGCACAAAAGAGGACAAAAAGAAACACACACATGCACAAACAGCATAAAGGTAATTTATTTCCCTCTGTGGAAGCCGCCCCCCCCTTTTGGGTTGGGGGCTTTTATCTTTATTTTATGCCGTACGTGTGTCCATGTGTGTGCAGCCGTGGACACATCAGCATGAAAACTCGTTATTGTCGTGTTGGCTGTTGGGGCCAATTACACACCCCTATCTGCAAACATGCATTGCTAGGTGCCATTGCACACACACTGAAACTATCTGTAGACAACTTCACAATTATATACCCTTCTCCGTTTAAATCTGCCCCACCACTCCTCTCTCATCGCCCCCGCCCCCTCCCTCCCCCCCCTTCTCGGCCAGATGAAAGGCCGGCTAAGCCACGGAGGTCGTGCCGAGCAGGGCGGCATCAGTGCTCCCAGCGAACGGCAGGCCACCAGTCCCTGCATGTCCTCTAATCCCACACCGTTTAACGGCCCACCTTGCTCAACATTCGTTAATCACCAGCTCACATCGCCCATCGCCACAGCAACCAGCGCTGTCCCACTGGCTGGACTGACACGCTCTTCCACCCCCTTCTTTTTTTTATGTCCTCCCGACCTCACTTTTGGTTGCTGTTTTTTTATTCCAAATCTTTCTATCTTTTCTGCTTTCTTCTAACTCAATTTAACTCTTTTGGCCTTGAAGCACTAACCAACTTCAGTCAGTTCATCTCTCCATCAATACTCAAATCAGCTCTATTACATACATGAGACATTTTTGATAACGATGCACCAGTGAAACAGAGGTAAAGTAACTGAATGAAACAGAACTACAGAATCGAAACGGGTCTCAAGGAAGGATCATATCCCTTATCTTTAAGTACATCTGGCACATTTCTATGTGAATCGTGCATTGTTGGGAACTAATGAACATGACTTTGGTGTCATTAGAGGACTGTTAAATCCCTGATGGGTCAATTAAAGTTCATCAACAAGGTGACAAAAAAAAAAAACGCACAACCCAAAACCATGGAACAGCTCTTAACACTACAAGGAAAATATAATGCACATTTCAGATAGTGCTGCAGTTTAGGTCCTTATGCCCTCAAACCATTGTAAAGAAACATCATCATCTTACATTGAAGCAATATTAAATAGCAATAACATATTGTGATTTTTTATAAAGTTCTCTTGTAATGTACTTGGTCTTTTCATATGCTTTTGTGTTCAAGATTTTTTTTCCTTCCAAAGAAAACCCTACATTTGTTCCATTGATGATTAGCTTAATGCAGATTCTTTCGTTATATTTATTGTATGACTTATTTAATGGACGGCACAAAATGATAAAACATGGCATTTTTGCATTCCACAAAAAAAAACGTATTTGTGGGTTTGTTCAAATTGCTTTTTTCATCAATGACGGTGGTGGAGAGCACGTTAATATCTACGTTAGTTATCTTTATGTTGAAATGAAAATATGTACGGAGACATACCCCATCTGCTACCTTGGAAGTAAAATCGTACCTCTGTTCATAGTATCCTATGAAAGATAGAAAATACATTTTATTTTATTTATTATTTTATTCTAATATAGAAAACAACAAAAACAAAGTAAATGACAAATGAACAAACAAATGACACAGAGCACGACTGGCTTCAAATGTGTCATCTAGCTTTGTAACAGTAACCACTATTAGCCTCAGGTGTTCTCCATCGCGCTCATCTTTGATATTCAAACTAACCTTAACTGGGAGCACAGGCCCGCTTTATTCTCAAAACCCACACAGACACAAAACAACTAACGTGTAAGCCTTGTCATTTATGTCTCAACACACACCCACATACACTCACACAAAGCCACACCCACTTTGTTTCCCACTAGCCTATTGTCACCCCTCTGTTCTCCGTGAAAGTCCATTCTTCTCTTCCATTTAAAGTCTTTATTATAAGTCTCCTACAGTGTCCAACACACCATGCAAATGTGTGACTGCCGCTGTGCTTTTGGTCCCGGTAACTTGCCCAAAAATAAACAAATTCCACATCATAAATAAACATCAAACCACCTAGTGCCTTCAGCAAACCCAACAAGTAACACAAGGCTCCAGAAATCATTGTTTAGAGACCACTGATGGTGCAGTGCATGAACGGAAATCTGTTTCTATCTAAATAGCACATACGGCTTGTGACAAAAACAAGTTAGGTTCAGAGACACACACACACACAGATGAGGTCAAGAGGACAGTAGCCTCAGAACATTTTAAATTATAAGTAAGTAAGTAATGTGATTTATCTAAAAGCTGTGATGACAAAGCCTCAACAGTTACTAATAAATTGAAGCTGAGAAATGATGCGGTTTAATTATCACAGAGTTTACTATTTTATTTCATCAATCATACACACACACACTCACACACACACGCACACACACACAAACACACTCCCCCCCCACACACACACACAAATAGCATGCACCCTATGCAAACACATCATGGGTGGTGGTATTTGAGCATCACGCAAGCATTGGTTAAATATACATGTCCATGTGGATCTCTCAATTTGCTGCCTTTGTGCGCCTGTGCGGGTTTCCATATGACTCTCTTTTTTGTTTCTGCATTCATGTGCCTCTGCATTTGTGTGAGAGTGGGCTCACAAAATTAAAATTGCCTTTCTTCCATTGCAACTTTATCCCACATACATATGCATCTTTGTGTTTGTATATGTGTGTGCATGTGATTGGTAATAATAGTGAAATGGCAGAATTATTCAATTATACTACAGTATTATTAATCATATATTTACATTTCATGGGATTGTACAAATGATAATTTTAAAGTGTAGTTGGGATTCTTAAGGTCACAAAACACACTAGCTTCAACATTTCAACTTAATTATCGTTGAATATTTCATAAAGAGGAAATAACACACATATGAAATACACACACACAGTTACACACACACAAAATAAATGCTCATCTCATTAATCAAAATTCACATGAACCAATGTGCACGCTGCATCTGATCATACTGATTTAATTGGCTAAAATTAGGATAACCTTTTCTCTAATTGGCTGTGGAAAAATGTGTGTGCAGTAATGGAGGTGAGGTGTTTCAATGCAAAAATTATATTTGCATCCATCTTTATACAAACCCGTATGCATGTGTATGTGCAAACACATCTTGTGGCACTGTATGTTGACAGGTTGTGAAGGTTCAAGGAGAGGACATTGACAGCATTTGTCCATGAGCTTGCCTGTGTGTCTGTGTGTATGTATTGTCTGTATTGGGGACCATGGACTGTCACTGTCTTCAGAGAGTTTCCTCTGTAAGACAGTGACATTTAGTTTCCAGGTCACTACGGCAGCCCAGGGGCTTGTGGGAAAAAGGAGCATCCACCACACTTCCTCAGGAGAAAGGGGACAGAGAGCCAGAGGGGACACTGGTACAGTTCAATATCATTTCTCTTGTCTTTGACTCACTGGGTTTTTAAAATGTTTTTAAGGACCCGAACTATGGGTTTACTTTGTGCTTTAGAAATACTGCTTTCACTTATACGCATTAAGCATGATGAAACTTTATCTTTTCTAAATTTACTGGCACAAAACTCCAAACATAATATGCGCCTTTATTTAAGTGTGTGTGTTGTCTTATTTATTACCGGTAATTATTAATTGTGGCTACACAAGAATTTTTTTACTGATTTTAACAATCTAATTTTTAAAAATGTATAAAATACCAAAAAAGGATTTAGAGTATTCAACCTCTTCATATATATGTATTTTTTTATGTATTATGTTTAACATTCTATTGTTTTATTTTTTAAATGCAGATGTTATTCTAAGACTGCGCATTTTATCTAATTCTTATTACTGCAACCCAACCTAAGCTTACCTTGCCAATAACTGGGATGTCCACACTTCCCCAGGTGTCCGTTCCCCAGTGTACCATCCCTGACGCAAAGTCTGCTGTCACTATTGCTAGGACTGGCAGAGAAACGCGTAAGAATAGAAATAAAATATGCTGTCATTAGATGTGTAAGCAAAAACCAAACCTCAGATCTATAAAAAGCGTTGCAAATCATTATGTGGATTTATATTTATATATATGTTATTTTGAAATATATTTACTAATAACTGACCTATTGTATACAGTATGCGTATATGGTCATTTTAAACTGTCTGCCAGCTCACTGATGCCGAGGATAATCCTGTGGATGTGAACAGTGGAGAAGTGCAGCAGGAGGAAGGAGAAGTTGGTGATGAACGGGAAGATGCACAGAACCACACACACACCCACTCCTGGAGCCGCTTACCTGAAGAAGACAAAGGAAATACACCAAAAATAGAAGAATAACACATTTATTCGTAAACAGCATTTTTTTTTTAGAGGAAAGGGAGAGCAGAGCATAAGAAGTTCAGCCAGCTTGTCTCTGACGTGTTGCATTAATGAACTTGGTGAGGTTCCTGCAGCCACTGGGAGATCCACAAATCACTCCTTACCAGGGGTCAACAGGCCACTCAGCCTCAATGGCTGTGCGTGTGTGTGTGTGTGTGTGTTAATATGTGATCAGTCAGATGAAGACAAGTGTACTCCAGGTTGCAGGGTCACAACCTCTCATATGTGAAACACCAACGCTGACGCAGCACACACGCGCACACACACACAGACACATTCAGATTCACACAAGGCCAGTTAGGAGGCAGATAGGCCTCAGAAGGGACCAAGTCCAGATTCACAGGTCAGCAGAATAAACTGAAGGCCGGGTGGAAATGAACTTAAACTCATATTTGAAAATCACACATCAGCGGTATTACGAGAGAGAAGTAAGGGTCAAATTAAAACACCTTTCAGCCACACAGAGCTGACAAAATTATTGTGAACACACACATACACATTGCTGATCTTACATCACAGAGCACCATCCTGCTCTAACCTCCTCTGTTACTTTCCTGGTGTCTATTTTAATTTCGTTGATTTGTTTGTTCCCTGCCTTCTTTTGTTCTGACTTGTCTGATCCATCAGCACAAGCAGGCATGTGTTACTCAGTGTACATCAGACTTAAAAAAACACACAAGTATCCCCCATCGTTCTGTTTTATCACTTTCTTCTGTTCTCTGTCCTTTCTCCTTATGCTTCTTACTTTGCCTGTCTAATGTGCCTTTAAAACTTTAATGTGTCCAGATCCTAATGTATCACATAGCATTAGCAGCCCATAAGATATTCATGACTTTTTTTTTAATAAAGCACACAAGCCTGTGAGTGTGCACGCCTATAGACGTGTGTGTCTATGAATATGCTATCAGTCTCTCCTAAGGTATGGACCGAAATGGTCACGGGAGATTTAAAATATGTGATTATGGATATTTCGTGAATCGACTAATTTGACCCTTCACCTTCTAAAAATAGACAATATTAAGAGACAGGTTTTTCAAGAGTAGACTGAAGTTCTGTTCCTAAATGTGTTTTAGTGTCCTACTTAACAATATTTTAAAAGACTCACTGACTATAAAAAACAGTTGGACAAGACAAAATAAGACAAATATGACTATTAGCTTGAGATTTATTTTTGGGTGCTATGATCACCTGCAGTGAAATATATTGTTAAAACAGCTTCTTTGAAGGAAAACAGTTGCTCTGAAACCTACTCTAGTGCGCAGCTTTTACCCGAGCATCTTTAAAATGCTAGGAGACTGTAGTCTCATCCAAATGATACATAAATAATAATTGTATTGTTCATAAACATAAATCCCTATTTTCCTAACATTATCCCTTGGCAATTTCATCCCAATCACGGGTCTTGCTCAGATGAGTAAGGTAAGGATGGAGAACTACAGACAGTGATAACTGCATTATTTCATGCTCAAATGACCCATATGAACCTGGTTTTCTGTGTACTGTAGTACATTTGCTGTAAAAGAGAGCTTCTACTTAAAAGTAACCTGGCATTCAACATGTCTCACATAAACTTTCTTCCATCCAGAAAAAACAACTGCTTCAAGAGATCTTGAAAAGTGATCATTTCACACTATGATTTTACCTCATGTTCCACAAAAAATACACATCAATCATAATGCTCCTTTGCCCTATGCAAATGCCTCTAGTTGTCCTCCAAGTTTTTCCCCAATACATCTCTGTGTGAGCAGTCTAAAGGTAGAAGTAAACATTGCAGCATGCGTTTAGCTGTATTTAGTTTAGTCCTGACATTATTGTGACATGTTGAATTACAGGGGAATAACCAGTAAAATAACGTAATGTACATGTAGTACATCATACGATCGAGGTAATGTGTTTTCAGGCCATGTGGCCTAAGACCATATTGAGGTTAAGTGTCTCTGCTGTCTCAGCTTCATGCGTAACTATTTTTTCCAATATACCCTAAGGTACACAGACACACACACCCAGACACCCATAAACCCAAAGGGGTGAGTGCACCAAAATTCACTTTCTACAAACACACACATCGACATATACTTAACCACTTGCACAAATACTAGGATGATTCAACTGATGGATTTCCTAACATATTTTCAAATCTCTCTCTATTACACACACACACACACATACTCAAATTTAGACACTCAATCTCTGTCGCATACACACACGCAAACACACACACACACACGTTGCAGGACTGCGGAGCAGTGGGGCGGCTGTCAGGTGATGTGCGTCAGTCCTTGGATCCTCTGGCTCCCTGGTGAGGGGAAGGAAACTAGGACAGGCCTCCACAGAGTGCAAACACACACACACACACACACACACACACCAACATAAGCCTTCGTCCCTCAGGCCATGGCATTGCTGGATATCACATACAGCTACAGAGAGACACACAAAACAGCCTCTACACACATATACTGTATGTATCAACGGACATATGTTATCATCACACCCCCTTACTTGGCATACAAAAAACAAAATTTAAGCTATATATTTAAACACACACACAACCTTACTCTTAAGGCCAGAGCAGCGCACTCATTAATATCGTTCTGACAACAACTGGCTCCCTGGCAACCTCTCTGCCATCGCTCACCCAGCAGCAGCACAACCCAGCCCCCCCACCACCACCACGCTTGTGAGCGTGCACGCTTGTGTGCATGGGGATTTAACCTGGGCGGAGCCAGGGGAGGGGAACGAGGGGTGCTAATAGGCTGAAATTAATCAACGCCGGCTGATTCGCTGTCTAGGGAATGAGTGGCGGGCAGCAGGCAGGCAGGCAACATGTCCTGAATACTAATGGTCTAATGGAGAGGAGAGACATAAAGAACACCCCATTATTTATCCCTGCTGTTTGTCAGATAACAAGAAAATAAGGTGAGGAACTGAAATATGCAACAAAAAAAGTTTTTTTTTACATATTTTTTGAACAAATACAAAGAGTCAAAACTGAAACAATTCATCTACCAGCACTGACAAGCCTGAACAAACGATATGAGATGGTTACAGTTCACTATTACTTCATAACAGTCTTTAGCCAGTCCCTGTTAAGAAAAGATTTAGACTATATGTGGCAACAATAAAATAGATTTAGAAGATGATTCAATAATACAAAAAAACCTGGAGCAAGATGAGATTAATTTTTTTTTTTTCTAAGTTTTGGATTTGAATGGGGACTTTCTGGGCCAATTCATGACATTTTTACATGTGAAGACTGTTTGTACTTCAGATTGAAGCGACATCTGATCGTAAAGAACAAACAGCCAGTCAGGAACATTTATGTGAATGGTATTAAATAAAAGGTGACCCTTTGCAACTTTGCTTTGCCAATGTATTTAGCTATCAAGTCTTAGTATGTCTCTGCCACCATGGGACAAAACCAAAGGCGAGAACACAATAACAGCAAACAACAAGAGAGCCAGCCGATGTCACACACAGTGAAAACACACCTACAGAGCAATAGAAACACTCACACAATCTGAACAGCAACCTGAGAGCGGCTCAGAGGCCGAGTCAGAGCTGCCAACATGCCTGGACCACGCCCTTCATTGCCTTTTCCATAATTTTTTTCCATCCCTTAAACTCCATCTGAGATACAATCTCCCATTTACAAACACTAATTCACACTGATGTATAGATTGCGAACAAATTAGGCACCAAATCACAGAGGGTGGTTGTGTATGCACGAGCGGCACACAGACAGCTCTGCCACTCTTTTGATTCTCTCCATCTCTTTCTGTGTCCCCTGGTTTACTCTCAGTAGACTGTCTTCAGATGGGACTTGGGGAGAGAGAGAGAGGAAGAGAGGGATGTGGGTGGTAAAAGTGGGTCACATGCTCAGAGAGGAAGGGAATGAAAGGGGGGAGACAGAGAGACACGGGAGAGAGAGAGAGAATGACAGTAAAAGGGAAAGATTGGGGGGACAGAGAGAGGTTGAGACACAAAGAGGGTGAGAGAGAGGGAGGGAGTTAGAGAGAGAAAGAGAGAGGGTAGGTCGAATTCCCTTGTTCAGAAGTAGATCAGTAACATGCCTCTTTCCTTTCATCTGATCTCAGTGGACCACATAACCTGAGACATGACACACACACACACACACACACACACACACACACACACACACACACAGACACTATCAAACCCAGGGAAGGAAGCAAACATACACACCGACACACTCACCCACACCGGCACAAACATACACACAAAACCTACATAAATGCAAAGGACACCTACCACTGATGAAGAAATGAAACACAGACACAAGCACAAACACATTCTGTATGTCTTGCACAGACACACCCACACACGCTCTCTCATATGCAAGCACAATCCTCCCAGACAAATGTAATAAATCCATTATGGAATGTGGCAAATGAAATTCAACAACGGCATACCAACACATACACACATGCACACGCTTGCGCGCGCGCGCACACACACACACACGTATATCTAGACACAATAACCCAAACACAATCACACAGACATTTGAACCCACATGAGAGCCAGTGTAAGTAGGCCCTGCTCCAGCCAGTCTCCCCTGTGGAGATGCAAAAAAAAAGAGGATGGACAGATCCCATCATGTGTGCCTTCCTTTGTGTGTGAGTGTGTGTGCTGTATGCCAACACCTAATCTCCTGGGCTTTCCTCTACCTCCATATTCATCTGTGGCTCTCATAAGGATAATTACACACACACACACACACACACACACATCACTGAAAATGCAGAGCATTCCTTGTTCCTCTGATGCATTGGTCAAGGTCAGAAGTAAAATCCTGCCTAGGAGGCTTGCCTAAAGCCATGGATAGACTGTGTGTGTCTGAGTGTCAATGTTTGAATTTGTGTACATATCATTTATGTGTATGAGGACTGTGCATATCTTTGGCTCTGTGCACATATAAATTATATAGATAAGATTTCTATTCAGGGAAAATATCTTCATATAAAAGCCACCCATGCCTACAGACTATTTGTTTCTATTGTTAGTTCAACACATTTAAATTGTAAAAACCAAGAACTATCTGACTGGTTACTTAACAAGGTGTTTGGTACGTATGTTGAATATATTAGGTGCTGAAGATTTTCTAAGTGATAAATGTGGGGGTAAAATGAATGAATTTGCACACTGCATGGGAGGCATCATAAAAGTTGTGAAAATTAGAGCTGTATAATTATGAGTGTATTCATATCAATATCATCATAATGTAATGCCATGTGCAAATATTCACATTGAATCAATATTTCTACAGAAATATTTAACAGAACATTATGCATTTTCATTTCTGGTATGGGTACACACACATACATATATAACATGTTCTTTCTTATGTATTCAAACGGTGCTTACCCATCTCAGGAACACTACTGTATTTCTTTGGGAAAAACACATTTACTGTAGACAATAGTACAGTGCACAATACAGTAACTGAGTAGGGAAATTATCTGAGTCTGATAACTCAACTGTGCTTCATTCCACACACAAAAAGGTTACACACACAGACACGCATTGGTCAATACAACCCACGTAAAACTCATGTCCAAACACACAAGATCAAATGGTTTTGGACCCCTGACCTTTATGACCCCAGGGTCAGCAGTTCAGGGAGTGCATGTGTGCATTTGTGTTTATCTGTCTCTGTGTGTGCGTGCACATGCATTTGTGTAAGATAGAAAGACAGAGAGATAGAGAGATGGGGAGAGAGACAAACTGTCAACTATAAGAACACATATAAGAAGTTACATGTGCTCAATCGATGATATTCAGGCCAGTTGAATTCAGAGCTGAAACCTTTTTGCAGTGCTCATGGAGTCTTTCTTTCCTGTGCACTTTTCCCTACAAAAATGCATGTTAATATTTCTTGATAGGGATTTGGAAGTCTATGATTGGTGTACAGGTATTAGTCAGCCTCAGTACATGTGTTGCCTTTATTCATTTTGTGCCATTATTTTGCAGTGAAGTAGATGTTAATTAAGCAATAAAAAAAGTCAGGCAGAGATTCTCGATAAACATATGTAATCAGATTTCTTAAATAATCCTAATGTTGATGTGCATGTACAATGTATGTAGATTAAAAACACATGGCTATCAAATAGTTTTAGGATTGACATGACTAATATAACATTTAATGATAACTCATCCATTGACCAGGCATAATATATTTGTAAAACAGCACTTAGGACAATGCTTTGCTACGCTCCTCAATGACTTTGCACTGCTTCTGTTGTTAGATCTCAAGGCCACCGCTTTACGTGCTGGTAAAAAGCTTTATGCGCTCTAGCCTTTGGTTGAAAAAAAATAAAATCAAGCCGGATTTATGGATTCATCACCTCCTGTGAACACAATGAGGTTGATGTAATGCCAATCCCATGCAACACAAGTCAGTCAATTAAACAAATAGTTGAATAATTGGCATCAAATCAAACTATGTCTACTTTTTGGCAGTATACAACAAAGAGAGTGCTTTTGCAAAGCCACTGTGGTGCAGAATGCCTTAATGTGGGGGTAATGGGACAATGTCGTCGCAAGACATGACAGATGAGCCGAACAAGGTTGACGATCACGATCACCGATAGGATCGCTCACAGACGCTGACAACAGATCCTCCAGGGTAGCTTAAGATAATGCACATGCCAAACATACCAAGACAGAGCCTTCACACACACACAAAGTGAAAATATAGATATATTGACATATACGTTGGCAGACAGATACAAAGAGGAAAGGAGAGGCAGTCAGCAGACCATGACACTTCAGACATATGGGAGGACCAGAGAGAGACGAAGGGGATGAACAGAGAGAGATGGAGAGATGCACAAACAGAGGGGGAGAGAGATGCATCCAGCTGTTTGTCCATCCTAGTCTTGCTGTAATGAGCCCATGTTTGGCTCTGTGGAGCGTTGCCAACGCCTCATCTAACTTCTTCAAACTCTAACAAACCAAAATGCTATTTAGATTTACCTCCTACCAGCATTGAACCGGACCCAAACAACTAAGCACATAACAGCTTGGGGTCCCTTAAATGGACACTTTGACATTTTGAATGCTAGCTGTTTATTTTTCTTTAACAGACACTTGTCAGCATGTGGGAAACATTTTCGCTTTTAAGATTTCTTAAAACAGCTCGGCAGCATTGTTAGCGTTGCAGAGCATATCTTCCACTTGCAGCCCGCTGTGCCCTTTGGCCGAAATGGGCTTGGGAAAGCTTGTAAGTCATTTGGAGAGTTACCAGGTGCAAATACACATCACATTATTCTCTGGTTAACAGCCCTGCTACATATTTTTATAGTGCACTGAACAAAGTTAATCTAATGTGGCATTTGACTGTATTGTGGCTGACACCTGCCAATGTCCCTCACTGGCAGAACATGTAGATCTGTGACACTTTGTGACAACTGCAAAATATTGAAAATAAACGGTTACTTACAGTTCACTGGTACACTAGCACCTATGTTCATTTTATTTGACATGCTTTAACTTGATGAAGGTAAAACACTCAACTATTTCATTTGATTAGCTATATAAATCTGCCTTAATCCATCACTGAAGCTTAACACTGATTCCCAGTAGATGTAATTGTATTGTGATATTTTGTTGTGTGTTCATATCGCCACGCACACAATTGTTTTGTGTATGACCACCAATCAATATAACAAACCTGTCAACCTGCTAAAAAATGTAAATGTATATGTTTTCGGGCATTTAAAGTTCAGAACTAATAAGGAAAAGCCAATATAAAAACACTTTCAAATGCATTGCACACCGTCTAACACGGAAATAAAATTAATCATATTAGACACTGGTCCAACCATCAGGATCCATTTGGCTTTTAGTGTTTCGCTCAAGGACACTTTGAAATGTGGACAATAGGAGATGGGAATCAAACACCCAGTGCTGTGATTAACAGACAACCTGCTGTCACAGCAAACCATATTCTATATCGTCAAACATAATATTGCTATCAGCCAAGTTCTATTACAAAAGCATCTTTTCATGTGAGGCCCAAATGAGAGACAAATGCTACACCTGTTGTTACTGGTCCAACGTCTGTCTTTCTTCCCATCAACAAGTCAAATCTGCATATGACAATAAATAATACATAACTATATATGTGTATGTTTGCTCACCAGCACATATGCATATCTATTTACAAATCCCAGAGTGAAGAAAGTTATCTCTCTCATGTAATAACACTAAATGACAAAGTCGATCAGATTCTGTTAATGACAAAGGTGACTTCATTGCTCCCTGTGTCTAAAACTAGGACGAGCGACCTCTCCAGCTTGTGAATGATTTTGTTCTGTTCTGTGCCAGGCCTCACACTGATAGACTTCACATTAAAACACACACATAAAAACTATTTGTCACGTTTGAGTAAATACATACACACTCACAATGATTTTAGGGATTTAGATTGAGGCACCAGCCTTCTGACAAATGTTGTTCCCTCAAATTAACCTCCCAATATCACAGCTCCAGTGGTGCAAAGCTCTCTATTCACTGATCATCCTATTTTAAGAGGAGTGGCCAACATGGCCCGACTAGAGGCAATTAAAATGCGCAGTGAAGTGGGAAGCAGGGCAGATGTTCAACGTGGCACAGTCCAGCTTGATGCGCAACTGGTAAGACAGGTTTTCTATGCTTCCCATCACTACGCACAAATCACTGCACCAACTTTGATAAGAATGGCTTAATTTCTCTGATTTCTTGCTTTCAACATTTTAAGCCTGTATTTGACCAGGTGAAAACGGTGACATCCCTGTGTGGCAATACAAGTAAACTCCTAAAAGCCTTGAGCAGAAAATGCCGCCATGTTTATGTTTGGAAACAAAAGGTAATATCTAAAGTGAAGAGAACACAGAGCAGTAGGAGTTGTGTAGCTGATGGGAAATGTTTAACAATGCCACAATACACACAGTTACATGTGGCCTCAGGGTCGTGACACAGAGGCAACACTTTATTGTGTTGGAGGTAGGCAACTCTTTTAAGAATAGCAACAATGGTCATTTAATGAAAGTATTTGTAGCCTGTGGTCCTGAAATTCAGTCTCATGGGTCCAGACTGCTGCTTATTTTTTTATTCTACCGGGCAATTGTCATTCTAGATGCCTAATCAGGGACTTATTTTGACTGGGACGCCAGGTGAATGTAAACTCACAACAAAAATGAAAAGCAGCAATGCTCTGTACCCAAAGGACTGGATCTGAGGATTACTGCTGTAGACTTTGTCATATATATTGATTTTGTCCTCAGACTAAAAGCCTATCCTAGCTGAAGGCAACAACTTCACTTGCATCAAGAAATCATACCAATCATGCCTGTGGGAGTACCTTTACATGAGGTAGTTGTCTGCAAGGTTTTTTTCGTCAATGCTAGGGGCATTTTAACCATAACCCACCTTGGTGGGGTAGGCATGGAAGGCTTAATCTATACCCCAAATATAACAAAAATATTGTTTTGTAATTTTACATGAGTGAAGATAGAAAGAAAAGATGATGCAAAGGAACAACCTCCACATTCTCAATTTTCATGTTCACAGAGTCAGATTTTGCATCAGGGCCCAGCCCTGAATACAATATTGAGGCTACTTACTCAAATGTTCAAAAGCTGCCTCCAGAGCAAATTTGCATCACAGCTTTTGCAGGTGGTATTCCACAAAAAGTGAAGTGACCCTTTAACAAAAAGTTCTTATGATCAGAAAACACCAAAATAACAAATATCTGCCACTTTGGCTCTCTCAGTCAAAACGATAACAAAAAGACAGAGCTTCGTGATTTTATGAAGTAAAGCGAGATGGAAGTTATTATTTTTACCACCACACTGCAGTCATTTATCCAAATAATTCTCTACTTCCTCAACACAAACTGGTGACTACAACCGGTACAAATACTGAATAAAGCAGATTCACATTTTGTTAATTTTTTTAAATAAATATTTAGTTTCACAATTAATGGTGGGTTTAAGATAACAAACAATATTGTACAGAACAGCCAAAACACGGAAACAATGCAGCTCACCTTTCCCGCAGAGCAAAATAGTCCAAAGGGGAGAGGCTAAGGTGAGGGACAAACTATGCAGAGAGGGAGGGTTCCACATAAATGACCCCACGGGAACAGTAACCCCCCTTTAAAAGTTCTGCATATCAACCATGGAGGGCCAAAACGTCAGGTTAAAGCCGTTGAAATAAATGTTTAAACAAAAATACAAATAAATCATTCACTCTGTTACACAAGATAATGATTAATTACCCCTGTTACACGTATTCACGTCTTAGGAAGCTATATTGTTCTCTTACTTTATAAAATTGTTACTGTCATTGTATTGATCTGGAAATCCAACTTGTACGCACCTTTGTTGCATTGAGATGATGATCTGATTTTGCACACTTTGTTGTATAAAGTCCTGTGTGTTGCTCATGAGGGGAGTATTGTTTATTATGGAGGCCTGCTTTATTCCCGTTTTTAGCCAGTGTGAACATAGTGTAGCAGAGTTTGTGTGCGCGTGTGTGGAGCAGATACACACCGGCAGAGGCGTCACAACGGGGCAGGCAAACTAGGCAATTGTGTAGGGCCCAGAGCTTGGACGGGGCCGCCAAAGACGGCTGTTTACATTGGTCCACAGCAACGACAACCTGAAAGCCCCTTAAATGACTTGCCACGAGGGGGCACTGCAATGACACGTTCAGGAACCCCCTTATAGGGGGCCCCATGGTACTTGCACGCTGTCAAAAGCTTTTTTTTTTATTTTTTTTTTATGTAATTATTGTTTTTGCCTGGGGCCCCCAAAGTGTCTTGACACGTCCCTGCACACCGGTGCATGTTGACAGCAGGCCTGGACACACTGTAATGTAATGACTGGCCACAGACCTTCGGAGTGACACATTGAGTGCTAAGTCAGCCTCAGTGTTGACAGTTTGTGAACGTCTCCATCCTCATTCTTACCATATATACCCATATCATGGCTTTATCTCGGGCCTCTGCTGAGGCCACGTCTCACCTTTTAGCCCCGGTACCGACAGCGCAGGTGAGCAGAGCAGCGTCACTCACTCACAGTAAAAACGGTCTCACCGGGGGAGTAGAGCCTGGCCAGCTGTCGAGTCCCGGTGTGCAGCGGTCCCCAGCGAGGCAACGCGCTGCGCGCGGCCGCCCCGTGCTCGTTCCCGTTCGGATGCTCCTCCGCGATGGACCGGTGCCGGATTTCGGTCTCGGAGAGAAGCGACGCCGCCATGACTCCTGCCCCGCTCTGGCTTTCAGCGGAAACACAGCAATTATTGACTTTATTTGGTCAACAAGCGGTTGGTTTCGTTTACGTCCTAGTCTCCGGTTGTGACTGCTGGGGGTTAACGGAGGAGGGAAGCTTGGCGACTGATGCTAGCTGGGCTGCGCCGGAGCATCAGCCGCGTACCACCCGGAAACACAGGGAGGATGCTGAAACTGACACACACAAACGCACACACATACACGCTGGCTAACACGTGTCAACAACTTTCTGTCTGTCACACTTCAGTACTAGATAGGACCACATGCACACATTCCTTCCTCTTCTTTTTTTGATTTCCTTTACTTCCCTTGGTTCTCATTGCCTTCCCTTTCTTATGCTCTCCTCTCTCCTTATGTTCTCTCCTCTCAAACTCTACGAGGCCCAAGAACAGCCCATCTTTAAGTATATGTGTGTACAAAACCTCCAGAGGAAAGGAAGAAAAAGTCCACCCGGATTTGACTGGTCTCCACTCTGCTGAATGTTTGTTTGTTAGAATGACCTGCTCATCTAATCTACTGATTTTTTTTTAAATTACTTAACTGTAACTAAATACAGAAACCCTTATTTTGTATTCACATGTTCCATGCATTCCCGTTGACCTCACCACTGTTCATGTGACACAGAAAAATTCAAACCCAAAATTGCTCTGTGCTGAATTACAAACGTACTGACAAACTTGTCTGAATTTACTGAAAAAAACAACACTGCAGATTAGTGCATGTCATGGTTTTCACCTGAGTCTCCCACCTCATTTATACCAGGTGTAAATGTTTTGTTGTTTTTTAAATAAATGCACATCACACATAAGTTGTTTATTTTTCATTTATTGATTTGTCTTCTTCTGTCTGTACTAGATTATTGCAATCTGGTTAATTCACATTTAAAAAGCAGTCATTGACCAGACGCACTGAAATTGATGATATTCATTTTTACAATAACCATTATAGGCCCCATTGAGACTGGAAAACCCAATCCAAAAAAAGAAACATCTGTATGATTTTCTGCACTTTATTTTGTTTGATGTCATTTCATAGTAATTACAAAAAGAAAAAAATATATAACAATACTCAAAAAAAGGAGAGTTTTTGGGAGAAAAACTTAGGAGTATTACGACTGGCAAACAAACAATCACAACACAGCACAAGTACCTACTTACGGCAAGAAACAAAAGGTACAAAAATTAAAATAAAAGCGCATATGGCAGAAAAGAAAAAAAAACTCAAAGAAATTAGCACCTATGAAATTTAATAAAATAAGCAAACGAGGGGACAAGAATGAGTTTTTTCCTACAATCTAGTTAAAAAGAAAAAATCAAAACAAGGGGTATTTTCTTGCTTTTTCTTTTCTATTTGTTAAAAAAAATAAAATGCATGAGCGGGGAATGATGGGCGAGAGGAGAGGAGAAGGGGAGGTGGAAGAAGCTGATAGGAGCGGGAGGTTTGGCAGGGACAATAAAAAATACTGCACGTACAATACCTTTTTTGAATCTTCTCTTTCCTTCATCTTGCTCTTACCGTTTCTCCCACTTTTTCTTTTCTTTATTTAATAGCATATCCCATTAATATTCCTTTCCCCCGCTGCTTGTAATAGCCGCGCCCAGTGGCGCGATCGTTAGAGTTTTACATGTGAGTAGCAAATGACACTTTGATTGGCTGTGATGTGGAGATGGGGGTCCCCTGCCAGCTCCGGGTTGGGGGCCCCGGCTGAGCCGAGAGATCCTGCCGGGCCTCGGTCTCACTGCGCGTGCTGACTCAGTGTGTGGTTCTGGTGGGAGAGAGAGAGAGAGGAAAAGATAGAGAGAAAAAGTGAGAACACATGATGAGAGAAATAATGGGCTACGCGAGCATAGCGCTTTCCACTTGCTCCCCCCACCCAATAAAAGAACAGAAGAGAAGAGAAACACAACTGCCTCCCACAGCACTGACAGCAAGGCCTCCTCGCTTTAGACGTAGTCTGAGGACAGAGCAGGAAGATGAAGACGGACCGGAATAGGCAAAAACATTCTAAAGCATAAACCGGTAGATACAGACAAAGAAAATCACACAATCAGACCTAAACAATGTACCCTGCCCTAAAACACAACCGAACCAGATTTTGGTGCGAGCGAAATAATTACAGATCAAATGATATTAGTTCTGTTTGATTTCTTATCTGTGGAAACCCAGCGTCTCTATTTGTTTATTCACATCTGTAAAACCCTCTTGTCTTTTGATAGTGTGATTAATATTTTACAGGGACTGTCTCCATACCTCTGAGGCGGCTACACTTACTTGCTCTCTCCAAAGGTATTCAGCGCACTACACATAAATACATAATCACAAAAAAAGGCTTTTTTTTCTAATTCATAACAGCAGTGAGAGTTTGAAAAGATATTTGTGTGCAGCCAGGCACGCACAAAAACTGACAAATATACACTATACTGCACATTGACACGCAATCAAAACTTAATAACAAACATATCCTTCTCACTGAAACAAAAACATGCACACTTAATTAAAGGTAAACTGGCATGTGTGGGCTTCATTTTTGCTATTGGGAGTTTGGATGTTCGCTTCAGTACTCATGAACACACACAAGCACACACACACACACACACACCTCCATAGTCAGTCCTCTGTGGCTGTTTCATATCTGCTACATTGGGGAACTGAACTCATGATAATCTGGATTTGCTGGTATGGAATTTGGCTAGCATCACATCTAACACATCTAAAGCTGGGTAGATACTGTGTGCATTTGTGTGTGTGTGAGTGTGTGTGAGTGTGTGTGTGTGTGTCCCCACAATGATTCTTTTCTCCCCCTCTATCCTATCAAAAAACATTCCTTACCCCTCTCGCCCCCCTCTTTCACACACAAATCCTCTGAAATAATTTCCTATCATCCCTGGTTCTTCTTCAACACACACAATTCCCAGTGAGATCTTCCCAATCAACCCCCCACCCCTTGCACCATCACTAAAAAGCAGCTTTCTCAGATTAATCGTTGTCTCTAGCAGATAGGAGAAAGGAAATAATTCAAGAAAAAGAGCAGGAGATTAGAAAATAAAAAAGAGGAGGGGATAGGGGGATGAGGAGAACAGAGAGGAAATAAGGGGTGGATGAGGATAGAAATGTGAGGGATTATACATGGTTTGGGATTGATAAATACTTATTTGTCATTCTATGGCCCTTATCTTGCTGTGCATGTTTTGTTGAGCCTTTTGGTGTGTGTGTGTGTTTCTGTGCTGTAGGACTGTGTGTTTGACAGTGTCTGTTACTCGGCTTTAGAGGCCAAGCCACCCTGTCCAGAGAAAAGCAGAGTGTTAATGCCCTACACACAGCGGAGTGGCCTCTGCACGCACACACACATGCAGTTAAATGGTTTCAGAGAAATGAGTGAGCAAAAGAAAAACATTAGGAATGTGGCAAAGTGTGTGTGTGTGTGTGAGTGTATGTGTGTGTGTGTGTGTGTAGCTGCCTCTCCTGTGAGGAAGCATATCTCATTGGGAGCCATTGACCCCATTATGATAGAAAACCCTCCTCTCTCTCTTTCTGTCTCTCACACTATCACTACTCTGTCCCAAAACTGGCAGGCTGTATTTCCACAGATAACCAGAAGAGGTCAGACTAATTCTTTATAATGTGGCAAAACAGGAGAGGAGATGAGATTCATCTGCAACAATTTTGGATGTCTAATGCTTCATATTTTACCTGAGTTTAATAAGTGTACGTACGAAGCGATGGAAGTAAGTATAGAGACATAATAGAAAAATACAGGGGAATGTACAGTATGTCTGTGTTTATGTGTGTGTTTCTTCACATGTTCCTTGGAGTCAGTTGCCGTCATGCTAATTGTTAACATTTCCATTTTCCTGGTTTGTTTAATTGTTAAGGTTAGAGACAAGCAGAAGTTATGGTTACAGTTGTCTTCGGGAAATTAATTTATGCCAATTTAATGTCCTCTGATATCATGGAGGCATCACTGTGTGTGTGTGTGTGTGTTTGTTTTCCCTGAGGTTCTTCGGGTCCTACTGCTGGTGTATTGATTTGTAGACAGAGTGAGGGGTGGATAGGAAGGACAGAGGAAGAGGATGGAGGGATGGAGGAAGGGAGGCCGTGGTCACTCCCTAGAGGAGCTTGCAGCGCTGCAGTGGACTGCTGGAAATAGCCCAGAGGAGAGAGGGAGAAATAGGGATACAGACAAGAGAGAGGGATGAGAGAGGATTTCAATGGACAAGTGGATGACAGCCTGCCATGTTACACAATAAATAATAAATAAAAAGACATACGCACACACCAACATACATACTTCCCGCTTACTTGCCTTCATTTACGTGGTGGGGGGCTAGGTATTGATGCAGCTTTGCGATCAATCAGACGTTTGCGTCAGCAAAGTAATTGATATATACTTCAAAAAAAGAGCATTGCAGTGGGAGAACTGCAGAAAATATGGGAATAAAACAGAAAAAGGCTGCACAGATAAGTGAGATAAGTGAGTGTGAAACATGGAGGCCTCAACCATTATAGGAGTTAGGACTACCTCTTCCGGCTCGGGGCAGTCCACACAGATGTTTTGTTTAACCCACTTCCTGAATGGCTCTGAATATTAGACTATGAACCCAGGTTTGGACTTTTTTTTCTTTATTCTTGCCATTGCAGAGGGTGTGTGCGCTATAATGAAAACAGCCCATCTTCCAGGCCAGGCCCAACCAGACCAGTCAATACAGAGGCCTGTCATTGTTTTTCCTAAACTGCTTAGAGAGAGTGGGGCTAAAGCCTGCAGAGCCATGGACCCAGGGGAAATATGGCCCTGTCGCATTACCCACGCACTGCCAGACAGAGACACAGACACATACACACACACACACACACACACACACACACACACACACCCACACACACACACACACACACACAAACAGGAATACATTCACAGACTTGCAAATGCAGCTATGGGCTCATTGGTGTAGACACATTATGTGAAGAAGAAATGCAAAGACCAGAATACCGAATACAGTTAAATACTAGAAAAGACACACACACACACACACCCTGACCTTAAACCGACTCTCGTTATTTTGATAGTTTAAATTATTGTGACCTGCCTTTTTTTTAGATAGATACGCTGTGAATGTGTACATGGATTTATGTCTTCCCAACATGAGTACTACCTGGAACACACACACAAACACACACAGCCACAGAGAGAGAAAATAGAAAAAACATTGAAACAGAGTCTCATGAGGGGGACAACAGAAGAGCGGGCAATAAGAGAAAATCTAATTTGCCTTGTCCTGTTTCTTTCTACTATAAAAAAAGCATGTGTTGTGATAGTGATGATGCTGATGGGAATGTTGAAGGACCAACACTGTCATCTTCTATATGCACGAGTCTATGTGCCCAGTCTGTGTGCCCAGACCATTATGCATGGTCAGCCCAATATATAAAGCAGATAGAAATACTTCTAATCAATCTTTTCTGGCCTGCAGTGGAAAAACACGAGAGTCAGATGTAAAAAGAGAGCCCACAGATCATCCATGCAAGCCGCTTATCACAACCCATTATTACATTAAATTGTCAGGGTGATATCTAGAGCAATTGTAATTTGGGAGGTATTGTAACAGGAGGTTAACCTTAACAACCATTTTAACAATGACGAGAAAAGTCCACTATGCCAGATCCTTGTATGGGTCCTATTGGTCATTACTTCCACAAACAATGTGTTGCTTTGATATCATGAAACACCTACATCTTGAAATGTAAGTACTTAATCGTCAATGGAAACAGGAAGTGGAAGCAGTGCTGCTGGAAACACAGGTGAGTGTCTGTGGTTATGTGTGTGAGTGTATTTGGGTAGATCGCAAAACCGTCCTCGTCCTTGATGAGCAGAGGGAGCTGCCGTGAGCACCTCCGCCATCCAAAAGCGCTCACAGGTTGTCATTGTAGGGACTTTGTACAACAATGCTCAAAGTTATATTGTGCGGTATATTGTATGGGTTCATTAAGTTATTAAAGGTACACCAACATATATTGTATGTATAAAGTAGTGCTGGGCAAAAATTACATTTTCTAATTGCCATTAATCACATTATTTCCTGCAATTAATCCCGATTTACTTAATGTATTTCCTCCATATCTACCTACATTACACATGCGAAACATATATTTATTTATAGCACCCCTGCACCAAATGAAAAATCACCTCAGTGGCCTTGTGGTCTTCCTTTGGTACAGCGTATTTATAGCATCAGAGTTGACACTCTTCCAACAGAGTAAGTGTCTATGACTGTGTGTGTGTGTGCGAGTCTGGGACGAGCAGATGGGCTGTCTTAACCCGCTTCCTCTGCACCCTAGCCCCACCCCGTCCAGGACAGGATGCTGCCTCAGGAGCAGATCGAAAATAAACGCTCTTAACATCCCGCCGACATGTATTCCCTGC
This sequence comes from Colistium nudipinnis, assembly GCA_016785305.1. NCBI lineage: Eukaryota > Metazoa > Chordata > Actinopteri > Pleuronectiformes > Rhombosoleidae > Colistium > Colistium nudipinnis. The sequence goes on along the minus strand of JAFBJU010001010.1, from coordinate 795,627 downwards.
TCCCTTCAAACTCTTCCTACTAGCCTCTCTGTCCCCACTAACCCTCTGTATCCCTCTCTCCTATTGCAAATGACAATATATACACAATCTTTAAATTATCTGGCAAGTCCGATGACCGTCCCCTTTCTCCTCCATCATCCCACCCAGGGTGACCTCTGTGACCACGTCCCGTTGGAGCACTCCCTCCCTTTCCTTCTGCCACGGGGAGTTCCCCTCTCCTGTTGCTTCTGGCCCAAACAGCCCTGTTTGGACCGGTAAACACAACTCGAAATACCCTCCCAGCATGAAGGGCGTACACACAAACAAAACGTCCAAGGCACAAACATGCGCAGATCTGTTGCAGATTCACAGCAATAGGTGAGGGTTCGCCGCTGGAAGCTGCTAAAGAGAATAGGAAATTACCTCAACTGCAGCGCAGATAGCAATCATTCCTGAACACCACACAGGACATTTGAGTCACAACATTATGGAGAAAAAGGTGAATGACCTCTATCGCTCACTTTTAATTTCCCTTTCAACAGAGAAGGCACTGATTGGGCTTTTTGGCAACATGAGCAGAAAGCACAGTGCTCGGATAATACAGTGGTCCCTCCACCTGTGGACCAGGACACCGGGGAGCAAGAAAAAGAAATAAATGAACACAAGAGGAAAGCAGCTAAGTGGTTCTAGACGTTGACCTACTACGGCTTTAAAACGCCTCCTAAATAATATTTTATAATTGCTGGTTGACTAGGGTTAACGCCATTACACATATTACACAAGAAAAAATTCGTCAATAAATCGCTTAGCTGCTGGACAAAAAAGTGTGTTAGTGAAAAAACTCGAAATCTTTATAGAAGCTGTGACAAAGATAGCAATATTTAACTGCTGATAAGATGTATTGTGTATTCCGTATGGGTGTATTTTGGTGTCTATCCTGCTCCGTGACACAATGCCTCTGTATACCTGTCTCACGCATGCACTCACAAACACAATAACATGGTCCATGGGTTCATTCTGCCTGTTGCATCTATTTGTTTCTCTGCTTTACATCAAAGCAAAAAACACATTTTTCTTCCTGCTCTCCTCCTCACTGAAAACCACTGTGTATGTCTTTTAATTCACCACTGTTTTTCGGTCAGTAAGTTCCCAAAAGCATAAACGAAGACACACACAGGCGCACACTCAAATAAATATATAATTCAAATGATTAAACTGATCCCACATAGAATATATTTCTTTCTTCTATTTACAACCAACATAAAAGGAATATACTTTGTATTCACAGTGTGAAACAATGAACACAGCAAAAAATCCCAACAGTGTTACCAGATGCAGATACAATTTATGGGCAATTTTTCCTCAGGTGGTCAGAGAAAGAGAAAAAGGCTGCTGACACTAAGGGCAGTTAAATACATGCCAGGGACACCTTTTAAATGTCCTTTTTACTGTTGTTTTACCTGTGGTTTTGTTCAATACATTTTAGAAACAGTCGTAGCTGTGGTACTATGCCGGTAGTAGTATCACATACGTCTTCTCTCTCTTTTGTTTTGAATCTCTTTTTGTTTCTGTCGGTCTTTTCCCTGCTGCAAACAGCTTCAAGTCCAGGGATTCAGGGAGGTAAAACTGTGTGTGTGTGTGTGGGTGTGTTTGTATGCGTGTGTGTGTGTGTCTCCCAGGTCCCCATTCTAATAACACAGTCTCTCCCAGTGAGCAGTGGGGCAGCTGAGTACGCTCCCCTGGAACGCCACAGGGATCTACGGATCAAATTCATGCACACACACATGTACACATACACACACACACAGCCAAGGGATACATGGATCAGAGAGTACATACTTGACACAACACTCACAACTGACAGCAACACACACACACACACACACACACACACCCACATACCCACCCACCCACACGCGCACACGCACACACACACACACACACAAAAGCCTATTGCCAGTTCAGCCACATCCACACCTTTCCATAATTCAGTTAGAGGGAGACAGTGAGGCTCTTAGATTCAGACAAAGACAAAGACAACATTATTCACAGACAGACTACTAACCAGAAATTGTTACACACACACCCACTCACCCACACACCCACCCACACACTCCACCATGGTCTGAACCGGAGGTAATGAACTGTCTATTTAGAAATTCCATGCTCTGCATTAACTACTAAATTCATTACTTTTGCTTTGAGGGTGCAGATTTCAATATTTCTTTCATTTTCCAGGTATAATACATGCAGCAACTGCGGAGGAGGTAAGTTGATATTTTCAGGTTGCAGTACCTCACACTGGCTACATACAAATTAATAGATGTTACCCATATATAGCAGAATGCCTGATGCTGGGAAGTACTCTGACTGTTAAAATGAGAAATGGTTAGACTTGTGTGAATTGCAAGTGCTTTTCTATGGCTGATGATTTCTCTATGTCCCTCTATGTTTTTTTTATCTCCCCGTTTTCCATAACCAGCCTGTCCATCAATCCATGTATGTATACAGTACATGGTCTTTTAATTGTGTCCACAAGGGATCAGATTCCCCCATGTGTGCATGAGTGCAGGGGCAATGAGACAGTAGGAAGATAAGGGTGTAAAGGAAAGAAGAAATAATCAATACACAAAGAAGACCCCCCCACACACACACACACCAATCCATCAACATATTCATTCATTTATCCTTCTGACCAGCAATCCACCCTCACAGTGTTTAAATATTAACCGGAGCTAAAGGAAATCGTAGCACAACACAAAAAAGGGGATGATCGAGGAGGAGAGTGAGTGATGAATGGAGGAAGGGATGGAAGGATACATTGAGGGCAGAAGCTGCAAGATAGCTCCCCCTGGAGGCTCAAGAAAAATGGGAATAACAAAAAGTCTGTCAGGTAAAGTAACAAGGGAGAGAGTCATAGCTGATATAGGGCTGGATTTCAAACCAGATATTTCTTCAAGAAGGAGACAAAAACAAGTCTCCAAAAAGGATTCAAAAATTGTGTATACTGAAGATAGTCTGGGCACCATCTACTCAAATACATACTTTAGTGTGCTTTTGCAATATCAATCTAAAATCAATTCCTTTTTTGGCTTGTCCTTTAAAAGAAATTGTTGTTACAATCTCACTAACAGTCACCCACCTTTTGCAAAAGAAAGAAAAGAAAGAGATAAACAAACAAATAAACAAACGAAAAAAGAAACAAAGAAAGACTTAAGCAGAGAATGATGAAGTTGTCTGTGAAGTCTGGGAGTGAGATCCAGAAGGGCCTATCTGATCAGGGCCACAACATTTCTTATTTACACACACACACATACACCACACACACCAAAACATCTCTTATTTACCAGCTTACGTCTGCACTATTTATGGGGCACTGGGGAGAGGCACTGAAGAGAGGAAGAGAGGAGAGGGGCTAAAATATGCATAGGGGCTGGTTCTTCTGGGACAGATGGGGGAGTCAGAGAGCGAGAGAGAGAGAAAGGGGGAAGACATCGCAAGAGGAGGGAGAGAAGCACCAAGAGAGAAAGTAGAAGTATTGTGATCCCGTCCACTTGAACAGGAATGCGGTCTGAGAGTTTCGGACCCTACTGTACTGTATATGTAGGAGATGGATAGAAAGATGTGAAAGAACGTGAGTGAGGACTTTGTATACAGAGGGGGAGAGATGGAAAGAGGGAATGAAGGGGTGCAGTCAGGAGGGAGAGAGGATGATGCAGTGACTTGTCCGTGCTGCAATGACCCCTGGGTGTGCAGCGGGAGTGAGGGAGACGGAGAGACAGAGAGTGAGCTCAACATCATATGGCCCCTCTGGGGGGTTGAAGGAGGCCAAAGACGTTTCTAGCTTCTTCTTCATCCATCTGTGCTGCATTAAGGCACACTGACACAGCCCTCTCAACAACTTCAGGAGACATTACACAGACTCACCCTGAATTGCCAACCATTATTAATACTCGCCTAGCCTCAACCCTTACCTTTAAACCTAACCTAAACCTCCACATACCGTAAAACATACCCTGACCTAAAACCGTATTTTTTTTACATTACATGGATTATTCCATCTACGTAAAGGATATATATCCACATAATGTGATTGTCTTAACGGATTGAGGTCCACACAACATTAGTAAAACAACACACATACGCGCCTGCACACGCACACACGGTAACAGCGGCATTAACCTCAATGGTTGTAGCTCTCCATCTCCCTCAGTCAGCCTTTCCGTCTAGCCCACTTAGAGAGTCATCCCATGGGGCAATGGAGCTGTAGCAGGTCGGGCTCAGGCTGCAGGGTTTTCTCGCTTCCTCACACACACACACGTGCGCACACACACACACACACTTGGGCCAGGACCAAAGAGCAACAAGATGGATATAGCCACAGTGCAGCAGCCAAAGAGGAACAGTTCAAGGAGCAGAGGGAGAGAAAAAAAAGTTGAACTAAGCTCAACATAGTTGAGATGAACAACACATTAAGACTCATCTGACCAAACTCAGATGAGCTGATACATGAGCCTTCTATCGTTACGTCTATATAAAACACATGATCTCTCATTCCGAGTCTCCGAGAATCAGTCTGAATAGATTTATGACATCTTTGAATTCTAACTCTCAGGGTAGATTGATATAAGGCAAAGGGAAGTTTTTGTATACAGACCAAATGATGACTAAAACTGATTTCAATTTTATCAAACGACGAGTTGCTGTGACCTGGTCAGGAGAGCAATCATTTGAGACATACTGTGGATGAGGAGCAGAGGTGTTTGTGAGTGGCACACAGAGTATGTGTGTAAATGCATGTATGTAGAGGCAAGCAGGAGTGTGCGAGTGGTGCCTGTGTGTGGACATTAACCGACAGGGTCCAGCAGTCACCCCGCTGTTAAATGGACTGGCCGGCCATATGCCCACCCTGTTTTGGCCTTGTGTCAATGCTACCTTGTGTGATGTGCATCAGTGGTGCATATGTGTGGTGGCCGGAGAATGAATGATTGTTTTTCATCACACTTTTTTCTTTGTCCATATCTATGCCTTCACATGAAACACTTTTGAAACAATGATGGCAAATGTTGCACTTATTATGGAATGTATTTCTTTTACCACTGTCAGTGCCCTGACTTATTTGGCATCAGTAATACTAGCTGCATACCGGAGTATTATCTCAGGTAGAGCATGGAAAGTGCTAGACTACGTCAAAATAAAAATAGAGACTTTAAATAATTATGAATAGATAAGTGTTAGGAGACATTAAGATGCCTAGATTCTTTACCCAATGGGGCAATTGTTGATCTTTTATCCCAATTGAAGATAATTAAAATACCCTTCAAATGAGACATGTTGATCACTTTATGACGGGCCATTGGGTGACATCTGTCCCAGAGGTGTCATTCGTCAAAAACTTCATCCTTACACAATATATGTGTCATCTTCAACTCACATTCCCGGTTAGTACAGAAAGGGGAAAGTTAGAGATTTCACCTTTACGAGGACTGATGTTTAACCTGAAATTTTTTTTGCAGGTCACTGGTCTGCTGCCGGAGGAGTACAAAAGATTGAAGAGGACAGGAGGGTTTACATCATCACAGACCCGGCCACAGCTGGCCCAGGACCTACTCTTGGGTGACTTATAGCCTCTCTTTCTTCTCAAGCACGCACGCGCACACACTCAAAGGTGTCTGGACCCTAATGACATGAATCTTTCCAGAAACCTGCTCCGAACCGCATGAGGAGAGATGGAGAGAGAGGGACAGAGGAATGAAAAAAGGCTGGAGGGGGAATATGAAGATGAACGGAAAAGAGAGGATTCCTTAAAGAGAAAGGTAAGGAGTTCATCTAGTCAGCTGAGGAGGAGAAAAGCTGTGTCTATCTTCCACCGACTAAAGCGTGAGGAAGCCTGTCCTGTCCGTACCTGCAAACACTATTTAAGCCAGACAAGAACAGTAAACAGACAGGAAAAAGAGACAGTTCAAGCTCCACACGGAGATAGAATCCAGGTGACCTACCTGTAGTTCTGTCTGAAAGAAGAACTTCTGCGGACACTGGGAACAGTCGTAGATTTTATCTTCCTGGCCATGGACGGCGAAAATGTGCTGCTGGAGCTTGTTGGCCTGCACAAACACTGGGAGAGAAACAAACACCATACAAGTTAAACAGTGTGGAGTTAAAGACATCTGTCACCAAAGATGGTTCCACCGCCCAAATATTGAAAAGAATAAGCCTATGGGGACTGTACAGGGGACTATATAGATGAATGTATCAGTGGTGCACACACTACTCTACTGTATATTTAACCCAAAAACAGCCACAAAAACACACACCAAGGAAAGGAAGGGCTGACTGGAAGGGAAATAGTACACATGGTCGGAAAAAAAAGAGCGATGGGAACAAGATAAAGAAGGAGAAACAGGAAAACCTATCCTCAACAGACCTTGTGATATTTATCAATAAATTATCTTTTTTTTTTTTTTACTTCCACTCCAGTGTTGTCTCATATACTTTGTTTTCCTTTCTTTCTCTCCCCTTTGTTTCAGTAAACTTCTGGTTTTCACTGTGAGTGTGTATGTGTTGAATTATTAAGCCTCCCCGTAGGAGTGGTGCCCATCTTACTAATTCATAAGCCACTAAGGAATAGAGTTAAAGTTTAAAGCACTGCTGTGTACCTGGGGGGGAGGCACACAACACAAGACAAACTCAACAACTGATGGAATGGAAAGGGAAAAAAAGAGTGACGAAGTGACAGAAAGAGAGAGAGCACGTGGAGGGGGGATAGAGAATCAGAGATGAACAAGGAAGCAAGAGAGCAAAGGTGCTGACCTAGTTGCTGGTAAAATACTGGAGGTGTTGAACAGATCTCTGAACACCAAAGGCCTAATTTGGCCATCCAGCCTTTTTCTTTCTGCTCTCGAGTGGATTGTAAATGAATAAGCCACTTCATATTTTGCCTATTTGCTGGTATTATTGCATGAACCTTTGTGCTCGCACACGGCCTGTATGTCTAGCATTGGCACCCTGCTGCAATATTACTCCCAGGTAGAGATGTTCAAACAATGAATATCCCTAATGCCTTCTTAATGTTTACCCCTAACCCAAAACCTTACAGCCATTACAGCACATTATTTCAATGCATCATGAAGTGGGTAACCCAGAGAGAGCCATTTCTGAGCCACAACAGGTACCGGAGCCATTGTGAGGAAAGATTTAAGTGCTAACCCTGCTTCCAGCAGCAATATTAACCTCCTGTTCCAGCATTACCAAGATAAACATACAATGCAAGATACGCTTTGACTACCTTGGTGCTTACAAAATGTATGGCCAACATATTAAAAGATAACATATAAGTGAGTACATAGCATTATACATCTAAAATAATAATCCCCTTGTTTCTGTGAACATTTCAATTACATGGCATACTGATTGCGATGGTGGCTGCATTTAGCTGTGGCACTGTCCTTGAAAGTGCATTTATGTTTGTGTCTGTGTGTCTGTCTCTCTCACCTGTGAAGCAGACGGGACACTTGAAGGTACCTCCCATGCCTTCGAAGCTGTGCTCTATCAGGTGGCAAAGCAGCTTGGCAGGTGAATCAAACATCTGGTTACACAGCTTGCACTCGTGATTGATGCCCTCCTCTGCAAATAGGAGACAGAGACGCATGTGGGGGCTGGATTAGACACATGACAACAGCAACATATGACATTATTTTCAAGGATAATGATGAAACGCATAGAACAGATGCAGACAGAGAAAAGTGCCAGACACTGTCAGATACACACTGACACGTGCAGACAGAAGCAGACACTTGCGTAAGGTAATGGCAAGTGAAACCTGTTTACCCATATTCAACCACATAGAGTAGTGGCCAACACTTGCCATCGTAGGAAAGCACAGGTGGATCATTAATCATGTCTCCGTTGCAGCATTTTGGGATGTTATCAGTTACATTTGGGCAGGTCATGCCATGCCTGGAGCAGTACAACTGGATATTCTTAGCATTATATGATGAGATTACACTATAATGGCTGAGGGTCTGTCCAAGAGGCAACACATATAGAGAGAACATAGAGCCCAGAACACACCCATGTGGATTACCACATGACAGATGCTGTGTTCGACACATTGTCTATCTTAAATGTCCCATATAGATCAAAACTCTCGGCACAATAGGATCAGAACCATCCAAGGAAGACCTTTTTCCTTCTCCACTCCCCCAACTCTCTACTCACACCAACACCAGCCCCATATCTGCCCCGGCCGGTAATGGTCAGTCCTCCCCACTGGGGCTGCGGAGGATCTGCCCTTCCTACAGCCGTCTTTCCTTCCCTCCCCTTTGTCCTGTCCTCGTTATCCATCCCTCACTTTGCCCATTCCTCCATACATGTTTCTATATTGTCCCTCTTGACCCTTTACTCATATGTGTGAGCACCAATTCAAACCTGTGCACCTGCTTGTATTTAAATGGGCCGTCGTTCTAGATTACCAGTCGAGTAGAAAGTGTGTTATTTATATATATATATATATATATAATATTACGTTTATATTTGGGTGATATGAAATCCAAGAATACGTCAACAATCAAGTGTATAACTGGGTGGATCAGGGCAATTTGGATAATTAAACGTGATTATATCTCAATACTTTTGCAATCTTTGTGTCATTGCATGTTAAGTTATACTTAGAGTATACATTCAATACTCTGATGTAAATGTAGGATACAAGAGCTGGTATTAAATTCAAACATGGCCGGAGACACTGTACCTTCATCAAGAACCTAAGACAGTTTGTAGTAGTAGCCAGCCTCCATCCTTGCACCTCATTCTCACATGGGGATTAAACCAGTGTTTGTGTGTATTTGTTTCTATTTTAAGAAGGTGTGAGTGATATCACAGCACAGACGGTGAAAGGCCAGATGAAAGGTGGCCATCATAAGCACACAAATACACACGCATGCACCCCCGACGATCTGGTCTCCTGCCTATTGTCTTTAACACCATTGTACCTTACAGGGCCAATGCCCCAGTCACACATGCATAGACACATACGCACATACACACTCTGTTGGACTGTGCTGCCTGGACACATCAGATGGTGTCTTTCATGGGCCAATCTGTGGCCTCATGTGGAGTGTTACTCACATCTACACAAATAAACATACAAAACATGCCCATACACTCTGAGTCACCAATACACACAGACATTGTATTACCTCTGTCTTCCCTATGAATGTACGTACAGTGGCTTGCAAAAGTATTCAGCCCCCTTGAACTTTTCCACATTTTGTCACATTACGACCACAAACATAAATATATTTTATTGGAATTTTATGTGAAAGACCAACCCAAAGTGGCACACAATTGTGAAGTAGAAAGAAAATGATACATGATTTTACAAATAAAAAACTGAAAAGTGCAGTGTGCAAGTATTCAGCCCCCTTTTCTCTGAGTGCAACCAATTGCCTTCAGAAGTTAGGTGGACGGCCGTGTCTTGGTAGGTTTGCAGTTGTGCCATACAATTTCCATTTCCGGACGATGGATTGAACAGTGCTCCGTGAGATGTTCAAAGCTTGGGAAATCTTTTTATAGCCTAACCCTGCTTTAAACTTCTCCACAACTTTATCCCTGACCTGTCTGGTGTGTTCCTTGGACATAATGATGCTGTTTGCTCCCAATATTCTCTTAACAAACCTCTGAGGCTGTCACAGAACAGCTGTATTTGTACTGAGATTAGATTACAAACAGGTGGACTCTATTTAGTCATTAGGTCAACATTCGATCATTCAGCAATCATCAGGCAACTTCTGAAGGCAATTGGTTGCACTCAGAGAAAAGGGGGCTGAATACTTTTGCACATTGCACTTTTCAGTTTTTTATTTGTAAAAAAAATGTAAAATCATGTATCATTTTCTTTCTACTTCACAATTGTGTGCCACTTTGGGTTGGTCTTTCACATACTATTCCAATAAAATATATTTATGTTTGTGGTCGTAACGTGACAAAATGTGGGAAAGTTCAAGGGGGCTGAATACTTTTGCAAGCCACTGTATATATAATGAACATTCAAGAATTCTCCCGCCCCTGACACTAACCTATTACATCCCAACTAAATGACCAACTCCAACCCTGAGCATTATCCTATCTCAGCCCCTAAAGCCACGTCCTAAATCAAAAACAGCATTTTATGTCAGAAAGTGAGAACTGACCAGAATGTCCACCATTTCCTCCACACTTCAATGGTTAAAAACTCATACTGGACCACATGATGTGCGGCCACACACAAACACACGCGCACACAGCCTGCAGAACTTCAGCTGCAAAGCTACAGGGGATCGCAGGGTTAATAACATCTTCAATCATACATCCATGACACCCATACTGACTAATACCCACGCGCACACAAAGATTCCTATCTCCCCTTGCCTCAAAGAGAGACACAAGGGTGCCCTAATCCCATCTCAATAGTGTGTGTTTGTGTGTGTGTGTGTATGTTCAATAGCTGCCACACATGTTTGTGTGGATGGGGAAGCATGCTCTATCGTCCGGGTCGCCACCCAAACATCCCCTTTTCCACACACACAGACAAACCCAAACCTCAAAGGCTGCTAGGTTGTGTGGGGCGCCAGTGGGTCCGAGACACACTGAGACAGATAGAGGTTCATTATCATTTACTAGGAGATTGAAACAGCAGGATAAAGTTCCATGGAGTGAGATGCACAGAGAGGAAGAAGGAGAGAGGGAGAATGTTCAGCATTACCAGTTTAGCTGTCAGATTTCAGGTTTCCATGTTTATTTAAATATTCCTTATGATAGTAGCAGCATTTGAATTCACAATGCATTTCATTAAAAGACAAAACCTTTTTTTTTTGTTTATCAGCATAAAAAAACAAAGACATGGAATATATATGTTATGTCAATAAAGAAGGCATCTTTCTAGGGATGCTTTCTTCAGAAGTCTTCCCACACACTCCCACACGACCAGGATCAGAGAACGTGGTCAAACATTGACTACCTTTACCAACCCAATAATGCAGACAAATATAATTTTAATTGGAGAAGAATCTCTTTACGTTACTCAAAATAGGATAACTGTAACTTCCCACGGGGAAACTGCCAATACACAATGCAATGTTAGTTATAGTGTGCTGTTATATTTGATAGATGTAACTTTTTGTCTATTAAGGACTTTTTAGTCTCATATTTTTCTCCTTTATATATATATCTATAAACAAATCATGCTATCATCATCCCTCATTTACCAATGTTGTCATAATCATAAAATTATTATTTCAATGACCTCTTAATCCATCAATTTGTTTATACTTTTGTGAAAAGACAAAATTAGAGCGAAAAAGGGAAAGAGTGGTTAGAGAAAGACAAAAACTGAGAGGGACAACTGAAGGGAAACAGTGAGGTGCAGAGAGATAATTGGGTTATCCGGAACAAGAGCATGGAGTGAGGCCTCCAACGCCTGTGTGTGCATGTGTGTGCATGTGTCCCATGAAAGAGTTCTCTTTTCTGACAAATACATTGTTTTGATCAGTGTGTGTGGGGACCACAGTGTCTGTGTGCTGTCCCCCTCTGAGACCTAGGCCGTGTGTGAGTGAGTGAATGTGTGTGTGGGTATATGTGTGTGTGACCCATAGTGAGATGACAGAGTCGTACAGAATCCTGCCGCTACGCTTTGCCTCACAGAGTGCATTTGATCCACCAGCACAACACAGACACACACACACACACACACACACACACACAAACCCTAGGAGGCCTATGCTGGGACAGAGAACACAAGGGAGAAAGGGATGTGAGGAGACAGTGAGCGAGAGAGAGGCAGGGTGAAGGTTAAGACTTGGTGTTTTTTAATCACAGAAAAAATGTACTTTTTCTGCTTTTTAATGCCCATCAAAGCAAATTGGGTTTTTTGTTTTTTTTCTTGCACTCTGTCAACTTTTTTGGCTCAAAAACACAACAAATGACCCTCCTCTCTCTCTCTATCTCTCGGCTAATTGACCAGTGGAGAGGGACCAGGTGGCATCATCCCCGTCTCTTTCTGTCTCTCTGTCTGTCACACAAACCCACACCCAGACCTACACACACACACACGCGCGCACACACACGCACGCACGCACGCACGCACGCACGCACGCACACACACACACACACACACACACACCCCTTATCACAGAACCTAGGAACATGCAGCAGAACATAAATGAGCTGCTTGATTTTGTGTTGGGGACAGATCCCTGAGGTGTTTGCTTTTCCCTAATACACACCGCACACACATGCAGTGTGCACACACGAACACACCTTTTAACCCATTCTTAGCACAGGCTGGGAAACTCCTTTGGGGCCCGGCCCCGACCTCCCTTTTTTTCTGTATGTGTATGGGCCTGCTGAGGGTCCCCGGCATTGCGGACCCTTCCCTGATCCTGTCCACCCCTTCCATCTCCACACTATTTGAGGCAGTCTGTGAATGTGTGTGAAAGAGCAGCGCGAGTGTGTGCATGTGTTTGGTCCCTTGCGGCACAAAGGGCCGTAAACCAAGCCAGGCGACTGATGGTGAGGACAGCAAGGGATAGGTGGGAGAGAGAGAGAGAGAGAGAAAGGGAGAGAGATGATGGGATTGATGGAGGAAGAGCAACGGAGGCATCGGGAGAAAGAAAGAGTGCAGCAAAAAAGAGAGCTCTGGACGGAGGGAGGAGGAGGAGTATGCACCTCTCTGGGGGGGCCCGCTCAAGGTGTGTTTCCATAGCAACCAGGGGCACGGAGGGGGCTGATGTGGGGGGTGTGAGCTTGACCCACTGGTTGTGTGGGGGCTGGAGAATAATACACACACACACACACACTCAGGAAAACTCACGCACACACATGTACACACACACACAACCTGCTGCAGTGCTGGAGGGGTCCCAAGAGTACCCCCCACCTTTACTCACCCTCTCCCCATCTCTCTCTCTCTCACACACACACACACACACACACACAGAAAGAATGCTGCAGTGCCAATGTCCCGTGAGTACATAACACCCACACACATTCTCCTTCCCTTTCTCTAGTCTTCCATTTACGTGTCTGTTTCCATCACTTTCTCTGTGTGGAAATTGTTCACATTTTCCTCATTTGTTTACTCCTTATCCTATTTTGTGGATTTTTACAGTTTGGTGGCAGAACCCTTTGCAACATTTGTTATAGAGGCATCTGTGAAGATCGCATGCATTGAAACAGCCTGCTTTTGAACCCTGTTCGTTCAGAGGTGACCCTTTCGTCACCATCATGTATTGAACATACACAGATTCTATACACAACTTTAACTCCAAACAAATCAGTTGTGGGTGTTGATTGCCCCATTCAGAGTGACTGACGGCAGGTATGAAATGCCAGCCTAGTGGACATGAGTGTACTATAGCAGGCAGCTGGAGGAGACACAATGCTAGACTTACATCTTACAGCTTTATCTTTACTGCAAACATAGGAGACCAGGCTCAACACCTGCAAACACAAGGGGAAGCACTGTTCTATCAACTGAATACAGATACAACCTTTCCTTTTCAGTAGTCAGATTTTGGGAAAGTAAAGGTGGAATGTATTAATTATCTTTCCTTTTTGTACTACTTGCTAAAAGAATGAACATGCTCTAATGGGCCTATAATTTGAAAGTAAAACAGCGAGTCTCCACAGCTCTTACAAATGCTCCTCTCTCCTTCACTGCAGACTGTATTCCTTTTTGCCATAGCTGATATCATCTACTGCCAGTGGACCCTCTCATACACACATACACCGAAAAAGAGACAGACATTATATTGGCAGACAGGGAAAGCATATGGTGATGAACAGTTTGTGTGTACAATGAAAGGAAGCACAAATTGAGCATGTCTGTGTCATGCATACGTGCATGTGTGTGTTGAGTGTACGTGTGTGTGTGCGTGTGTGTGTATGCATGTGCATGCATGAAAGGATTTTGGCTTCGACAGGACAGAGAGCTCCAGCTTCCTACTGTTATGTAATCTGATAGGGAAAATCCAATCTGCTTCACACAAATACGAACCCAGACACACATATAGAAATACCATACATCATCATTACCTCCCCCTCTACTTAGAGATACAATTACATTATAAATGTAATCTTTTAAGCACAAAGAACAACTTTATTGGCCATTGGGGGATCGTTGCTCATCTGTCTCTGTGGCAACAAAGGCACTTATTGAGTTGTAAATGACTTGATAATATAATGACAAAATTCCAAAAAATATCTTTGCGATGTTCCAGTTTTTACATGCAAGCTACAAAAACTCTGCCTGCAAAACATTTCCTGGGATAATTGTGCCCTCTTCCATTACCATGCAGTGGATGGTTACAGGACAATGAAAGCTTATTTGAATTCCAAATTAAGTAGGTCATTTGACTGTTGGTTTCACAGGAATTAAATTTGTAAGTTAAACCGTATCACAAATTCTGTGACAAGACCCATTTCTAAAAAAAAAAAGGCAATTACAATTTAAAAGTTAGTTTAGGGTGTCAGACCAATTAGTCGTTCAGGGTTAAGTCTTCTCTGTACTCTGAAGTGCAGGAAAAGGCTCCAGGGGCGGGATGGAATTATATACTCAAATATCACACACAACACACCAACACCGAATGTATAGTGTCACCCGAAGAGCACTTGTCTGTAACAACGAACAGCTGATATGTCCAGCTGTATCATACACAATGAGACTTAAATATTCAAAGAGCAGAGGTGCCCACATCATTGCTTTGGTCTTGGAATCATTGCTCTGGACTTTCACAGGAAAATGGGTTATTATGATTTTCTCCGATCAACAACACGAAAACTTACGAAGACACACTCTCACACAGACACAAACATGCACACACATACGCATACACACCTCTTTTTAGCTCGTTAGCAGGGATGAGAGTAATGAATGTAGAGTATATGTGTGTTTAGAATCTTAATTGAAAGCTTGAAAGTGGCCAGGGGGAATAAGCCTAATCACTCTGTGTGTGAATAAACTGTCGACACACACAAACATACCAACAAACAGAAAAACACCCCCCCCCCCCCCCCCCCCACACACACACACACTCACACTCACACTCACGCACACACACACACTCCCAAGGATAACCCTAAAAATCGACTAAATCACTTTATCCAGTCACCCATCCTTTCCCCCTCTCTGCCCACACAACTACAGTCCCTTGCACATCCAGAGTATGTGAGTGATTTGTTTGTGTGTTGACGCTGGATAAGCTATGTAACAGCTTCCACAAGGAGTTACAAAGAAGTATTTATGTTGGTTAAGAGCATGCCCTAATTAATTACTGCTATTTTTATTTGAACAACATGAATTTTGAACCTTCGACCAGAATAATTTGATCACAATTCCTGTATTATTTGTTGAGATTGACTAACACCACATTTTATGAGGTCACATTGAACTTGACCTTTGACCACTAGATTCAATTCAGGTTTAAGTGAAAGTTTTTGGCCAATTTCAAAAGAATACTTCAAGGTATTCCAGTGATGAAACATTTAAAATGACAAAAAACATGTTTTATAAGGTCACAATGACCTTGACCTTTGGCCTTCAAATCCGTTCACCCTCGAGTTCAAGTGGTATCCAGGTATGCAAGCATGTCTGTATCCAGGTCTAATCACCACAATAACTGTAATCAAGGCTCTGATCTAGTTGTCAAGGTGATGGAGAGAGGGTCACCACTGACTCTCTTCCTAAATTACTTACTAAATTGTTCTGTTTTGGAAACAACTGTAGTGAGACTGAGAAATTACGGTGCAGGTCACTATAAATAAAGTGCGTGACATGTGGAGGGAGGGAGGAAGGAAGGAACAGAAAGAGATAGAGACAGAGAGAGAGAACGAGCAAAGGTGTTGATTAATGATTCAATCATCTTTTCCTTTTTGGGCTAAATCTACCAGATATGGGTGTATGTGAGTGTGTGTGTGCGTTTACCTTCCTCTATCTAATCCTATCCTGCTGTTTACTGGGGTGTGTGTGTGTGTTTTGTGCATGTGTGGGTACAGTATGTCTTTTTCTGCCAGTGTGTGTAGCTGTGTGTTTCTTTAATCTGTGTTCCCAGGGGGACTCAGAGGGAGCTAGCAGGCTTATCCCTGCTGCATCTCTGCATCCAAATACCACTAAAAAGCAAATCTCCATTCCACAACAACAACATTAACATAAACTCACACAAACACGAACATGCACACAATCTCGGGAGCAAGGCCTGAGAGACATACTTAATTGTCTGTTCACCAAACTCCACCCCAATAAGCACTCTCCCTTGCACACATACTCTTCGTTCTATGAAATCAAAGACCACTACGGACAGTCTTGGGGTCAACACATTGAGAAGTGACATTCCTAATCGTGACAGCACACCACTCCAATAAGCAACTGTTAATTAACAGTAAAACAAAACTAAATGTAAATGTACAACAACACACTATAATAATCTACCTTTCTGAAAAAATAAGTCCGAATGTAATACACACCGTCCCCCTGTCATTGGGTGTGAGCATAAAAGCAACCTTTAAAACTGACAGAGGAAGAGGAGGGAAAGGCAGGAGCAGGAGCAGTGGAGAGGAGCAGAGCCAATAAGAGCTCACAGCAGGATGCTAATAATGCAACTCCAGCTGTTCCAGTTAACCTGCAAACTGCCCATCTGGACGCAGAGACAGGTAGACAGAGAAGAGAGGGAGACGCTTAGATAGAGACAGAGTGAAAGGGACAGGAGAACATACGAGAAGAGAGAGATAGTTTAAATGCCTCTATTTGATGGGACATCAGAAAATATAAAATGACAAAAAATTCTGAGCACAGTTGTGTAATGCAATCAGTGGTCCAAAAACCTGAGAATGCAGCAAATCCTCACATTTAGGAATCTTGTAGACAACAAAGTGGTAAGTGATTGGTCGTTTTGCTTTGTATATAACTCCTGAATTGTGAAAAATCATTTTATGCAGATCAAATAATTGTTTTCAACAGAAATGCAGAGAAGTTTGTGGGGATGTTTCAATGTTTTGTCTGTTTTTCACAGATTGCATGACAATAATTTGTCATCTGTCCTCGTGGTGCATTACACAAATGTTCAAGTGACAGAAACAAAAACAGATGAAGAGAATAAAAAGTGAGAGAGAAAAACGGGGCTGGCCACATTATCAGCTGTACTCCGGTGGCCAAGTGGACATGGATATAGGAAAACACACACACACACACACACACACACACACACACACACACATACACACACACAGTGGGAGTGACCTTGGTCCAGCCTGTCCGTCCTCGCCCCCTGCCCTGGCCAGCTACATCTCCCACCGAGCCACCCTGCCTCTCTCTCTCTCACACACACACACACACACACTTGCACACACACACACCCCGGTGCCAAACGCTGTGGTCAGAGCAACAACAACAAACAAACTAGGAAAGACCAGAATGGAAAAGAACAGATAAGTTAGCGCTGGAGCAGATTTCTTTTTTCTTTTTTTATTGATTCCTAAAACTTACACACCTCCAGAACACAACACTCAACTTCAACACAAAACAGTTAGCCAAATTCAAACCTCCCTAAAGCACGAATATTTCGCCCACACACACAAACGCGCACGCCACACGCACACACAATCACACAGACCTGAAGCATGCTAATGAAGACAGTAAATCACTACTAGGTCATGTGTGGAAAAGCCTGCCAGATACCTGCAACCATGGCTAGAGACCTCCCTCAGCCACACACTGTGTGTGTGTGTGAGTGTGTGTGCAGGTGTGTGGGTGGGTGAGCAACAGAGATGGAGGATGCCTGTTGGCTGTAAACACAACTGCTATGAGTAGAGAAAGCATCAAAGAGGCACACAATGGCAAAATATGCAGCATCCACAGATGGAGAAAGACTGTTTTTAGTTGATGGTAAAATTCCATCTTAACTTCACCAAAGTCAAAATGTGTTTGTCCCAGCAAGACCAACTGCAGCGGAAGACAGCAAAGTCAACACGACAGGATCCAAATGACTCATTTTAAAAACGCATTTCTCTTTTCCTCTCTTACTTATCTTTCTTTGTGGCAAAATGAACACACCCAAGTGGTTTGCACTCAGCTCATAATTACAGAGGCCCTTCATTTGAAGCCCCAATCCTACACAACTTAACATGAATGCCTCATAGTGCATTGGTGGGTGACCAAGTATGCGTGTGGCCGTGCCTGCCTCAGAACAGCCAATCAAGGGTACATTTTAGTGAATAGGCTTCACCTGCTGGGTGGACCAGGAAATGATCGAGATTACAAGGAGCACAATCACCACTGAATCCCCAGGACCAGCATGGTAACGCTGACAGAGAAACTCGCTGTTGATTACCTGCTCTGAGTCACGATCGCCAGCGTGACCTTCTGTCAATCTGTTTATGTTTAATTACTTTGGCTCAAAAAGTGCACAGAATCTATGATTGAATGCACAAGGTACTGTGTGAAGGATGTCACTTTAGGTGATTGACATTAAGTCGAGTTTGACACAATAAGTGGCACACTTAAATAGCAAAAAAATACACACTTTTTTGTGACTGTGATGGGATGTCTAGGTCAGGCTGTGTTAGCTGTGTTTGATTTTATTCATACGAGACACAGACAATGAGATACGGCACTGACTTATTTCCAGCCCCACTAGGCTACAATTACCTGGATACAAAATACACTTGTCTAAATCACTAAAAGTAAAGGTAAGGGTTTGGTGTCGGCTTGTCTACACTCGCCATTTTGCAATTCAAAAATCACACTGGTGGAAGATCATTAGAGCAGAGACAGAGGGCAGCGAAACCACAGAGACTCAAACATGGGTCTTTCTTGCTGTTCTTCCTATTGCTATAATAGTGATATTTTGACCTGTGAGCAAAATCCACTGTGAGTTTTCGGAGTAATGTCAACATTTCACTCACAGAGAAGATGACAGGGGAATTTGAGGAAAAATGGTGTGAATGCCAAAAAAACGTAATTCACCATAAATATAAAAGCAAATCCTGTCACACATTCCTTGATTTCTCTTGATCATCTTTGCAATGTTTCTACACCTTGACCTTACCTGCGGTAAATTCTATTGATTGAACATGATCTGCAGTATAACGCCGATATATTTATAAGAAAAGGAGCTGCCTGTTAAGCATAGAGACAGGATTGTGTCAAAGATCCGTCCAAAGATATAGTGTTTATTATTTCAAAATAAAGCTGCACCATGGCAAAATGTGAAAACATCGGAGGACTTTCTAAATGCTTGACAGGTTTTCACCTCTCATCCAAGAGGCGTTTTCACTTTTGCAATGCAATGCATATATTGTTTATAACAGAATAAATAATATTTTAATAATCATTTCTGACAGGATTCTAATTCAATATGCACGCACGCACGCACTCATGCACGCACACACACACACACACACACATTTCGTCTCAGCCTCAAATACAAACAAATAAATAAATAACAAAAAGTTATTAATTATTCCAAGGCAGGAATCAAATATGCATGTGTCTAGAGATTTGTATGTGTGTGTGTTAAGAATTATAAAGACGCTCCCAAAAGATAGAAAGAGAAGCAGACCAACAAAGCAACTAGTAAATAAAGGAGACAGACAATAACAATGCAAAATATTTAAAGCTAGTTAAACTGTCACATTCAGTAATGTATAATCATTCACTTCACAAATTTCGCATTCAAGATTAGTATCAGGAAACCTGAAGTAGGGTGAGATAATTTCAGTAAGAAAGCCCCTGTTTCTTTTTAAAAATCTTTGTATGGTGGGGTTGTCCCAACAACGAAACCGTTCTTCCACACTTAGTAGAAGTTTCTGACATGTTTGCCCACACATTATTACAACTTGCACGTTATCATTAATATCATTTCTATGTTATTTCAGTCTGAAAATGTGATCTGAATTGTCTGAAAAGATTAGCCTGGTCAAAATTAAACTTTGGCCAGAATGAACAATTCTAAATGTTGTTTTTTATCCTGGGTTGTTATATGGACTGTGCAGTACATGTCTGTCGAAGTGAATCCTTCTAATGATACGATTCCATAAGGAACGACTACTGTGTACGTGTGGGATATAATCAGTTTTTGATGACACCAATGGGAGAGCTCCTTTTGTCTGGAAACTCACTGGAAAAAGCATCTCTATTCTGCAGCTAATAAGCATAACAGAGCCGATGGAGGCAACATGACAGAAGTGTTTGGATGAAACATTCAGCTTGACGCGCACGCGCGAACATGCACGACCTAGCAGACACGTAGCCGAAGACTCCTCCAGTCTACTTAAGAGAGTTCACATGCAGAGCGAAGCCGCTGCTGGGAATCACAGTTTAGCCCTCTCCTCTCACTCATTGGCTCCGTCTCTCGGTTTCACAGAGAAACCCAGACATGCAAGAGCACACAGATGTGTGTATATTCACACACATTACGTACACGCCTTTCTGTCTCTCTGTCAGGGCTTCAGGTTATGTCATTAATTACATCTGACAGTGCTTCTTGTGTGCGCATCTCAAATGTGTCTCCAGAGGCTGAAGCGGGGAAAGTGAGGTTCAAAGACCCCCCGCCAGAATGCTAAATCAATATTAATACATGCTTACAAACGCACAAGCTTACACAGATACACACTCCCAACTAAGACAGTGTGTCAGTGCAGTGCTTGGAGGGCATTGTTTTTGTTGTCTCTGTGGTGCACTCCTTTCTCTCTCTCTCTCTTTCTCCATAGCTACTCCTCACCTTTTCTCTGTCTCCCTCTTTCTCTCTCTGCTCTCACTCCTCCATGTATTCTCAGCTCTATGGATACAGCAGAGACGCACAATAGATCCTGCTTAAAGCTTGCTGAGACAGCCCCATAAGCTCTGTGCTGTTGTTTACCCCTATTGAGAAAACAAATATGAGAAATTATACACTGGAAGCCAGTATTTTTTGGTTTTACAGCCCCGGACTGCAGTCTCTGATTGCTTTTTCTGATCCAGAGTGACCTCTTCACCCTCTGTTGGTATCAACTGCTCCCTCGACAGCCCAAATATTCCTTGTGACAATCCGGAGAACCCTCAAATTTTCCTATCCCAGTTTTCAGTTATTCGTAAGTCCTCTCGTCAAATAATTGTGAATAAATTCACAAAGTGAATTTAACCTGCATGTATATGTACAGTTTGTCGAGCAGTAAAATGTCATGACGCTGTGACTCAACTAGACTGCAATCTTTTATAGTTTGAACTCATTCCACAGGGGGACATTTTTTTTTCTTTCTGAAATGAATCTCGATCATGTCAGTGTTCTAGCAACAATCCAACCTTTTCAGTGGAGCAGACGACAATCAGGTCATGTCATTGTGCTGATATGGCTATAATGGCCAACATCTGTGTGCTCTCAGGGGGGGTGGTGGGTGGCAGCTGACAATGCCACACTCCCGTTCTTTGTTTCAGCAATGTCTAGGTGTTAACAATTATGGGTCCATGTGAATCATACATTAATTACCACTTGTTTGAATGACCTGGATCACACGCACACACACACACTTATGCAAGTGAAAGTAATTGACCAATTTGTACACACACAACAGCTGGAGTTGGAGACACTGCGTACACACATAGCGTTTACTAATTGCCTCTCCACCCAACCACGCTTGACCAAACATCGTCTCATGGCTGACTTGATTGCGGCTCACTGTTTATGTGTGTGTGAGTGTGTGTCATCATTTTGTTTTCTTTGTCCTTTGTCACTCTCAACATTCATCAAAATAACATCTGTCAACTTCTGTACAAATACACCTGACAGACAAAGCTGATGTCGTGCCCCCCAAACTCCACCCTTTCAAACCAAAAACTGTGTGCGTGTGTCTGTGTCTGCATATGACTGTCACGAGAGCACATCTGGGTATCGTGTACTCTATCGGCTCCAGATGTGTATTTTTTCATTACCACAGGCCACATCACACCTGGACACCACAGACAGACAGACAGGCAAACAACCCCCCCCTGAATCATATACACCCAATCTATGTCACCAATGAAACATTCATATCATTTTGCAGGATTAAGGAAAAGAGATTTTTACATAGAGTCTGTGAGAAGAGTGATCAAGCTTAGATGTACACTCCTCAAAGTGCAAGGACTTTAGAGTTACCCTGCATTTGAGAAGTGCTATACAAATCCAAGATAGTAAAAATCGATGAAAACATCAGTGTCTATTATTATACACACTGCTGTGGAAATGATGATTGTACTTTGTTCTCCTTGGCTCCCTTTCTTTGCTCACACACAGGCGCACAATTGGAGGGTGCAGTACCTGTGTGGCCCCAGGAAACGAGGCTGAGAACAATCCTAATGACTTAATTGAGCTAATTAACAATAATAAGACGTCCAATCAGCATGCTGACTTCCTGAAGGCTCTTGTTAGGAGCTAATTAGAGAACCAATCACAGCAGGAGAGGTGATCGCGCAGTGTCACAGTAACAGGGCAGAAGATTAAACACAATACAGTTTCCAGCTTAGTTTTGATTGAAGTGGAGCTCATACAGCAAAACATGTGATAACCATTTAAAAAAATGGAGAAAAAAACAATATGTAACACGACAGCTCTACATTGTTGTTAATTTTTACCGCATATACAGTATAATGAACTATTTTGCAATATTATTCACTGCACTTCTGCTTAATTTAACTGTATAGCCAACACTGACTCTCCCTTTCACCAATACGATTGTTCTCCCAACTGTGTGAGCCTCCCCTTATTTTCATTAAAATAAGGTGATGTACAGAGAGTGACCTGGTGTAAAAGTGAGCGGGGTGAGTTGGGGTCTGTGCAAGCATGGTATTATTCATATGAGACACCTAGAACATTAGGAAACCTAATACATAGAGTGACATCGACTACATAAGGAGCTGTAGGAGGTTATTAGGGGTGCGTAGTATTTATGGGCAAAACAATATAAAATCGATTTGGACATCCATTAATTGTTCTAGGTATTGGGGAATCTAAGAAAATATATTTTCTAAAGAAAAACATAGAAAATAGATGTTTTATTTTGTGCATACTATCTCAGCAACTCTGTTTCAAATTAAGAGATTTGTCACAGCATGGAGTAAGAGAGATGTGTGTCACACGCTGCAGCACATGTGTGAGCTGGTAAAGGTGGAAACACTAGCAAATGCATTCACAAATTCAATCG
Organism: Colistium nudipinnis; assembly: GCA_016785305.1. Classification (NCBI taxonomy): domain Eukaryota; kingdom Metazoa; phylum Chordata; class Actinopteri; order Pleuronectiformes; family Rhombosoleidae; genus Colistium; species Colistium nudipinnis. The sequence continues at coordinate 772,461 of JAFBJU010001010.1, read as the reverse complement.
TAAATGTTCAAAAAATGAACAGAATATTTGTTTGAAATTCACATCCTTCAGACCATGGAATGGATTTGGTGGTTCAGAGGCCATAGGCAAACTTGAACACAATAATAGCTGTTCATTTAAAAATGACTCTCTTCAGTCATTGAAGCTTAGCAGTTGTGCAAAAAATACAAGTTACTGCTAGTATTCCTACATTTCTCCTCTTCCCCATTAACCCCATCATCACACCATTTTAGCTCTTGTCCTCTCTGCAACTACACTCCCCCACTGTCTTCTCTCCCTTCCCATCTCTGTCTTCCAGGGGTAGTGCTCATAGCATGGAGTCCTCTCTCCCACACTCTGTCTCTCTCTCTCAATCTGGGCTCCATGCTGTGCAGGTTTAATTGCAACAGCACCCTCATATGCGTGCTTGTGTGGGTGTGGGTGTGTGTGTGTGTGTAGGACAAAGGCAGAAGAGATGGAAAGAGAGACCTCCTCGGAGTGTTCAAGGATAAGCAGCAGGGTGCCGTCCCTCTCTCCTGTTCCACCTTGTTCAAAATTTCCACTCCTCATCCTCCTTCACCTTCCCTCCCTTCTTTATCTCCCATGGCATGACACCTTTCCCCAACTAAGTTCTCGCTGCTGCTGCTTGCTTACTCTCTGTTTCCTGGAGGAAAAGGCTCCTCTAATCATTCTGTCTCCTCTACTTCCGCAGGGTGCCGTCCCTCTCTCCTGTTCCACCTTGTTCAAAATTTCCACTCCTCATCCTCCTTCACCTTCCCTCCCTTCTTTATCTCCCATGGCATGACACCTTTCCCCAACTAAGTTCTCGCTGCTGCTGCTTGCTTACTCTCTGTTTCCTGCAGGAAAAGGCTCCTCTAATCATTCTGTCTCCTCTACTTCCTTCTCCCCCTCCATCTCAATCTACCCCCCACCAACAAGTCATAGCACCGCTTTATCTTTTCCTACAGTCTCCCAACTGTGTCACCCCTCTATTTTCCATCCCCACCCCCCTATCCCCTCATCCCATCCGCCTGAAAGCTCCACCCCTCTCCAGGTCATACCTCCCATGATGCCCTTGGAGACCTCCTGTCAAAGTTCCCTGCTCCTCACTCTACTCTTTAATCAGCTGTCAAATATCAAACGCTTACTTCACCCCATGGGCCCACATGCCTTCTGTGCAAAGACACACACAGACAAGCACACATACTCATCTGTGTACATGAGTCAGTGACCACACAGACGCAGTAACTGGATGCTGGTACATTTGTGCATGTGTGTATTTTTGTTAGTTTATCTGTCTGCAGTTAAAACATAAACACAAATTGATCGACAATAGATGGTCACATGCCTCACCACCGCGCACACTTATCACAAGAGAATGTTGAGGAAATCTATGTGCGCCATAATTTAGTAAACACACAGCGTACACACACTCCGGCAACAGCTATGGACACCTTTCCATAACTCTCACACAGTGATGGAGAGCCGGTGTTTCCCATTTAATGACAGCCAAACACTCGCCCACTCTGTCTATCTCTCAGCACTGCTGTGAGTGTGGTTTATTAATTCATCCATCTCCTAATGTTGTGCAGCTGGGAAGAGGGAGAGAGAGGGATGAGTGAGGAACGGCCGAAGAGTGTTTGGGTGAGACGAAGAAGGGAGGTCAGTGAGAAATAATGAGACAGAGGGGGAAGGGAAATAAACTGTGATAATGGCTAAGACAGAAAGATGAATAGGTTGTCCAGAGTGGATGAAAGGTTGAGGGAACACGTTTAATCATCCCAGCTTCTGCTGTTTTTTCCGGAAACACAACACACACTCATCTAAATGGTCAGTCATTAGCCAACCAACCCACTGGAAGACAGACAGGCAAATATAAAGCTAGTAAAGCTAAAAACATAACAACAAAACATTTTTTGTAATTTCTGTTATCTTGGACACTCAACAGCAGGACAACTCAGTGGCAGCTTCACCACAGACAACATTTGTGTCTGTTGCATCAAGACCATTTCAACTTTTTTATATATTCACCTACCAAGAGGGATGGGTTATAGATCCACTTGGCTGTGCTGCACGAGACACAGGCTGCCTAACGCCACTTTCAAACTTGGCGTAAAATCACTTCTGCCTCAAATAAAAACGGGCTCTACGCTCAAATGACTGTTTCACTGTAACCTTCCCATCTGTTATGCATTCTTTTAGTACTGCAACTGAGCTGCATACCAAGGTTCTCACAAGGCCGCAAAACTGTATTTAAAAAACATTCAAAGTGATTTCTAAAAGTACGTTATCATTGACTACATGAAATAAAAGAAACTTAAAAAACTTAATTGCTCTCCTGGCTATTGTTATCATACTTTCTCTGTTAAATCTCATGATATGAATAATATCTTTTGCTTGTAAAATAGAAAAAGCATACTGCAGATATCCCAACTATTGGTGAAATCTAAAAAGAAAATAATTAATATTGTTGTACTTCAATATTGCTCAACACTGTCAGCACAGTGGTCTCCAAAAACAAGACTCACTACTGGTCCAAGTAGAGTTCAACAACCCGACCCTAACACATTGCAGAAAAAAAGGCGACACATGAGGGACATATGTAGAGTTACGGTGAAGACGCAATGTAAAAAATGTGAAAGCAGACAGAAAAAAAGAGAAGAATATTACATTTAATGGAAACAAAGGGAAAGAGAGAGAGGCATGAGAGAAATGGTGGAGCAAGGGTCCCCCTTGGCCCAGCGGTGTGGTTTGGGCCAATCAAAACACAGTAGGGGGTGCATTCCTCTCTCTCTCTCTCTCTCTCTCTCTCTCTCTCTCTCTCTTTTGCCTTTAAATCTTCATTCGCACACCAGGAGATTGGTAGCAATAAATCAGGGAATGCATAAGTGTGTGTGAGAGTATTGTAGTTGTATATGAGTATAGTAGTTGTATATGAGTAAGACTAAACATGCTCTCTTTGTGTCCTTTTTTTGATGTGGGTGAGCCCTGCTGCAGATTGTGTTTGGGCTTGTGTGTATGCCCCATGTGAGCTAGGTTATTTTTTGTATATGTATGGGTGTGCTTTTCCTAGGCAGGAGACAGAAAAGTTGGTTTAATCCACAGCAGCCCTGGCCACAACGGCACAGCATGCTAACACAACCATAACATATGCGCAGTAACACACCAGCAGTAGCGATGTGTTTCTGTGTGTGTTTGTGTGTGTGTGTGTGCGAGTGAGTGTGTATGTGCGTGCAGCTTAGGGAGCTGCCTCATTACCACACATGCTTAATCCATTCACCACTTCACAGAGAATGGGATAAGCCAACAGAGAGCAGGTCGGAAAAAATCCTAAATGTTCATGGGGAGGGATGCAAGCTTGGACTGTGGAAAGAGAATTGTGAGAATACCGATTGTAGCCCGAGAAAATTTGATGTGTTTTGGGGACACAGTTCATCATAGTAAACGTAAACTTTTTTTTATTTTCACATGGTGCTATTTTGTGTTTTTTCAAGAGTTAAGGGAGCCTGGCACATATATGCGCAGTTTTCACTTCCACACACAATCCTAAAGTCAGTGGCGAATCATTGACAATCTATTCCACAACCTGTTTGTATTGGAATGAACGCAAATGGTTCTGACAAATAAAGACAATAAAGTGTGAATTAAAGGTGGTGTGTCTGTACAGTATATGTACAGAGTCCTCTTTCAGCCCCCTCCTCACCCTGGTCCCCATAAATACAAAATATTTAATGTGATGGTCATGCTGAAAACTATATGCTTGGATCTATCAAGCTGTCATGCTGTGACTGAGGGGGGGCAATACATGTAAAAGGTTATACATAAAGATATCATCTTTGATATTTAAATGTACGTATATCACCATGTTAAACTAGACATGCAGTGCAGTATACTAGTTTAAAAAGTATAAATAAATATTTGCACTTTCTATCATCACACAAATCAAGGAAGATTGTAAAATTATACACAGTTCTTGCCATTGCCTATCCTCAAGGACACCAATTCAAATGTTAAGTGTTAAGCAGTTTAATATATTCCTTACTTGACAGTAAAATGCAGGGTTAAACAAAATGGTGTGCAAAGAGATGATACACAGGAAAGGCTGGAAGCCAGAATGTAACGGTGTGAGTACACAGTATGCACCACAACTCCCAAAAGGACCCCTCCACATGCTTTCTCTCCTGATCTCTCTCTCTCTCTCTCCCTTGTCCATCTTCATTTTTTCTCTTTCATTTCAACACCCTTTCCTCAAACGAGGCCTTCAACTGGGAACTGACACCCCTTTAACAGTGGCAGGTAGAAAGGGCCGAAGAGACCACGTACGGTGGGACGAATGAAAAGAATGATACAGAGAACAGAGAAACGAAATCCTAATGACTGCCTGACCCCCCAGCTTCCTCAAAACAAAAAAAGTGCACAAATGGAAGGTTGTGGGCAGAGGTGCGGCACTGAGTCGGCAGAGAGAGAGAAGAGAGAAAAAGGAGGACGGGTGAAAGGGTGGAGAAAATACAGAGGGGGAGAGAGCGGGTGAGACACTGAGAGGGAAAGGTGGGGAACAGGAAAAAATTATTCCAGAGGGAAAAGAAAAAGGAAGACGTATCAAACATAGATTGGCTGTATGATAAAAAAAAGTAAATTAAAGGTTGGTACCACAGGACAATAGGATATGCATTTGCATATGTGTCTTTGCGTGTGTGTATATACATATATAAGCATACATAGATATAGAACAATGTATATCAATTATTTCTGTGGCAAAGTACAGAGATTATACTACTAAAACACAATCTTCTCAATGATCAAAAAAGTGCAAATGTGAATGAATCGGGAAAGACAAGAGGAGGCCAGTGCAAAGAAAAAGTGATGGAGAGAAGGATAAAACCATAATTTAACAGGAAAATAGACGGAGGAGGGAGGGGGGGGGAGTGCTGAAGGGGGGCCTGATGAAGGGACGATGCGGGGGGCCGAGATCTAAGCTGTACCACTCCTCCCAACACTCCTACCTAGGAAAAGAGGGATTTGCTCTCCCTAGGAGGGATGGAGAGACGGATTGAGGCGGGGGAGGAGAGACGAGGAGAACAGGAGGACCACTGAGAGAAAGGAGGGGGGGGCCAGGTTACGGAGGGAGGACTGGGGATAAAGGCAAAACAGATCAAGAGTGGGAGAAAAAAATGCACCATGCCCACCCAGTTACTGATGCTCAGGAGGCTGTTAAAATGTGGAGACGCAGTGGAGCATCATTCTCAAAGCAGGCAAAGGTCTTCACTCATATATAACAAAATTTAAAGTTAAGGTGAGAATCGAGTCTCACAATATTGTCCTAATGGTTTACGACGTGCCCTCTAAACTTTTTACATTTTACTAATCAATGCAATTAAAGAGCTTCAAATAATCTAGAATCTATTATTATTGGTTGCTTTGGCTTTTATTTTAAGGTAAGAAAAAAATGACCAAGTCCAACAAAACAAATGAACTATTGTCACCTAATGAGCATTTAAACTGTAGTAGTGTCTTCACCACATAATTCATATGTGTGTCTGGGTGTGACTAGCACACCAGCAGATTTAAGCAAATTTGACACAGAAAGAAAACAATATGCATATGTGCGTCACATCGTTTAGTGAATCGGTATACATCGTCCATGTAGTGTGCCGCCTTTTCTGCCATGTGTGCTGGAGTTTGTTTTTACCGTAAGGCAGACAGAGCATGCAAGTGAACCACTAAACTGTGACATTGAGGAAGATGAATCCTTTTTCCAGCAGAAACATATCAGGCCTTTTTTCCGTCTTTCAGATCTAGAGCAACCTTTGTAGAAATCTCTAGGCAGCATCCCAGGGGGATAATGGGAAAAAATGAAGAGAGAGGCAGCTGGTACTGACATGACTCCCCTAATAGCTCCACCCAAGACCTCCCTGTCACCTCCCTGAACAACTCCCTCCTCCTTTCTCTCCACCCTGACTGAACAAACTCCCCCTTCTAATGTTGGCTTGAAGCTCTAACTGAGGTCTCCTCTTCTCATCCTTCCCCTCTTTGTCTATCGGTCCAAGGTAGTCGTTGTCTTCATATAAAGACACGCATTCCTTCACTGAGATAAGGAAAGCCTGAACTACAGGAACAAATAAAGACACAAGGAGGCCTATAAGAAAGACTCTCGCAATGTTAAATTATTAGTTTGGTCACTGGAGAAATCTTTCTCCTGGGGTCTCTTTGAGTCACTTTTTTTAATGTGTAGATCGAAAAATGATTGTTCCATAAAAAAGGACTGTACTTATTGTTTTAGAGCTACTTCCTTTTATTTGTTTAATGTTTCTTATGTTGACACAGTTTAACCACCTCCTCTTTAAAGTTGCCTGATAGAAGCCTGTTACTGTATACTTTGTTTTTTCTCTTCTGCCTCTTTGGCTGGGACCGCTCACCCCCTCCACCTTCTCTATGGCGTACTGCAGCTGAAATGCTTTCTGTGAGATGCCAGGCTTCTTTATAATCTACCAGCAGGCTTTCACAGCTGCCTGTCAGCTACCCAACAGACATGTGCGGACACACATACAGAGGATGCCAAGTGGCGCCGAAAAGGATTCCACACGTGCGTTTCAGAGAGAGACAGACCAGAGTCAGACCACCAGTCAAAGACACATAACACACAACAAAAACACATTTTTTCTCTCTTGCTAGTTTTCTTGGAGAAACATAAGACTTCTTCGGAAGCCTCAAGAGTATCTCTCCATCCCTCTCTCACTCTATTTTCTCCCTCTCTCTCTTGCTGTTGTTTCTTCCTGACTCAAAACTCAATTAGTAAATTAGTTCCAGCTCGCTAAGCGATAAACAGCAACCTGGGAGTGTATAAACACACACTCCATTAGGGCTCCGAAAGCACCGTAAAACCTAAAAACCCCTGGTAGACAGGTACACACATGCAGTCCCAGAGTAACTCATTTATCCACTCACAAAGGAGCATGTAGTGTCCCATTCGCTAATTCTTTTAGAATAAAAGCAGACACAACTACATGTGACAGACATACGCGGTAAGAGGAGGCTTTTAAATCAAAGGCCATTAAAAACATAAAAGTGCCTTCAAATCTTTCCACAGATAAGTGAAGTGTTCATGAATAGGACGGAGCTAGTTAAAATCTTTCACAGTCTTTTAAAAATGAACACACATACACTCAAGCGCTCAGTGGTGTGTTTTGACAGTGTGCGATGACCATGGGTAAAGCACTTAAGCTGCTGTAATTAGCCTGATCGCTGTGGCGACAGAAGATTCCGTCTTTCATCCCTTCACTTCAGAAGCCGTCATGACACACTCAGACAGACAGACACAAGTGGGATATACACACACAAACAATTGATATGTCTGCTATGGCCAAGCACGGACCAACAGGGACAGATTCATTACACACTTATATACAAACGCATTAAGAGACGGGCTATCACATATACATGTGAAAACAGCATGTGGGGAAGCCACAACGGCGAAGAGAAGACAAAGAGCAGCTTGATCTTGGTTTTGTACCAAACACTGAATGTATAAACCAGAAATGCATGCTCGCTCACTGTCTTTCTTTGTAAATCACCTGTAATTCTCACTCTATCGTTTCCTGGATACGTTTTTTTTTTTTTAAATGTGTGTTTATAGGAAAAGAAAAAATATAAAGGAAGGCAGACATTACAGCAGAGATAGTATGTCTTTTCAATTTAGAAATAGAAACATCCTGTCAATCAAGCAGAACAGCTCGCGTCTATAGGTGGCAGTCGCACCTCTCTTTAACTTTTCAGGCTCATGTTAACTTCGTTCTTGCAACCTGACTGTGTAAGAAAACATTCAAAAACGGGAATGAGTGCTGAGTCACCATTGTTTGACTTTAAATAGCAACATATAGCAAATTATATTTGCATTTTAATATCGATTTTAAAAGACCAACAATGTGCTATCACAGATTAAGACACAAGAGAGAAAGAGAGAGAGAGAGAGGGAGAGAGAGAAAGAGAGAGAGAGAGAGAGAGAGAGAGAGACAGAGAGAGAGAGAGAGAGAGAGAGAGAGAGAGAGAGATGCAGTGGAGCTGAGCCAGGGCTGAACAAAGAACTACAGTAACAGTCCACTGGCTTTACAGCTGCTCTCTGCATACACTCTCCATTGGCCCTGCTGTGTAGGTGGTGTGCGTATGCATGCGTTTGTGTGTGTGTGTGTGTATGTGTGTGTGTGTGTGTGTGCGCGCGCGCGGGCTTGCTGCTGTGAGGGTCCCCATAGGTGTCCACCCTTTCATAAACCCCCCAACCTCCAGCTCCTCCTGCAGAGAGGAGGGGAGGGTGAAGAGGAAGAGGAGGAGCACAGACGAGGAGGAAAAAGGGAAATGCGGAGGAAAAGAGAGAGCAATAATGATACATGTTAAGAGAGAGGTTGAGTATGATGATGATGATGATGACTCGTTTAATAATGAGGAAGTTTATACTATACTATTGTTCCCCATATTTACAAATATTCATTAGTCTGTGGGGAGAACTATTCAAAATACATTTTAATACTTGGGTTGAGTTTGCTGACATTGATTGCTTATAACAAGTAAAACTAAATGATAAGGAACACTAACTTGAAGCATAATGTAATATTAGAAACTGATTAACATGGGATGAAGGCAAATGACAGTGGCATTGCTGGATACTTCAATTCTCACTGGGGCACTAAATATCTTATTTGTTTATGCCTACGTACTGTAGGTACTCTTTCCTTATAATGATAGGATAAAAAATAAAATATATATATTTTTAAATGTAATCATTTTACCAACTACCATCTCGCATCTCTACCCACCCGCACACAGAGGACCTCCTGCTGTTGTAATTAATGGTGTCCTTGACGATGAGATAGATCTCTTTCACACTCTTGGACCTTTGAACGTAAGCAGTCCCATTTAAACACACCCGCAACAGACCTTTTCCACATCAACACATCTGGTGAGTCGACAAACACACACATGCACACAGCTGGGCATTTGCCACCGGTGATATCTACCCACTTGCCTCTTTCCCAGAAACAGTACAATATCTGAACAAAACAGACCACACAACTTACAGTACAACAATGAATAAAAGCATCTAAATACAGACCATGTAACATGTACACAGGAGCATAGAATGTTGTGCCAATGATAAACAAAACGAAATTAACACTTTCCAGATAATACGTTTCTCATTGTTTCTGTCTCTCTACCATATTAGTATCTGCTCTCCATATTTTGACACAGAAACGCCCCTGGAAGCACCGTCTTCCACAGTGAGTGTGTTTTCGTTACAGGCCATGTACTTTAGGCTTAGTGCTACTGCAGCGCACTGGGACTGCTGTGTGTGCTAAATCTGTATGCATGATGTGTGTGAGTGTGTGTGCGTGTGTGTGTGTAACAAGCAGAAGAGAGTGACAGGTGGAGAAAACGAGACTAAGAGAGAGAGAGGTGGCGAGTTGTGTGTGTCTGGAGTGTGTGCATCTGCATCTTTGTGTGAGTAGCTATATGTGGTTGTGTATGTACACGTGTATAGTCCAGGTGCTGGGACCTGTGTGTGTCCCTGGGCAGGGACTGCAGGGGTCCCTGGACTCTCCTCTGCTTCCTGCTAACGAGACACTCACTCACTCCCACACACATACACGCACACCTACACACACACACAAACACACAGGCCCACACAAATACATACACACCACATCGATCAGGGTGAGGATGAGGGTTGCTCTGTGCCACGTTAGCCAACCGCTAAGGACCGAGCGCCTCAGGGCACACTGCCCCCCTGCCTACGCACTAACCCGGCCACACAAATACATACATGCAAACACATCTCATCTGAATTCCAATCCCACAGTGAGGCCTCCATGCTGCCTCACATAATAAAAAGGCAGGAATCTCAGTTTACTGCTCGACTGCGAACAGTTTACCAACGCAACACCTGATGATGAACCGTGTATCACAGCAACACCTTATGATGGGCAGTGTGCCACAGCAACAACTGATGGTGAACAACAGAGTACCATAGCATCAACGAATGGGGATCACTGTACCTTGAAAGGCCAATGATAAACTTCATTCCAAGGCAAAAACGGATTAATCATGCGGTAAAGCAGCACCACGTCAAACGTCCACATTGCACCCCACACCTCAACCAATTTGACATGAAAAATGAAGATATAAAAAATAAGAAATAAAAAAAATATTTTAGAATGACATGATGTTGATAAAGTAGCTACAGTATGTCCTTTTTGGCTTACATTCTGTATGCGGGAAAAAAAATCATAAATAATGATAGCTTTCTGACTAACTATAACTCACTGTGTGGGTTTTTGTCAACAGGTTCAGTGAAAGGTGCGGGGCAAACCTCCAGCAGGTTTTATGTATGCAGTAATTAACACTGATTCTAGATTTATTTCCTCATTCAGAGCAGATATGATTGGACTACAGGGAATGCACACACGCATGCATACATACAAGCAGCACCATTACAAACCATTAGCAAACTGCTTTAAGCGGTTAACAGCTATATTAGCACCTGGCTGTTAAAGTTAATTATCATTGTTATAGGAGAAAATGATTACCGCTTTAAGACAAGACACAGATCTGCGAATGTCAGTTTGATTACAGAAAAATAATGTCAGATGTCAGATTGAGAAGAAAGGGGCAAGCGGTGACACTTCTGAATGCCGCTGTTAAAAAAAAAGAATATTCTAACTCTCTCTTTAGTTAAGTTATTTTTCTGTTTACACCTTAATAACACTGTGTTAACCGCGTGATAAGCTGCAGGGACAGTTCAGTCATTTAAGATATATTTAAACGGAACAACTATATAAAGACAAACTAATTGACCAAGTTGTTTTATTAGAAACTAAAATAAAGGATACAGCACACAGGATGAAAGTGCTGAGCAGTCTCCATGAATAAGCATCTGGGTGAAGGAGAGAGAGAGAGAAAGAGAGAAACAAAGGGAGGGGTCTCGTGCCGGGTCTATTCTTCTTCTGCCCTGAGCAAAAGGGAGGGGGAGAGAGAGAGAGACAGAAGAGAAGAAATGTAGCAGAGCGCGAGGAAGGAAGGATTGGAGGCAGAGGAAGAAAACAAAAGGCCAGCTTCTTCTACTTTGATGCAGTATTCTTCTGTGTGTGCATGTGTGTGGGTGTGTCTGCGTATGTGCGTGCGTGCATGTGTGCTTAGCTGCATATTTGTGCCTGTTTGTGTGCATGAATAATTCATGTCCATGGAGAGGGCAGCCTGCTGCGTTAATGAGGAGGACATGCATTGATACCAAATATTGCTGGTGGGAAGCTATCGATCCAACAGCCATTTGTCCAACGTTAGTAGAGAAGCCAGCGCTGTCTGCAGGCATAAAGGGGCTGATGAACAGATGGACAGCCAAAGATACAGAGACTACAATCCATGTGCTGACATAAAGATCAAGTGGTCAGGATGGCATTGGACTAATAAAGAATGTGACAATACAGGATTTAAAAAAATTAAAACCCACTCATTGCAAGAGATTTTACATTTTCCCCAAAAAATCTACAGCGCAACATAATCTTGAACAGAGAGTAAGATACACATAGTTTAAGTGACTCATTGTTACTCCCACTGCTTTTTCCATGTAAAGTTAGGCCAAACGCCACAGTAACATAATGTGTTGAAAATATGAAACTAAGGTTTAAATTTCGCCTCAAGATGCTACACAACACTTGTCGAATTGAGTTTCCTTCCCTAGTCATTGAGCATCCTCACTCTCTTTTCATTTCACGTATTATTATGACAGTCATTTTATGGAGAGAATACAAAAAGATGCCCAACTCACAGGTATGTCTTCACATATCCATAAGTGCATAGGAATGGTAAGCAAAGCTACTACTGTTGGCCGAATAAGGAAGTTCATGTGCAGGCTCAAAGCAAAAACAAATAAAAACAAACCAAAAAACATTTTTAATTCCTTCCGACCTGTCACTTTTGGAAAACGTCCCTTCTTCCCATCCGGCGCACACACACACACCTACACTCACATGCACACACACACACTCATACACGTACACACAAATACACACACATTCCCTGTTTTCTGGTGTCACACTCTCAGATATTCCAGGTTAGGGAGAACACAAGGGAAATTACACCTCTACCTAGGCCCCTAGCGATAGTGTGTGTGTGTGTGTGTGTGTTGTTTTTTTTTTTTGGGGGGGGGGGTTGTAGTGAATCTCATGGGTAAAACTGTTACCTTAGGGGAAGTGGATAGACAATGAATAGAGGGAGGCACTGGCAGCGGTCGATGGTGGGGTAGAGAGAGAGATGGGATGATGAAGTGCAGGAGGTAGCAGCAGCGCTTAAAGGAGGCGAAGACAGAGGAACTGAAGGCAAACAGACCAGGCCGTTTTATCTGGTCCCACAGCTTCTCATTATGAGCGGGGAATTCACCTGACTGGGTCTGAGATATTCTCTGCTCAGATGTATCACCAAATTTAACCTGCATCTGGCTTAATCAATATAGATGGTGTGTAACTGTGTTTGGTTCCACACATGTGGAATGACATGATGAGGAAGAAATATGAGCTATGAAGTTTGAGCTGCTGGGGTACATACTGTAACTGAATCCATATGTCTCACCTGGGCACAGATCATTGGATGCATTTTTGGACTTTATGTCTGATACCACACACGACTGCAGTCAAAAGATCGATTTACCCTATCGATTTACCCTATCGATTTAAAGTGATTTTTTTTTTTGATAATTGGTGTTTTATTCTACACAGAACAATGTAAGATTGATACTATTGTGATATACAACTCAACTTCACTGCACAAATGACACCAAAGTGTAGCAGAAAACCAAAGGGAAATCCCCAAAACTAAGATGACCAAGGATGCGCAGCAAATAACTGACCAAATGTGTAACAAATCAAAAGCTGAGTGCAGTGGTTTTCAAACTAGATAGCAAGGGTTGCATCGTAAACATGAACTATTTTGTGACTATACCTATATAACTAGAGAGCCCACTTAGTCAAGCAGCATCAGTTCTGAGAAACACTACAATGAGATGTAAACACAATTTTAGAAGGCACTCTACAGTCATGTCTGCAGTAGTAAAAAGGTGAAGGTAAAAACTGAAAGCAGCTGTTCTAGAAAGGCTGCAATCAACAGGCTAAAGTGGCTTATTGCTTCAGTGACACACAGAGAGTCGAGGCTTGTCACCTGATTTAGTACCCATCCATGTCACCGATGCAGGTGCTTTATTCCCCTGGCTTCCTGCGGCTCTTAAAGCATGGATTGAAAATAGAATGGTGGGAGGTGTTTCTGGACCCTTTTCACAAAGCTCCACTGCTTTTTGCTCTGCGGTAAGTCTGACATAAAGTGGCACTGGGACACAAACCAACAGAAGAACTCTGAGCAGCCACAGCGGGCACAATGAGACTTTGCTCACAAACACACATCCGCACACTGAATGCCAAATATACTTTATAAACACACTTACAATTACTGCCAATCACACTGTACTCAATCACTCCGTCTCTCACACTTTTCCATTCTTTTGTCTGACACACACTCACGCACTATATCTAACAGACACCCAGGGCAGCAGGTCTCCGACCTAAGCCTCTCCTCCACCTGTACAGACCTTGTGTGCGTGGGTAGTTTCCTTTGAAAATGTATTTACATTTAAGATGAGTATTTCCTCTATGTGGACAGACACGTGGATAAGAGAGTGCAATAACAAACATCCATGTTATATTTCTGCACCCAAACAAGGTCCTATCCATCCCTGCTCTCTGCTGCCCACTTTCTGTCTCACACCGTGATGGCTATACTAGAGTTGACACAGATGTGAAAGGTGGAAGAAGAGGAGAAAGGGAGTAAATTCTAAGTGCGAGAGGCAGGATACAGATTCAACTCAGCATACAAGAGCAGGGCAGTTGGAACTAGGACACGCCCGAAATCCTCAAATATAGAAGAAAAAAAAACATCTGGATAGCATCAAACACTACCATGCATCAACAGACACACACACAACCTCTCCACACACTCTAATGAAGCCCCGGTAGTGACGAAGAGCAGCAGGGAGCGGCGCGGATCGCCAAAGACAAGTGTGTGTGAGCTTTCGTCACAGAGTGTGTGCACACGTGTGTGAGCGTGTGCGTCTCCGGCGGGATAATTACGCCGCTGCTCGGCAGCTGAGCGTGCCAGATGTAGTGGGAGAAGGATGTGGTGGGGGAGAGAGGAGGACGGAGAGGAGGAGGTACGGTGCAGAGCAGAGCAACAGGAGGAATGCAGCAGGGAGCATACAGAGTTCTATGTGAATGCATTAGTGTGAACGTGTTGTGCATCTATGCACTGATCAGTGTCCATGTACCTGGGAATGTCTGTGTACGACGCACCAATGAAATGTCTCAGTGATCGTATATATCACACCTGCATGTTTGCACGTAAACATTCTTTGTGGATGTGTGTGTGTGTGTGTGTCTGTATATGTGTGTGTGTGTGCATGTGTGTTTGGCATGGCCAGTTTTGTTTCTTGCCATCCTCCATTAGCAGTTTGGCTCAATCACAAATGAGTGCCTCCTATCCAGGAGAGATACACGGATAATGTCAGACAGAGAACATGGGATGAGGAAGTGGAGGTGGGTTGAGGGGAAACATGAAAAGGGGAAAGACAAGTCATTGAAGGAGAAAAACAAATGCAATTACAAAGTGCTGAACATTCCTTGTGAAGATGCAATATTTACACCCAATTAGAAGAAAACTCAATGTTAGCATCAGGAATTTAATAATAATAAATGTATAAAGCATTTGGATGTAATATAAAATAACATGATGGGTACAGAATGTATGTTATGCATATGACAACTGCACTGCAATTAAATTATTCTCTGCCCTATAAAAAAAATCAGTAAAGAAAGCCCCATATTTCTGGCACTATTAGAAATACTTTAAGACAAGACTTGCTTTTAGAGGTTAATTATAAATGTGGTTTAGAAAAAAATAAAAAAATATTTTGTGATAATCATCCTGGTTCCAGGCCTTCCCACACTACTGTTTTTCCAGGATCAGACTAGTCTGGTATTGATCTCATTGTCGTTTCCCTGACAAACACAACTTTGCAGGGAGGAGTAGAAATGGAGAAGTCAATTTTACGGTGCAGGGGCCAAAAAACATACAGCAGAAATACTGCTGAGCAAATGTCTAAATGTGTATGAGCTCATGCAGTTCTGCAGTTTACTGCATGTGAATATACAGATGTAACTATTAAGCATTAAGTTATCTTTTCCTGCTGACCACTGAAGCAGCTTCTGAAAACAACAGGGAGGGAATGATATATCACTACTGATTGGTTACTTCCAAAATCATGAAGCATAAGGCATCTTATGGGGAATCTTACCAAAAAGTAGTCACAGATCTAGAATGATCACAGATCAGGCCTCCCACTGAATTAGTAAGTTCCCTTACAGAGAACGCCTGAATATCGCATATTTTGTAAATGTATATACAGTATCGTGAAAAGCAAGTGCTGGAAGCAATAAAGGGAAGCAAACAAGGCCTTTAAAAAAGGCCAGAAAGTAAGAGATTTTCTCCTTCGTGCCTGGCTTTGTCACCTTACTCGTCCGAGGGGGGCAGAGCAAAGCACCTTGGGAAATTACTAAAACCAGAATGCATTGATTTACCCAGGATGATGTGTGTGCAAGCCTGTGTGCGCGAGTGCGTGTTTGTCAGAAGGCCTTTGTACTGCAATAAAGGGAACAGCCTGGCCGACATTTGTTTAGAGACGAAAGATAAGCCGGTGTACGGCGTGGTTTCAGCCTTTCTTCCTGTCTTCCTCACTCTCGCTCCCACCTTCTTCTGTCTTCTGCTGTGTAATTAAGAGCCAAAGAAAAACCCTTCAACCTCTCCCAGCATGGCTTTGCATCCCACCTCACGCTGTGCTGTTGCCTGTCTTTACACCATTTTCCATTTCTCTCCAGGAGCTGTAATCTGTAACTGGAACACAAATTTGCAGCTGAATCAAAGTGGCGGAGCTTGCGATAATTCATGTTCTGCTGGACTCTCATTTTTTTCCACCCTTTTCTCTGCTTACTTGGCACATACATAAATATGCTCTCTTTTGCTCTATTAGCCACGCATCTCTTTTAATTTACTCACGTTTGTGAAACATATATACAGTTCCTATGCCAAAACACTTCATGTGTGCATTCAAAGGCTTTTCATTTTTCAGCCTTTACGTACGGGGCAATGCACAGACAAGTAAGGAAGGGGGAGAGGAGGAGTGCTTAGATACTTCTACAATCTTTATATATTTAGTAACTCTGAGGAGTTTCAAATAACAGAACATCTGATTAACTTGCACATGCGTGTTTCTCATGAATCACATGGGCAATTTTATGGTTAAAACCTTCCTTCATTAAATTTAAGGCTTGGACCAGCTCCCACTTCACAGCGAAGGTAATCTAGGGATTGAGCTGTCCATAATATGCAGTAACTCTAAGGAGCCCCTGATGAATCCACACCTGGAAGTTAATAAGGACAGTAATTATCAATCACAGATTACTTTCTAGACTACCCTCAAACCCCGGTTCAGCCTGTGAAAATGTCTCTCATTTCTCAATATTTTCCATCTCTGCGATGAGGTCATGTCCTTTGTGCAAACTTTACAAAGGCAGGACATGCAATCTGCAATTTGCAGGCAAATTCTGATATTGCAGGAAGAATTTCTGACAACTTGCAATATTGCAGGCAAAGAAAAAAAAGCATTTCATTTTTGCACAACAACGTTTCTCACTCAGTTTTATGTGGGCACTCAGAAAATCCAACTGCACGCCCAGGAAATATAGCAAAACACAATACATTTCTGTATTGTGCTATCGTGACACAACAAATCCAAATGGTGCTATAACCAGAGAAAGTGCAAAATACATCTTATATCATAGTGTTTACTGATGATGAATCGTGTCCTCCTTAAGAAATTAAATTAGATCAATTCAGCTTTTTATAGTCACAGAGCTTGTTTCAGAATAAAAAGTCCTGTTGTGAAATCCAACTACACGCATTTCTTTCTTCATAATCCCCCAATTATCTCCTATCATCCATCCTTTCATCTCTCCCCCACACCCATTCATCTGGGATTACAATCTCCTGCCATATACACACGCAGTTTCAGCCAGTGACTAATGAGTAATCTACTGTATCACCTGTCCATTTCCCAGATGCTCACTATGCAGCTGTTCGAAATACCGTTAATAACATATAAAGCTCCCACAGTGGACTGACATATTTCTGTCTTTCCGTCTGTCTGGCACCGTCTCCACCTTTCTCTGCTGGTTCAAACAAGGCGAGCAAGGTGACCCTGACTCGCAGGCAGCAAGAGAGGGTGCACGTGTGCGCGCGTCTCCATGAGCGTGTGTGTGTGTGTCACGTGCCTGTGTGCGCACACTTAATCGCATGTGTGTACAGTCCCAGTAATTAACACCAGCCACTAATGAAGTCCAGCTGCTCGGCAAGAGGACTGAGCGTGAGCCAAAACCTGCCAGAAATCTCCCCCATCCGCTCCATCTCCCTCCATCCTTCTGTCTCTTTCTTCCCCCATCATGATCCACCCAACCACACCCTACTCTCTCCTCCTTTCACCCTATCGATCTTCATTCACTCTGAAGTCTCTCACTCCATTGACCTACAACCAGCAACTATTTCTGTCAATTCTCATTTAAATAGCCACTCGGAAAATCATTTCTCTTTTATGTTCCCTCTCATCTCATGGTCGCACACCTGTCATCATTTTCTTATTCTTCGTGTTCATTTATCAGCATATTGTTGCCTTTTCTTATGGTTATGTAGTGCATTGTGCTGCACCCAATTTAAAAATAATGGGTAAGTAGGCCATATTGCACTCTCTTACCCACAGGTCTTTCTCCTCTGTTCGCCATACTGTAGGTGAAATCCCACATTGTTTTGCTTTTATTCATCTAGCAATATAATCACAATGAATAGTCTTAATATCTATCCTGTTCCTTCTTGTATCTGCTATCTTCACAATCTCGTCCAAATGTAGATCAACACACCCTGTGTTGTGTTACATCATGATGCTCCCCTTCCAACGCACACACACACAAATAAATGTACACAGAAACATATAGTCAATAAGCTCTTTGTTGCACTATATATATATATATACTTCTATACATACAATAGTAGCAGTATTCTGTCTACATGTATCTTGATTAAAGCCCAATAGCATTCCTATACGAGTCCAAACCTTTATACACACACATACACACAAACACAAACATACACTCATTCGCTACCAGCTGTGGCAGATGTGCCTGTCACTGGAGAAAATGAATTCAGAATAGTTAGTGAATTAAGCAGGGAGTTAATTGTTGCTTGGCCTCTGTTTATGAAGCGCAAAAATGCAATGCGCCATGTTTGTCTTGTGACAATTAGCCAGCAGAGATAGAGAGGAAGACTGTGCATATGTGTGTGTGAGTGTGTACACAAGTGTGTGTTTGTCCCATTCTCTTCAGCAGCTGGTGCAGCCACACCTGGATGGCTTGAGCCAAAAAAAGGCAGAAGAGGGGGATACAAATGGGGACTGCATATACAGTGCAGCACGTAGCCCTCTATCCTTGGCCACCCACTCATTAAACAATAAACCATTAACACACACACACACATACTAAGACACACAAACACCTGGCTACACAGAGAGAGCTGACAAAGACATCACTCAAACAAAGCAGACAACTTCTATACATGAGTTAAGATAGCTGATCCTGCATGTACAAATAGTCTCACAGGCAAACATGAAGCATGACACAACCCCCACTCACTCTCTCTCTCTCTTGCAAACACACACACACACACACACACAACCACTCACACATATTACTATTTTGTGTTCTGTTGCCTAGTTGAATCTCTCCCGGTCTATTTGTCACTGTGTCCTATTAGGTTTCCAAACAGCTTGTAATGACTAGTAATACACAGCAGAGAGAAGAAGAAGGTAAATCAAGCGAGAAGACAAGAAAATTAGCTCTCCAGGGGAGCACCATGCTCCCAGCCTTGGAAAAAGCACGAAGACGCACGAACAAACAGAAATACACTAACAAACCTGTCTATATATTCATTCCGTCAATGAAAACAGCAAAGGCAGGTTATGAGGGATAGCACAAAACTTGGCAAACACTTTCTTTTAAGAGGAGGTTTAAGACATATATACAACAGCATCAGCAACACAGAGGGCCCGAAAATTGGTATTGGTATGAGAACCTTAAAGCAATAAAAATCCTAATGATATTCTACAAACAGAACTGGCAATGTCATAGTGTTTGCCTTCAAGCATATATGTCATACGATTGTGTGTTTTAGAAACCATAGTATGGTATAATTAAAGTTATAGTTTTAATATTAAGTGTTATAGTTGCAGTAACTGCAAGCATTGGACAAGGCCTGTGCAATACTTTGAATAAGTCAAACAGTCAGTATATGTTGTACTGCGTAATATAGGTTATCATTTTTAGAGTAAATATATTCTAAAAATGAATTTCGATTCCCACATCTTCATGCCTCTTCATGCCACATCCTCCCATTCTCCTCCTTTTCATCTAGCCCTCTGAGGTCCTCTCTCTCTCTCTCTCTCTCTCTCTCTCTCGGTCCCTTGTCCCTTCATCATCACTCCCTCCCTCCCTCTGGTGTCACGGCTCGCTGGCTCCAGGTGGTGAGGGAGGGAGAAAGGGGTGTAGGGAAGGATAGATGAGGGGAGGGATGGAAGACGGGGGGAAGGGCTGTCATCTGTTTTCATACCATCACAGTGCAAACGTCCCGCTCTCAGCCCTCCACACAGTCAAACCGTGGCATTTCCAGTGCTGGCAGTGGCATTACTTCTTTTTTTAAAAGAGACGGAAGGGTTTGAGGGGATTTGCTGGGCAAGTGAGCGGTGTGTAAACGGCTCACTCTGACCTAACAGTGTGTTGAGATTTAAGCAATCTCCTCTGAGAAGACGTCATCACCCGGGGTGCTAAAAACTCTCTCGTACGGTACACCTGTGCAGTGTTCCCGCAGTACTCTGTGTCAGTTTGTCCGTTTATTTTCAGCTGTTAACAACTGCAATACGTGAAGTTTAGATCAGGTGCAGCAGGGTAGAAGAAAACAGCAATGTTTCTAGTTGGTGGAAAAGACTGCGACACACACACACACAAAGACCGACCTGAGTGACCCAGCACACAACCACATTATCTACCTCCAGTGACTCCAAAAGCTCCTTATTCGCATCATTAGCTTTCACTGACACAGAGCAACCACATTAGACCTGCTTACCACATACATACAGCTAAGTGTGTGTGTGTGCGAGCATGTGTGAAAACGAAAGTGGGGAAGGAAGGGAAAACAGAAAGAGAGATGGGTTCACACACACGCGCGCACGCACACACTCACACACACACTGGCTCCGACACAGCCCTTGGGACGGCTGCTTAGACGGCAGACCAACATTACTAGTCAAGCGCATCACAGATTTGACTGCAGGCTAATAGACAGGCTGAATACAGGTTGCCTGCTCTGCAATGGCACACAACTGCAACCTCCAGCTACCAAAAAAAAGCCTGCTCAGTTTATTTAACGCCATACTCCACATTTTTGAGTCACTCCCAAAGTCGACATCGAATTTAAAGATGAAAGTGAGTACCTTATTTCGCTTGGGGGGAAAATAGAGGAATATCCAAAGTAAAATGATGATGTGGCCAGTTGACATTCGTCAATTCAGTTTCAATTATGTTCCTGATGTATCAATTATTATAATTGTAACGAATATGAGTAAGCAAGTCTGTCTAATGCTATTAGGGTGCACTGATGTAAATAGGTAACTAAAGCTCATGCTGAGGACACATCATTAGCCACCACATTCCACAGGGAGCACTTAGATCCAGGTGAGTGGCCACTCAATACCTGCAAGGCATGTGTGTGTGTGTGTGTGTGTGTGCGTGCGTTGAGCGTGGGTGTGTGTCTGTGTGTGTGTGTGTTGAGCGTGTGTGTGTGTGTGTAGGTGTGTGTGCGTGTGTGTGCGTGTGTTTGTGTGGGAGGTGGGAAGGAGAATGAAACATGCAGCTAGCAGCAGGGATTGGGGTGAATGAGAGTTTGAGGTGAAGTCAGTGGTAATTGGGCAAAGATTTGGCTAAAATGTGTTTAATTCAAACAATAATTACACCTTAATATTTTTTGTTTTCAACAACACACTCATTTCTACAATGTCCAGCCTCTGTTCAGAATGTTGTTTTTTCACACACCATGCACTGTGGCTTCTTGTGGACATGGTGGACAATTTGTGATTGCTATAATCTTGTGACGGAGCTAGTACGTGCTTGATGCTAAGCATTAAAAAAAAGCAGTATGTCCATAAATGAAATGCTGATGGGCAGGCAGTGAGACAGCACAGTGCCGTCTTGCTCACAATGCGAGCTAAGGAGATAGAAAGGGGACAAACCTTGCCGACAGGTGGGCTCTTCTACGGGCCGTCCAATAGGCAGGAGGGAATGGGGGAGAGCGGAGGAGAGAATGGGCAGGGTTAGTAAAACGTAGTGTGTGAATGAGGTAAGTGTGGGGAGGAGGAAAAAGCAGCATTGCAGGAAAATAAGCTGGCTGTCATCGAGGGTGGGGAAAAACTATATTTGTGTTATTACCGCCTCAGCAAGTGAATGTGAAATAATGAAAACCCATAGCAAGAGACTGTTGTATATTTTTGGGAGGTCTCCTGTATGTCAAACTACGGAATACTTCCTAAACTGTCCGTAGCAACAGTATAATTAGAGTGACAACTTGACACATAACTTAAGCTTAGAGCTGATTTCCCGAAGCTGCTCCAGCTAAAGACAGAAAGGAGGTAACTTAAAGGAGGAGTGTGTGAAAAGAGAAATGATCTGTGTGGCCTGTTTGTGCAGGCATGCATGGAGAGTGTGTACGTGTGCGTATCAGAGAGAGGAAAAAGTGAGCGTGTATGTGTGTGTGTGTTTGTGTCCACATGCATTTGAAAAGTGGGGTCTCATGCTGTGAAATCTAGACTGAGGTGATTAGTAAAGCATTAGTGGCTGCATGTAACACTTAGAACATGCTGTCAAGGACCTTATTTAGGGCTGTGTGTGTGTGTGTGTGTGTGTGAGTGAGTGTGTGTATGTGTGTGTGTGCGCGTCTGTGTGCTTGCCTATTAAAAAAAAATGTTTATTATTTATATTTTATCATTAGGTTTCCTGGCATGGGTTTTAAATTAAAAAATGGTTTAGTTTTCACCTGCCTTTTTATCCAGCGACCCTTAAGCACAAGATAACGGTGTAGTATAAATCCAAGCTATATAATTATTATTAACTTAATAATAATGAACTCATAATCTCAATAGGGTTCATGTTGTGGTTATTTTTGAACCCTTGTTGGCCAAACTGGAAACAAACCCACACGCACAGGCACCACAACCCACACACACTATTATACAGGGAGAGAACTTCTACATAATGTGCAGCTGCACAGCAGAGAACAATAAAGCCTGCCAGAAATCGCTGCGGTGCGGTCCAAAGAGACACACACACGTACACATACAAACAAATACGAAGATTTGATAGAATAAGGGGAGCAGGGAAAAGCGACCCAAAGACATAAAAAAATCGTGTCATGATGAGAACTAAACTGTAAGTCATAAAGACAGAAAAACATCCTGTCCTTCATGGTCTTGCTACCAAGTCTCTGTGATGATGATGAAAAACAAACATGAGGGGCTTTTTTTTTCAAGCAAATATGTATTTGTGCAGTAAATGTGTTGCGTCACCCAGAAGTATTCATGGAAATGTGCTGGGGCTGCAGATGCACAGATTGCACACCCTTAAGTGAAGTCCTGATTCTCTGTCACAATTAGACATCTAAATCTGTTTGGGCAGCTCTCCATGCTGAGATAAAAAGCCAGTTGTTTATCGTCGCATCTCTTTGCAGTGCCGCCCCTCCACCATCATCGCCTTTGCCTCTTTGCAATTTCTTTTCTGTTTTTTTTTCTCTTATCTCTCCACTTACCGCGACCACATATTCTCAATTCATAAAGCCCCCCCCCTTCCCTGCAAAAAAAACAAACAAGCAGGAAGATGCCCACAGCCAACAAAGAATAGCACAAGCATAAAATGTAGATATGGAATCATCATCTGCATAGGCAAATTAGTCAAACAGAAACTAATGAATTGAACTTACAAACACTCAGGCTAAAGATTGTGTAATCAATGATTCATGTTAAATGAATGAGTTAATCTTCAATGAATATTACACAGCCCTGACAGATTATGCATATTTCACTATATTTAAATGTACATACGTATAATCAACAAAAACAATCTCTGTTTTTCTCTTCTATGTTCAGTATAATTTTCTCCAGTTTAACCATTAAATGAATTCACTCCATACAGACTGATGGCTGCCAGTGTCATGAACAAACCAAGTGGATCATTTTAAACCGTTAATTTATTTTTGTCCCTTCAACCTTCTTGTATGATTCCTTTTTCCCTCCTGTCGTTCCCCTTTGACGCGTTCTTCCGCTCTCCCCATCTCTGCCTGTATAGCACTGCATTGACCACATAGTGTTTTAATTAAGATGTGTGCTGTGTAGGAGTCAAAGCTAACAGGAACACACACAGGGTTTGACTTTACCATCGCAGTCAAGCGGAGCCTGGAGCTGAGAACCATTTGAGGGTCTACTCTTTAAGTCATGCCGGTTTGGGGCACAAGGTTTGAGTTCAAAAACATCACGTTCATTTAACTGAGCTTCAATGAAGTTCTCTTACTTAAGTGTAATTGAAAAAAGTTTCTTAAATTGTAGATATGCACCTAAAGTAAAAAGGCTGCTTTTGAAGTAGGTGATAAGAAACACGTATTGAAATTGTTTTGGTGACAAATGTCCCCCAAGCTCTTTTGGCTGGAGCCCAAATACAGGTGAAGCTCAGTTACCATGATTGTCGCCTCAGCTCTTCAACAATTCCCCTCTGGACTTCTCACTTTGACCCTCTCTTCCTCTATCTCCCTAATTGTTGTCTCTCCCTTTCTCTTTCTGACAGCATAATTAACAGGACTGTGGGGTGCATCACGTAATAGCCACGGAGCGATGTGACAATCACATTACTGGACTCAAATGGGCAATAGAAAACTCCCCCATCTCTTCTCCATCGACCAGCTTTAACAGGGGTAAGTGGGTTCCTTTGACCGCAAATCCTCATTGTTATTGACTAGAAACAGTGATTTGGTTTAATTTGTTATTTCAGATGTTCATCCTCCTGTACATTTCCCTATTACACACAGGCAGACAGGCTGAGAAATAATGCCTTAGAGTGTTTCATTGAATCATGTGAAAGTATCAAAAGTGACACAACTACACCAACCTGTGGTAGAGGTATTGTATGTGAGGCCTCAGAGAGCGTGGGGGACTCTCTTCTGCCCAAGAGTACGAAGAGCCAGTACACGTGGCCACTATGCTACAGTGGCACCAACTGCAAAACCATAATCCAGGCCAACCAGAAACATATAGAACAATAACTGACAAAAGTCTGGGGTTCCCAAAGCTATCATTTGTGTGTCTGCGAGATACCTACAAACGGTTGTTATACAAAGTGGTTATAATAAAACAGTATAATCAGGGTATGGATAGAAAACGATATAAACTTACTGGATAAAGGAAAATATTCATGTGTAGTTTGTTCGTTTGTAGAACAGTTCAGCTATAAGAAGAATGCATTCAGCAGGGTTGACGTGAGGTGGCATTCAGAGAGATACAAATCAGAAACAGAAATGTGAGCTGACAGAGAAGAGAGATAAAGTGAAAAACGCTCTGCTGGGAGCCTTTGTTATGACCAATTATACTACATCCAAATGTTGTCGACCAGTAGAAAAAAACTGTAACAGACAGAGTAAACCATTGAAATAATGTATTGTAATAATGAGGGGGGTTTGCTTCAGTTTTGAGTTAACTCAAACACAAAGCCAACTACAATAGCCTTCAGTGTGTGAAACCCAACCTTTAATTATGAGGTGTGATAACACTAGTCACATATTGACGAAAGGGGGAAAAATGCTTAAAAAAGGAAAAATGTACACAAATGTACAGCATCTCATTGGTTTTGTAATTTTCTCACCACAAGATCTAGATTTGGTTGGATCTTTCTTTTTGTGTCCAGTACTTGCCTTCCTCTGTATTAAAGAGTGGGGGTGGTGGAGGGAAATGTAACAAAGGAAAATGGGCAGTCTTAAAAATAATCTGCCTAAATTTCATAATTAATCTAAGCTAGCTCCCACAATTAGCATGTTAATTAACCCAAAACTGCTACCACGGTGTGTGTGTGTGTGTGTGTGTGCGTGCATGCGTGCGTGCATGCGTGCGTGCGGGCGTGCGTGTTGGGGGGGTATAGGGTACAGGGAGAAAAATGTATATAAGGAGTGAGAGGAGTAGATGACTGGGTGGAGGAATAGATGTGGTGCAGCATATATGGATGAAACTCCAAAAGGGTTAAAAGCTGACAAAAGGAAGTCAGAAGACCAGGCAGAGAGGAGGAGGACAAAAATGGATAGAGGGAAGTAGTGTTTTTATATGTTGGTGGAAAGTAAGCTCGTTTGGGAAACTTTGTCCATATGTTTGTGCATCCCTGATAGTGTGTGTGTGTGTGTGTGTGTGTGTGTGTGTGTGTGTGAGAGAGAGACAGAGTGTGAGAGTGTGTGGACCACAGGGGAAAGAAGTAAAAGTTACTCCAGTTGTACATCCGTTTCAATTCTCTCTTATAATGTCTCCAGACATTTCTAGATGACACACACACACACACACACCTCAGAGTACAACCATGATTCTGGGATTGCCTGTCAGCCTGGATGAGGGGCTATGTGCGGAGGAACAGAGTGTTAGTTCCCCAGCACGACTCAGGAGCCCGTCTCGTTAATCTCCATGACGACAGAGATGCTAAGGCAGCAAATTAGCAGTGAGCTGAAAATACTGTCACAGGGGAAGCTCATAACAGGGCACAGACTCCCAACTTTGAAGATAGTTTTAGTTAAACTGCTGATTTGTCTACCTGTGTAGGCACTTTCAGCACATAATTACATTGTGGGAGATGACACGTTTATCGTGTATGGGTTGATAGAACCAAAGACAAAGGAGTATACTTTGACTTTAATGTCAACTAAGTATCTAAAAATGTATTCTTAATGTTTTTAGACATGGTATTACAATCTTGCTACGTTAAATGCAGCACAGTTATGCTAAAGTGTACATTCATTTATTTACTTTCGTTATGCCCAAGTCATTTATGTTTAAATTTTTGTATTCAATTGTTGTTTTTGAAAACGTTATTATTATTTGTTTAACACTCAGAGAAAATAACAATTTATGTAATCTCTGTCCTGGGGAAGTAAAGTTTTCCAACCCTCAAAGGTGGTTGCTAAGTGGTTAATTGCACAACAGCTGGTCCAGGCAGCGGCAAGTCAGAGCTCTTCATTTCACCTGTCTGTCTCAGACTTCTTTTTCTGGGATTGTGTGTGCATGCCAAATTCAGCGCGTGGAAAGAACACAATAACAGCAAAGTCATGCCGTTGAACCACAAAACAATGTGAAGAAATGTGACATTGGCAGTGGTTTGAATAACACACACGCACGCAACACACGCACGCAACACACGCACACACACGCACACACACACAAACTAAAAATATACCACAAAGTGAAAGAGTTGTGCACTACTCACCGATCATGTGGTTCGCAACGTGAATCTGGATCTCTCTCTCTGTCTCAAACGTCATTTGGCATTTAATACACTGGTAGGTCTTTTTCTACAACAAGGACACACAAATATCAAAATATCATCATCATCATCATCATCATCATCATCATCATCATCATCATCATCATCATCATCATCATCATCCCACAATTTGATCTCTATAGCCCATATTTTAACGTATTTGTATTCTGTTTAATTCAATTTAAGATTTACACACAAAACCCAATTGTGTAAAATCAGAAACAAATTTACCTTTCATGCAGATAAAGTACATAAATCCCCCAAAAATATATATCATTATGTAACATGTAAAATTAACTCGAGTGACAGGGTAAAAGCATTTTGAATACATACGTTTAAACAAGAGGTCAAAAGCTATCAATTGGTTCCTATTGTTGGTTAAATTGTTAGTTGATATTATTTTGAAATAATAATTATGAAATGTGACAAATGTTCCATATATATGACAGCATTATATATATTTACATTTCATATTAAACCACATACTTATGTCCCATAACAATTAACACTTGTCAAAGGAGGAGAAGGCATGCACGCAGATAAACAGACAAACACAAAAGACCTCTGCAGAGAAAAAATTGTAATTCATACAGAAGAGGGAACAGTAAAAGGAATAAAGGAAGAAGCTATGAAACAGAAACAGGAGGAATGAGGAAGAGAAGAAAGGGGAGAAAGAAAGAAAGTGAAAGTAGCAGAGAAACAGAGGTGAGAGACACCGAAACAGAGAGAGACAGGCAGAAGCTATGCTTATCCATTCACAGCACACAGCGATCAGTCATGCACAAACACATACAAAATACACAAAGGCCCCACTTCTACTATCTCTCTGCTGCTTCAGCCCGCTAGACTGAGTACACTCACACACAGGTGCATGCACACCTACTTTGTCTTCTTTGTGCTGTTAGACTAAGCAGAAACAAAGGTGCAGGTAAGACAGAGTCCCTGGGAACTGTCTCTAACACACACACACACGCACACACACACACACACGCACACACGCACACATGCCAGGTACACATTCAAACACACAGACACGCGGCAGGTCCCGGGGAGTCTGACTGTCAATATCAAGTAGAGCGAACAGCTCCCACAATGCCTCAGCACGCCTCAGCCGCAGTACCCAGTGGGGCTCAGCTGACACACACCGTCATACACTCGAGCACACGTATGCAAGTTACCGACACAAAAAGCAGCACACCACAACACTTCACCCACACATGTATTGTCTCCATGACTTCACGAGACTTTATACTGTCTCATATTTCTCTCCTTAAGACTGGCTCTAACTTCAACTGCAACTCCACCTTTTCTAATATTAACCTTTGACCTTTAACCTTAAAACTTGGTTTATCTCAGTCTGCTCTCTGTCTCACCTTAGGTGCTGGTGAAGCCTCGGCCTTCTTTCCTGCCGCGCTGGTTTCGGGGCTGACCTCAGGGTGATCGGTCTGGACGTGACTCTCCAGGTCTTCCACGGTTTCAAACTTCACCCCACACTCTGGACACCTGAGCCCACACATGGCCTTCTCTCCCTGCAAGTCCCCGGGCGTGGCGGCCCCTCCCTGGTTTGGACTCTGGCCATTCGTGCCCCTGATTGGAAAGAGCATTTATTCTATTTCAGCTGATTTCAGCGATCAATACTGTTGCTGGATAAAAAATATGTGTTTACATTGCAGCCTGTCCAATTGCTATTTAAGTAGCAGTTTATGAAAGAAGGGACTCAGTGGAGATTACATTGAACATAAATCACTGCACAACATAAAAAGAACATGTGCACAAATAAAATTATCATTTTAGGCAACCAATGAGGAACTCACTGCTCAGACGTGTCTTTTTGAACTTAACTACCATTTAGTCTAAACTCATTTTAATGAGTCCTTAAATAATGCATGTTACATGCATTAAAGAAGCTGAGGTTATCAACATAATTCTGTTTAATAAACTGAAGTCAAGCAATAAGCTACTGTTATAATCAGCTAACTATAATTGTAATAAATGGTATGGCGTTGATGAAACACCTACCCCCATGCAGAAGGTTTGAAGGATGGAAACGTACCTGCTAATGCAGCCAGCACAGAGGCCATAAGGCAGGCCGTTGACATCCAGCTTCACCAGCTCCCCTTTGTTCCTGAACTCCTTCAGGCAGAAGGCGCATTTATACAGCTTATGCTGCTGCAGCTGCCCATTAGGGGATGAAGAGGCTGAGCCATTCCCTCCACCTCCCGCTCCATTCCCACCTCCTCCGCCAACTCCTCCAAGTGATGAGCCGCTGGAAAGCTTCTGCATGTGGAAGGTGCCATGGATCTTCAGCTCCAGTGTGGAGGTGACGGTCTGCATGCAGACGACACAGCGGAAGCCGGTAAGGGAGTTTCGGAGGTCAGGGTGCATCTGGCAATGCTCTATAAACTCCTCCTCGCTCTGCAGGGGCATTTTACAGATACGACAGGTTCCTGTGTCCAGGCTCTTACTGTGGGTAACCTGGAGAGAGGGGATATACACAGGAATAATCAATGCAACATAAGAAAATATAGAACAAAAGCAAACGTTTTATATCAAAGCATAGAAGGAAATGGTTGTTTAAGAATGTATAACATTATCCCTCATAATCAATATGATGGTACAGATAACATTCTTTTAATCATCATTGTTACTCATTCATATTGCAGTAAATTGTAATGCTGTAAAATATTTATATGTCATAGTCTTAACATAATCCTAACTAGAATCTGTTGTGATAATCACTGACTCTGCCTCACATTAAAAATTAAACAGATTTAAACATTCAGACTTGCAGTGTGGTGCGGCACAAATTGCCCCTCTCAGGACAATTTAACCTTTTAAATCCAAAGAAGTATCAGGGTTGAAAAACAGGTACCCATACGGAAGGAACACGAGGAAGCAAAAACGTGCGTCTACAGGGATAGATGCGTTTTTATACATGCCACACATCCACACCACATTTGTTCTTTCTGCATGAA
Organism: Colistium nudipinnis; assembly: GCA_016785305.1. Lineage (NCBI taxonomy): Eukaryota > Metazoa > Chordata > Actinopteri > Pleuronectiformes > Rhombosoleidae > Colistium > Colistium nudipinnis. The sequence goes on along the minus strand of JAFBJU010001010.1, from coordinate 742,721 downwards.
TCATTAAGTTACATTCATAATACATAAATACCTCGATATACAGACAGGAGAGAAACGTGTAAAAATACCTTGTGTTCGGTGAGGGTTAGCAGAGAGGGGAAACGCTCGCCACAGATTGGACACATGTAGTGTTTTGCAGGACCGCGGTGCGTCTGTGCATGCTCGCGAAGCCCACTCTCCGAGAAGAACGTTCTGGAGCATACGTTGCACTTGTGGTTTCCTTTGATGAAATCCGCCTTCTTCTTTCGAGAACCTAGAACACAGGGTACGAGCATTTTTCCCATCACAGAAATATTAAAATTTGCTACAAAACTGCAACTTGAAATGGAAGCCCTTTTAAAAAATATGAAGAAGATGGACAAGGAAGTGGTGGTTACCAGCATCGTCGTCTCCTGGTCGGATGTTGTGATCACGCAGCCGGTGGTTTTGCAGAAGGGACTCCATGGTGTAGGCCGCTCCGCAGATGTCACAGGCATACATGGGCTCTGCATTGTCCAGCTCCTCCTCCCCCCCGCTGGCCTCGTGGCTGTTGGCTGCATCTCCTCCCTGGCCCGTTCCTCCTCCAACTCCGGCCTTCAGCACCATGTTCTGCAAGTCCGCCTGTTCCGCAGCCACAACCGATGCTCTTTCAATGCCTCCATTGCCGCCACCAACTCCTCCTCGCTTGGAGGACTGCGCCAGCCCATTGGGCGTTCCGTTCTGGCTGCCGCTGCTCCCCGTACCGCCTCCATTGCCTGTGATGTTACCACCGTCGAAAACGCAGTGCTTCTCCCTCAGGTGCCTCTCTAGCAGGGAGATGGCGTGGAAGGCTTTGCCGCAGAAGCGACAGGTGAACTTCTTGCTGTGCGTGGTGATGTGACACTGGAGTTCTACCTCTGTTCCAAATGTCTCCCCACAGAAGATGCACTTTCTGGGCTTCAGCCCTGCGAGACAGAAATCTAGGTAAGATACACAGATTCTCACCCACTCCACCCTTACAAGAATTACTTTCTTGGTTTTCTTTGGTAAAGGGTGACTGTCTGATCTTATTCAGTTTTTCTTGCTGGACTACTTTTACCTATTTATAAAACTTAGCCAGGATCCAAGGAAAGGTGCACTGTACCTGCTCCAAGCCCCCCAGGGAGGCCTGACCTTTGGCCCAGATGGTTATGCTTAACATGGATCTGAAGATCTGCCTCTTTCCTGAAGTCCCAGGCACAGGCTGTGCAGCGGAACAGCTTCTTCTCATTGCTATGCTTCACTGCCAAATGCACCTGGATGATAGAAAGTCAAAAATAAAAAAAATAAAAAATCATTTGAACTACTTCCTTTTTATTCTCGCAAATGCTCTGACATGAGTATTATTTGTAAAAAGGCTGTCTCATTCACCTGTATGGAGACTTTGGAGTCAAAGACCTCCTGGCAGAGGGTGCAGTGATACAGGACAAATGTGTGCATGTCCAGCAGATGTTTCTGCAGGTCATCGACCGATGAGAACTGCTTGTCGCAGCTCTCGCACACGTACTGGGTCGACGTGGTGGTGTAGTGCACCGTCAGGTGTTGAAGCAACGCCTCCTGGGATTCAAAGTCCTCCTTGTTGCACTGGGGACAGGACTGGCGCCTCAGCAGTATCTCCAGATGGGATTTCAGGTGAGCCTGGAAACCCTCGAAGCTCGCAAAGCGCAGGTCGCACTGGTTGCATGGGTAATCCCCATTGCTCCCCATGGAGGGAGTGGAGTCCCCTACAAGTCTGTGGCGTTTCGGGGAGGAGATCTCTACATCTGAGGAGGCCGGGCTTAGGTCTGCAACTTTGGCCTGCCGCTTATTGTTAGCCAAGGGGATGTTTTTGTGGTTCTCCTTTATGTGTTTGGTGAGCTTGAGGAGTGAGCCGAAGATAGGAGAATTGGTGCAGTAAGGGCAGGAGTAAACCTGTACATGGACAATAACTATTTACTTTTTTAAGATTATTGTACATTGACATATACTGTTATTTTGTCCTGAGAGAGAAGAGGAAATGGAGAAGATATGCAGAGAATAAAAAAGAGCAAGACCTAATTATTTCCATGTGTGGGTAATTAGATTTGATTTTGTAAGAGTTATTGTTGCCCAGAAACAAGACATTAAAAGTCGTTCCATCCCATATAAATGTTCTGAGCACATCATGAGTCAACTGCATGCAAAATGTTATTCTGTCACTTCAAATCAGTTCTGCGTTGTTTTAAGCTGAAAATCTCGATAAATGTTTGATTCTCACCTCCATGAAGGACTGCGATGCAGCCTGTAGGGCAGGAGACTCCAGTTTGGCCACACCTCCTCCAGACGCAGCTCCGCCCCCTGAAGCGGAGTTGCAGTGTGTCTGCTGAATGTGTTCCGTCAGTGAAGACTCTGTCAGGAATCCCATGGAGCACTGGTTGCAGAAGAAGGCATGGTTCCCTTCTAGAATGGAAGAGTGAAAATGAGAGAGAAAATGGCAATACTGTACTTAATCAGGTTTATGTGCACAATTGCATATTCCACACAATATCGTATGTTGTATACATATTTAACTATTCAACAGCCAACCATACCAGTATTTGCTATCAGTAATGCCTGACTACAACACACACAGACCTAAACCTGTTTGTCACCCACACAAACCCACCTAATGTGGTGGACCCTGCCACAATCCCACCAGGCAAGCAGTGGGACACTCTGATGTGCTCCTGCAGAGAGTTGATGTCTCCGAACATGTCTGGACAGTAGTTGCAGTGGAAAGCCGTGACATTGGTGAACTGCAGCAGTGGAAACGCCGCCGCCGCCGTGCTCACGCCTCCTCCACTGGCACGGTGGGCCTTGCGCACGTGTTCGTTGAGATTGTAGAGCGTGGGCAGAGTGTCCAGACAGAGCTGACACGTGTGGCTCTGCTGCGGCTTATCGGCATGGATGGTCTTCAAATGGATCTCCAACACTGCCAGACTGTGGAAGTCTCTCTTTGAGCAGTAAGGGCAAGAGTATGTCACTTTACCCCAACTCCCTCCTCCACCTGTAGGGATGGAGAGATAAGCTGCAACTTTACCTAAAAAACACAGTGGCAGCCCAGTCTATTCAACCGTGACCAAGTGATCTCGCTGCACTGGTTACTCTGTAGATAAAGGGACTTTCAAACCTCCACCATGATGACTCAGGCTTATTCCAATCTCTTCCCCTGTGTCAGCGCCTCTTCTCCGGCCTCGGTCGCTACCCTGGCAGGGTTTTAGCGTGGAGTCGGGCGTGGAGCCTCTCTCCAGGCTGGCACTGGAGTCGGGAGTGGCTGAGCTCATTGAGGCAACACTGCCCAGTGCGGGGTCAGGGCTGGCGGCACTGTGATTGGAGGAGTCAGGCTGGCGATGACTGTCTAGGTGGCAGTAGACATCCTCCACAGAGGAAAACTGTTCTGAACAGACCGGGCATCTGGTGGAACAGAAAAATAAACAGTCAAATGCAAGATCCACTCCGACATCTTCGATTAATAATGATCAGTGTACAGAAGACATAAAAAACTTAAAGTAAAAGCAAGAGTACTTGTGTTTGCGGTTGGCATGCTGTGTTTCAATATGTGTGAGGAGTGAGGCCTCATCCAGAAAGATCTCAGGACAGTGGATGCACTGCAGGTCGGCTCTGTCCGACAGCTGGGGGTGTCTGGTCAGGACGTGTTTCTCCAGCTCGTCCGTCTGGCTGAACGTCTCCTCACAGTAATCACACATATACAGGTCCTGCTCCAGGTCACCATCTCCTCCCTTCTTCCCTCCGTCCCTCTCACTCCTCAGAGCAAGATGCTCTCTGTTCTTGCGGTGAGCCTGCCAAGGTCAGGAAGTGTGTAGATATTTTGTCAAAGGGTTGTCATATGATTGGAGAGTTTGTGTTTTATAACCATCATTTAATGTCAAGATATTCAATCTAATTTATCATGTAAAAATTCTGAAACTATAAGTAAAAAATGATATCATATAAAGTCTTTACCTGCATGTGGCTCTGCAGGGATGATGTGGAGGAGAAGCCACGCTTACAAACGCTGCACTTAAAAGGCTTGCTGGAGCTGTAGGTGTGAACAAAAATAACCAGTCCCAAATTATTCACAGAAAAACCAAGCATGAATCAAAAGCAGTTTCTACAATTACATGAGTAGACCATGGGATTAGATCAGAGGTAGTGTGACCTGTGTGTCTTTAGATGGATTTTCAGGTGATCCGAGCGAGAAAATGCCGCCTCGCACTCCTGGCAACTGTACTTCTTGTCTCCTGCATCAGAACATAGAACACGCAGAAAACCTTTCAGAGAGTTAGAGTTAGCCAACTCAAGTAGCAAAGCAAAAAGTATTGTTCTTATGTTGAACGCACTTATGACATTAAGCAAGTAAACCTCATAAAACTGAAAATTCAGAAGTATTCACTCATAAACAATGATCGGGCCTACTGGAGATTTAAGTTTGTTCCTACCTGTGTGTAGTTTGACGTGGCGGTCCCTGCTCCTCTTGTGTTTAAACAGACGGCTGCAGAAGGTACACTTGAAAGGCAGCTTGTCGCTGTGGATCTGCTCGTGGCGCTTCAGGTAGCTCAGACGACTGAGGGTGGGTGGGGGGAAGACGGGGAGATTATAATATATAATAATATATAATTGAAGACTCAAGAAAGTTAATGATGCCCATGCCATGCTAAATTCAAGGAGAGAGTGCATTTCCAATAAAATCAATTATTTAAAAGATTATAGACTGTCCTCCCCCGGTGCCATTACTCTGATCGCCTTTAATTTGTATTTGAGCAACACGAAAGGCAAGAGAAGATGATAAATAGGAACAGAGAGTAAAATAGAAAACTGTAATAATGACTATGTGGTATATGTGACAGCTGTTTTAAAGTGGGTCTTGAGTTAGCCCTTGGGGATATAAGTGGGAAATGTATTCACCTCATTCTTGTCACTGTTTCCCTCATGGAAACTCATGTTACCATGGAAATGTTGAGAATACAGTTTGTTCATGTAATTATTCATAAGCTATTCATGAGAGGGCTGGAGCAATGCAACTAAACATCCAACTATGTTTGTGTTTACTATTACTACTACTAACATCTTTGGAAATGTGAGATTTTGATACCTGAAGGACTTGTCACAGAACTGGCAGGGGTACGGCAGACCCGCACCTCCTTCCTCCTCGCCGCCAGTGGCCATGCCGAGGTCACAGCAGCCGTCGGGCATCTGCGACGGGGAGGCCACGTCTTTGCTGGAGGGCGAAGAAGGCACCCAGGACAGCCCTGCTGGGTCATCGTCACCATCTGACAGAGAGGGAAGGAGACACAGAAAATGTAAAGTGATACGTTTGGTCCATCTGCAGCTGAAAGAAACAAACAAAACACACGTGCAATTATTTGTCCAAAGCTGCAGGATTATAAAAGGACACAGGTGAGCACAGACAGAAAGAGCGGGGGTAAAACCAGGAGCCTTAGAAAGTTTCATCTTTCTTAGAAGGCACGCGGCAGTGGAGGAAGCCGGTGGGAGTTCAAATGGAAAAAAGGGTTATAAACAAAAATAAAAGAAATAAACACATTTATCCTAGTTACACACACGCAGATACAGAGAGGGAAAATGAGGATGGCAGAGATAAAGACAGAGAACAGAACAGAACAGAGGACACACTCACACGGCAGCAGCAACATCTAAATAGAAAGCTCCAAGAACTACGTATCCCCGACGGAGCCCAGAAATAAGGACAGAGTGTATTTTCTCTCCCTTCATCCTCCCTCTGCAGCCATCCCTCGTTCCATCCCTCCCCTCACCTCCCCTCCTTTCCCTCCATCCGTCCCCGAGGACCGAAGATCCGCCTCATCATATTTTCATTAGGGCCCTGGCAGATTGAAACGTCGGAAAAGCGATTAGGAAATGTGGAGAGCAGAGCGGAAAGATGGCGATATTTGCTCCCTTTATCTGTCAGACATAGGAGATTATGCATTGCTCTTTTTCTTTTCCCTCTCTCTCCCTCATTTTTTTCCCCTACTGTGTAGTCTGGCGCAGGGGCGACAGAAAGGCCACGACTCCTTTAATAGACACTTCAGAGTGGATTCAAAGGCGACAAAGGAGGAGGCTGAATAATGCTTGATATTGTTCTGTTCGTCTTTGTGCGCTCTATCAAGCGGCACACTGAGGCTACTTAGCATTTGCCTGGGAAATGTAAAGGAGAGAAAAGATGAGAGGAAGGGCAGGTCTTTTTCTCGGCTTTTATCTAATAGCTATATCAGCCCAGCCGGCAACAAATCAAAGAGACAAAATAAGGAAACTAAGGGGATTGGAGAGAAAGAGTGGGACAAAGTTGGACACGCCTCTGCCAGTAGTCATCTTAAAGGCAGTAGTTCATCGTTTCTGCTGATCCTCGCACTATTTTGTGTGTCTTCAGCATGTGTCTTCGTTGCGTGTGTCTGTTCTACAGTGTATTATGCCGTGCGGGGAGGGTGTGGAAAACAGATTGTTGTGATGAATCGATCACCGAGAAAATGTAGGCACTACCATGAGCAGATAGAATTGTGCAGGGGGGCCTGTTTTTTGTTTTTTTTTACAGTAAAAGCATGAATTATAACTTTGACTGGAAGTTGCTTGAGAAAATATATTGAATAGAGATATCAACATGAAGCCTTACAGTGAGTGAGGGAAACAGGTGTGAGGCGAGGACCCGATTTCCATGAATTGTTTTGGGACATGACCCACGGAACTAACAATTCCATTTTTGGTGAAAAGGAGGTTTAAAGTGACACAGTGGCAATGAGAAAAACAATATGAAGAGTCAATCCTATCTCCTAAAAATGACTCTTATACAAGCTCAGGCAGCGTCACACAGGCACAACACACAGAATGCATTTCTTTCTATGTAAGAAGTCGGAAGCAAACAGAAATATAAATATGAATGTACAATTTATATTGAGTAAGGCTGGTGGTATCAATAAAATGTAATCCCAGCATCTCCCTGCAGCCCACATAACATGTCAAATAAAAATGGAGAAGAGACAAAGAAAGTGTTGGTTCACAGTGCTGGTCGAAAGGATGGACCGTTACAAGCTCCCAATATGAGTATGTTAAATGGTAACGTAGCAGAGGTGGGAAAGTGAGAGGAGGAGAAAAGAAGAGAGGCTGACCAAGAACAGACAGAGATTCACTCAGAGAATGAGGGTGAAATCACTTTTTGAGGGAAGGGGGGTGGAGGGGTGTCGAGAAAGAAGGGGAGGAGAGATTAGCGTCATTAAAGAGCCCTAATCCTCTGACTAGCGTGGCTGGCGCTAAAATGGAGGATCACACGGCTTTTTAACGGTGCCTTTGTCAGCCGGCCGCGAGGGGACCTGGCAAGACAAGGCCGAACGGCAAACTGGGAGACGCTGGAGGATCGGGGGGGGTGAGCGGAGAACATTTCAATGAAAAGTTAAATGAGAGAAGAATCCTCAGGAGGAGAGGAGATGAGGAGGATGGATGGTTTAGAGGGGGGGGGGGGTGTTGGAGGGATACAAAAAAAACAGAGGGTGAAAAAGAAGTTGAAAAAAGAAGAGAAACAGGCGGACGCCAGCACACGCTGTTCCTGGCCCGTTTCCTCCTTCTCTCTGTTCTTCTCAGACGAACGAGAGGAGCAGGGCCCCAGCCGCTCCACTCCCCCTTTATCTCTCCCTCTGCAGTGTTCTCTTCTCCCATCCCTTCCCTCTACCCTTCATCCCTCCTTCTGTCCACAGCAGTCCCTCTACTCTGCCCGTCTTCATCTCTCTTCCACCACCTCCCTCCCTCGGTCCCTCCCTCCGTCAGCTTTCATGTGGCTACTCATTATAGCTCCCACATCTCTCCCTCCGTTCCTCCGACAGTTTTTCCCCTACTGATGTTGGCCTTCACCCCTGTGTCCGGACCTGGACGGGACGGATGGAGAGAAGGGAGGGAGGGAGGAGGAGGAGGAGGAGAGGGAGCTCCAGATGGACAGACTCTGAACTCCAGAGGAGTGGGACGAGACGGCGGGATGAAAAAGGAGACTAAAAAAAGAAGGTGGGAGAGGAGAGCACACAGGGGGGTCTGAATAAAGAAATGGAATAAAAACAGAAAGGACAAATGGACCGCCCGAGTCTACCTGAAACAACACACACTGACGCAAACGACACACACTCCCCGCGAGTCTCTCTAATAGGCGAGACAGTGTGGCAACGTGTGGAGGACACAGCCTTGGTGAAACACTCTAATGAAGAGACACACACACACGCTGATCGATCCCTTTTTATATTCCTGCCCCCCCCCCCCCCCCCCCCCCCCCCCCCCCCACTGTATGTGCATATTATTTCGTTTTTTTTTTTTCCCTCCCCCCCCCCCCCCCCCCCAGCTTCTTTCTCTCAAACACAAACTCCCTAACTTACTTATGACTGTCACACTGAGGGGAAACACATCAAAGCTGATGAGTTTATGAGATAGAACTCTTCATAATTGAATCTCTACAGACTATGTGTGCTCTTCAGATGTAATGATTACCAACTTTTCCAACAGTTTGAAATATTGCATGACACATTCAAATGTCCTGCCGGCCTTGGCCATGATGTTTAAGTGACAAGCTCACATAAACCACTCACTGGTTTGAGATGGAACAAAAACCTCAATTCGTTTTCTGTGGATAACAGAGTCGGCTAAATGCTTGAAATGGAAATCGCAATCCACTCTTTCTCTCTGCTCGTTCTGCTGCTTTGATGTTTGTATCAAAGCAGCTTATAGCATCTAGAAGCTCCCAGAGCAGCGACAGAGGAGCCTTCAATCTACAGCTACATGCAGAAAACCTGAGTTAACATTGTCAATTAATAATAAACAAAATTATATGCAGTGTTAAACATGAAAATAACTGAGGAAACTCCAATATCAACAAGCATAACCCTCGAAATGAAGATCACTTCATGGAATTATCCAGAGCTAAATGAATGTCAATCACTTTGTGCTTTTATCTACGTACCTGCTCAAAATTGAATCCACCTTTCAGCCTGTCTTCCTCCCTCCACGTCCCCTGTTTTGCCCCCATCCTCCATACACCCCCCTGGCCCCCTACACTCCTTTCCACCTCTCTGCTTGGCCATCATCCCAGACCTGCACCTTTCCCAGTGGGACCCCTGCTGACCTCCTATGCCTCCATCCGTCTCTTGCTTCATCCCTTCTTCCACCACTCCCCAGGCCCCCTCCGATGGCCTCAGGCTGCCCCAGGCGAGCGAGCGAGCGTGCATGCGCACACCACGCACACAACCCCCCCACAGACACACACACACACACACACACACACACCCACCCACACACACACACACACAGCCCCAGACTCACCATAGGGGGCAGAAAAACAACTTCCACCCTTGGCTCACTCTGGGCAGCCCAGCACACACTCACTTACTGCTTTCACACTCTCACACACAGAGCCAACCATGCAAACACACGGACAAACACAATTAAGAGTAAAATTCAATATCCAACCCCATGTTAAATGTAATGGAAAACAGGCCTACCACGCAGGTCTTTGTCATCATTTACCCACTCTACGTTTTGTTTAGAACGTCCTGCAGGTTGAAATAATAACAAGTCCATGCTTTTGAATTCATGCTGGAAATCATTTAGATAGGCAGCTGCCTACATTTGGAGTTAGTTTTCCCTCTGAAGTTGCATGATTGGTGTTTTCTTTTACGTTTTATGAGTGAACAACTAAGTCAGGGCTATCATATTTAATTAGACCGTACTGTAAGAATGGCCAATACATAATTTCGTTGTATAAGGAACAAAAACAATTGTTGCTAACAATTGTTAGCAAGTAATGAACCACTCACTGGCTTAACAAATGCTTTACAGAACTCTGAATGTGTTTTATTGCCCACAGTACGCTGGGATAGGTAGATGAGAAGAATACAAAGAAGCGATGGCCTGGTAACCGTTAAGCTAAGCAAAGCTTACTGGTCGCCATGAATTGCACAGCAAGAAAGTGTAACTGACAGTAAGATTGTTTGGCTGAAACTACCTGTTGTGTAGTGTAAAAAGATTGTGCTACAGAAAATAAGGAGGGACACCAGCACATTGTTTCCCTCTGTCGTGTGCCCCCTTTCTGACTGATTACCTGTTCTTGTTGGGGCATTTAGAAATGGTAAAAAAAAATAACATGACCAATACACACAGAAAATCTTCATTAAAATGAGCCCAAAATGTGGTTTGATGATAACGGAGTACTGAAGTAGGCACATATGCACAGGGGTGCAACTCGGGCCTATCTCACATGGGATACAGTCTGTTGGGACAAACCCATACACACACACACACACACAAACACACACCCATATGTGCAACAGCAAGGACAGATAGAAAGGACGATACAGCAGTCTGTCCGGGGCTTGAGCCCTTGAGGACACGATGGATGGACACACACACACACACACACACACACACACACTATGCAGGCTGTGGGGACCCTCACCTTCTGCCCTGGGAATGGATCCGGCTGCTTTGGATGCTTTTGGGCGCCAACTGCTCCATATGGGCAGTGTGTGTTTGTGTGTGTGTTTGAGGGCAGAAGGTTAGGAGCAGGGGGCTAAGGATGGGGGTGTTGGACAGTGAGCTGGCAGATGACAAGTTTGTCCCGACCACACAGCATAATATACTGTATACAAGCAACATACAGAGAATAGTTCGGTGTTCAAAAATAGGATCAGCACAAGTAATAGGATTTGTTAAGAAAATGTAGACACTTCAAGAACTAGTTTATGACGATATCCAGTACTGTACGCTGTTGGCTAGAGTGTAAAGCTATTGAACAATCTTAGATATATATAAATAAATGTTTATTAGAGATTTCAAAATAGAATACATTTTTCACACGAGAATAATGTCCATGGGAATACTACACACCTCTATGGCAATGATGATAATTATTGATAATGATGATAATGATTCCACAGCATTAGAGGATTTCCTCCAGATAATTGAAAATATGCAAAACTAAGCAACACGGGAAATACCACTCCAGTTCATTGGTTATAATTAAAATGTGTGTCTGTAATATTATCATACTACAACATGCTTCCAGAAAGCACGAGAGGACATAAATGCATGCATACAACACACGCACAGTCCATTTCCATAAACGCAAACATACACCATGTGGTGGAGGAGGGCTAGCATCTGCTTCCTCTTACTCTTCCCTCATTTATCTCATACTTTCTTTTTCAAAATATTTGTCAACAAGCTTTTTATCTCAATTCGTCCTGACTTTCTATAATTATTGGCTTTCTCTTTTGATTACCGCTATATAAAACATATCTGTCTAAACTAAGAGGGACGGGGGTTCTACTGTCGGTTCAGAAAATATCCCCATCTCTCCCTCCTTCATCCCGCTCTCTGTCCTTCTTGTCTGCTGTTTGTTCACTCAGAAATGAGAACCAGCTGTCAGGCAGAGTGCTATATAAACAACAACACTATGCCAACCCACACATACAGTGTACATATGCACACATGCTTACATGAGTACACTCGCACACACACACACACACACACACACACACACACACACACACACAAGCACCTTTGCTCATAACTGCACACACTCATGCACATAAGGAGGCCCTTGGATGTTGACAGAAGTACACACATAACTGTAATAATCCACATACAGTTAAGAATAAACAGCTGAGTTATGTTTCAAAGCATTATTATGGCCACCTTGTGAATAAAAAGGGATAATTAGCATTTAGCCAGGCCCTCTTATAGGATCATGTGTGCATTCATCATTCCGACAAACTGCATCCTCAACAAATGGATGTGACTGATCTCAGGATGGGATCTCTGGAGTCATACACAACTACAAACACTCAAACAAGTCCTACCACCTTCACCTTCATGTGCGTGCGATCTATAAATAAGTAATGTAGGCAGCTTGTACCATGCTGTTCAAAATATAAACACACAGTTAACGTATAAAAACTCATATACCAGTTTTTTGCAAATATAGAGCAAAAACACACAAATATTGTGTTAACCACACTACCCACTTGTAAAACCTCTCCATCTAGAGCAAATGCTGAGACTGTGTAGAGATATAAGCCCAGAGGTAAATCTGAGAAGAGACAGAGAGAGCAGAAAAAGAAACTGAAGGTAGAGAGAGATAGAGAGAGGGGCAATCAGGCTCCTGAAGTCCCAAGGGAGAATGGTAGAGGGGGGTCCGGTGCCCAGGGGAAGCCCAAGAGCAAGCTGCGAGAGGCGGGTACCTCCTGCCCACCGCTCCCCTTCACTCCCTTCCCTTCTGGAGGACAGGATCCTGAACAGCCCCCTACTCACAGCTCCTAAACCCCCCATGAGATGAATACATGCACATGCAGACATGCACACGCAACTCCACACACATACACACACACACACACACGCACACACACACACACACACACACACACGCACACACACGCACACACACGCACACAGTGAAGAGGAGTCCCCGTGGGAGGAGCAGTGCAGAGCAGAACACCTGGACCTGCCATTAGTGACACACTCAGGGATTAGAGGCACAGACGGCACGAGACATGGAGAGAGAGAGAGAATGCACACTGGGATAGACATGCACACTATCTTCAGAATAAAATGAATGTACAATAACACACACTAACCCATATAACTACTCAAGAATGTCAAGTGGACCAATACGGGGTGAAATAAACATGAGGAATGTGGGTAGTCTGTAGGTATATCTTCCTCACTTTGTCTGTCACCTGGACAGAGACTGTACACTGTATAATAATTACACAATGAGAGAAAGAAAGCAAGATAAGGAGGACCCAATAACATATCAGGTAAAAATGAGAAGTGTGGCTGCCAGCTTTATAAAAATGCATACAGACAGAGACATATAGTGTGTATGTCAATGGACACATGCACACACACACAGATTAGATAGGGAATAATCCCCAAGTATCAAGTTCAATGTGACAATGGAGAAGGAGAGGTTTCGAAATAAACCATCCGGAAAAGAGGCTCCTGTGTGAATTAAGACCACACACTGGCTTCAACAAAGGGCAGCGCTCAGACACACACAGGGAAGGATGCACGGACACTGACACAAAAAAAAAGTGTGTGTGAGCGTGCGTGCGTGTGAGGTAATGGGTGAGTGTGTGTGTGTGTGTGTGTGAAAGCGGGTGACATGGAACAGATCAAAGGGGAAGAGGTCGGAAGGGCAAAGGAGGAAAAAGACAGAAAGTGAGGCCAGGGGGTCCCGTAATTACAGCCTACATCCGCCAAGCTGAGCTGTGTGTTTCCTCCTAGGTAGCTCAAATGTGGCTGTGGAATGAAGGAGTGTTTGGGGTAAAACTGCCAAACATACACACACATCACTATCATCTCCCCACTTTGAGAACATATGTGCAAAACAACTTTGCTGCCTCTTTTGGAGCATAGTTTCTTCATTTCATAATCATGTTTTGCTGAATGCGCCAAACACTCTCAGATTACTACACCTGCTCTTGTAATTTTGTAAAATGCCACTTGAGACATTGATAAAACCATCACTGCCTCATTATGGGCATCTTGACCTCACTTCGCATCCTTCACATGTAAGCTATAATACTGCATATGGATGAACCAGGAGCACGGGTTATCGGAGAGACAGCACAGGGTTTGGGGGTAAAGCATTAGAAAGTCTGAATGTTAATTAACAAACAATGCCCTGAAAACAATTAGTATTAATAAGTAACAATTAGTATTGTTTTTAATAGTCTTTAGTATTAATGGTCTTGACACAAATATGGTTTCATAACAATCCTGAAAATGAAAAAAATATAAATTGAGCATAGTAACGAAAAGGAGCAGTCATCAAAACAGTAAGGCACACAAACTATGTGCACACAGGAATGTGACTGCATAGTAAAGACACACTCAGACACGCACGCAGTGGGGTCGGGGGTGTCTGTGGTGCAGGGGTGCAGATCAATGGAGACCACTGACAGGGCTGGTCCCTGCAGCAGAAATAGTGGTATGCTCCGGGACCCCAACACACACACACACACACACACACACACACACAGACACGCACACGCACACGCACACACACACACACACACACACACACACACACACACAGCTGCATGTCTGCAGCCGTGCGTTTGTGTGTGCATACATGGACACACACGTAGGCACACACAACTCAATGGCAAATATACAACAAATATACATACAAACTTAGGCTCCAACACCTGCACACCCACACTTACACGTCACTGATAGAGGACACAAACAGTCTAATAGAGCAGTGAGAGGAGTTACATGGAAATACCTCTTTGAGTGAGTGGGGTTCATTGTGCTTTCATGCCTTTAGAGGAGACCCCCCAGCATCTGCACAGATAATCTCTTTCTTTTGCTCCCCTTTTGTTGGTATGTTTCTGTGTCTGCCGCCACATCTTCCACCTACCTCCTCTGGTCCACCTTCTTTTTTTCTATCTTTAAGTGTCCAGGTTATAAAAACATCTACAAGACAGACTTCCCATTTGTTATAGTCTTTATTATGCTTGGATATAACAGAATTAATGTGCTTTGATTTGATCATTTCCTTCGATGTGAAAGGAGAATGGAGAAACCACATTTCAAATCCACCCAATGTCTTTTTCCGCTTTTTGTGTTTTCCATCACGCTCCGTGTTACTCAGAGCCCCCACCATGCCAAACAACTGTTCTCCCACCTGCACGAGCTCCATCTCCCCGAGCAAGCCTTCATTCCTCCGTCTCTTTCTCCTTCCTTCACTCCATCCCTCCCAACCCCCTCCCCTCTGTGGAGAAGCAAGCTTAAAGCACAAGCATGCCCCAAAATTAATTTAAACGGTGGAATTAAATTAAAAGCAAAGCCTCGGGAGTTTTATTATGTACTAATGTTTGAACCGTTAACTTGGATTGTATTACTAAAATATGAATAATTAAGGACTGGTGGGGCTATTATTACATCAGGAAAGGGGAAGAAAAACACATTACACTGCTAGAGTGGGTTTAATGGAGAGTGATTTTAGATTACTAGGAGAACTTGAATTTGTGGGTTGGTGACAAAATAGCAGGACATTTGCAAAAGATTTTACTTTGGTAGACAGTTAGTATATTATACTGTGAGCCTGTCTTCCAGTAAAGGGCTGAGTCTAAGGCTGCCTGCCCGTGCTCTAACCTTTATTATTTTTCTTGATTGAAATTAGCTGACATAGTGATGGCATTACACCAAATAACTAGTTTTGAACATGTTTCAGGGCCAACATCTTACTGTGTCAAGTGTCATAGTAACATTGATAAGAAAAACATACACCCACCACTCTCCTGCAATCAAGTGTCAAACTATTTAACGCAAAACCAATTTCTCATACAGTAATATCACATTCTTTCACGGAGCACTATCTCTGTATATGAATGCCATAACATCTCAGTTGACAGGATACTAAACTCATAAACATAATCCATCCATCCAAATAAACAAAAAGACATACTAAGCAAACATTCCCACACCTTTAGCCCTACATATAACAGTACATGTCATTCAAAGCCGACAGTGGAGGTGTCATATGTGTTTTAGACTGTAAATAATTGGGATGCATTTTATAATATTGCATCAACAAATGTCCAATATGTTCCAAACGCATACGTGTGATTCTGTTTTCTTAACATTGCAAATCCCCACATACATTTCACAGAGACACACCGACACATACAAACATCTAAATCTCCTCATGCGGTATCGCACTCTCCTTAACTCTATCTCATGCTGCTGCCTCTGTTCAATGAGCTTCTTCGCAGTTATGCGAGTGTGCATGTACGTGTTATACTGCAGAAATATTAGTCTTCTCGTCGTGTCTCTAACGTGAAGCCCCCCTTATCAGGCAGCAAGCAGTCAGCCCCCCCGGCCCCCCCTCTGCAGCTGTCACTGCACCCCCCCACCACACACACAATTCTCAGAGGAAAAAACTCCCACACACACACACCAAATATCCACATACACTCAAAACGCAGGCGCATACAAATCTCTGAACACAAGCCCGAGCAGTTCTTCAGTCAAATTCACACACACAGAATTTTATCTGCTCATTTGCAGGCCGCATGGCTTGGCAGCCAACAAGGGAAAGACATATGCAGTCACCCTACTACCCAGAACTCCCTAATGCCCTTCCCAACATTCCTCCATCAAATGCAGCTGTAGATCCCAAAACCATCCCATGAACAGACAGAGTGAAGGGAGCACGAGATCTAAGCCGGCCCACATAGTAGTGCATCTCTCTGCAACCGTAAACTTATCTAGACACTAGACTAGAGCTGTGTGTGAGAAAGCAAATGTCCAACTCTCTTCCACTAGATATTAAAGTGGACCTATCATGCTCTTTTCCAAAGTTATATTTTGAAAATGGCAGAACACCAAAGTAGCTTTGAATATTCTGACGGCAAATGTTAAAATGATGTGACTGTTGACAAAAGAGTAAAAGAGCATAATGGATTAGAAATGGAAATTTCTTAAATCCATCTGTATACTGTCTGTTTGAATCCCAAATATACAATATGATAGTAGATGGCAGGAAGATCAGCAGCAACAATATTACAGCAGGACATCTTTGATTGGTATATTAAGGCTATTACCTGCTGATTGAAAAACCTCTAAATCCTACATCGCCTATTGCAGCAATAGTTGTGCCTCTCCCTTACTTCCTCCATCTTTCCCTTTCTTCATTGTTGTTGTTTGTGTTGTTCGGTTGTTTATTTGAGTGCCCTGTCTTCTGCACTCCTCTGCAGGCCTTGCTCCTGACTTATTTAGCAGTGTGTTTTCTATCATATTTGAAAAAATGAATAGCATATTGGTTAATATTTCAAGACATCCCACTTGCATGGGTGAGAGAGAGCTAGACAGAGAGACAAAGACAGAGGCTGAGGGTGAGAGAGAGAGAGAAATGGGAGGAGAGGAAAGGAGGGAATATGAGGGAGGAATCCTCTTGCTTCTTAACCCCGATTCAAGAATTCACGCTGAGAGCAGAAGCACGCATGAACATGCATGCACTCAAATGCTGGTGCATTCTCTGTCTACTAAAAAACACACTAAAGAAAAGCCTACATACTTTTTTCAATTCAGATACAATACTGCACACACAAACATGCAAACAACTATTTATCAAAAAAAAAAATAGCTTTCATATGAGGGACTGAGTAATTATGGCATTGATCGTTTATTGGAAATGCCAGATTTACTTTCTCCGTCTCATGTCATAATGAAGTGAGTTGTGGTTGTTTGTGTTAGTTTGATTACACTTACTTCCAGTAACAGTTTGACTTTGTCAACGATCAAAATAAAGAAATACCTGCTTTTACTACAACCAACTACAATAACAAAATCGGCCTTTTGCGTACACTGACATGAACCTAACCAAAGATGGAAAATATGTAACCTATAGAGAAATCAAAACAAGTCTGATTTGTAAAAAGGGTTTTACTTGTTTAATGTTTTCCTGTACAGCCCTTTCTCTATGTGGTGCATGAGCCAATAACTATTGAGGGTGGACAGACATTTTATAAGACAAAAAGAAAAGTTTTTCCTCAACATTGTTTTGTAAGGTGTATTCAACAAAAGTTTTGGTGATCATCATGATCCTGCATTAGGCCCTATAACGCTATCATACCATACACATTGTGTAAATTAACTTCTCAACAGCCACTTCCACAGCCCATCACCACATACCAGCACACAAACGCTTCACACGCACAAGAAGTCTGCATGTGACCCATGATCACTTAACCAAAAAACATAACACACATATGCAAACACACACTTGACAATGGCCCTCCCCTGTGACTCCCCTTAGTGCTGCGAATTCCAATCAGGCAGTAAGCAGGACAGCTATTTCCAGGGACAAAGGACAGGGAGAAGAGCGATGGCGGGGTGGAAGAAGGGATGGAGCAGAGGGAGGCAGGAAGGGGGGAGGGAAACAAAGGGTTCTCGTAGCACCCAGGGGAGAAGGCCTAGAGCAGCTGACGTCAGTGTGTGCGTGTGTTTGTGTGTGTGTGTTCAGCAATGGGGTGGGGGTAAATGGTAGTGTGAGAGAGAGGCTGGCAGAGTTGGCTCCTGCTGCCCCCCTGGGGAGCTCTCGAGGCGGGGAGAGAGTAGAGCAGAGCAGGGCTCCCAGCCCCCACGTAACCAGGGGCCCTGCAGGACTGCCGGGCAAAAACAGCCACTAAATTGCTGGACATTCAGGTTGGTTAACAACTCATTAATTTCGACATAGATTAACCTGGGGGATTTACTGGAAAAACTTGGCACTACTCTGACTGATTAGCTTAAGTCAGCAAAATCTGAAAAATCCACTTGGTCAGCGAATCAGATCAGCACATTGTCAGTCTCCATCTCTTCTATAGGTGAAAACCTTCTCCATCTACTATGTACCTCACTCACTGTCAACGCTCCTCCTCTCTCTCGCTCTCCCTTGATCCCCCTCTCTACTCTGCTTCATCCTTCCCCTCAACCCACCCTCTTCCCTCCCTTTCTCCCCGGAGTTGTGCTTTTCTCTGACATTTTGCTGGACAAAGGCAAGTCACACCTGAGCGCTGGGTTAAAACTATTATAGGCCCTCTCCCTGCGGTATTCTGCCCTTTGCCACGACTGTCTGTGAGTGAAAATGTGCGCACGTGTGTCTAAGTGTCTGCACACACGGATGCCTTTCACTCGAAGAATGCAGTAATTTATTATAATAAATGCCATATTCTTAATGTAGAAGTAAAGCTGTTATTTGTATAGATTTTTGTCCATTACATACTACTTTTAACTCCAAATTTGTCCGTGATGGACCAAGCATTATTAACAGAATTGTGAAAGAATTTCAAATGAAAAAACAAACTGTCTGAAATGAATCACAACTACATCTATTCTTCTGGTAAGCATGGTTTATAAAATATGTTTTAAGTCTCACAGAGCTAGTAAGGTGAAAATGGATACACAAAATTCAGATATTATGTATTAGCATTTTTTGTAAACTCTCCCTTTTTGCTCAGAAGCAAACATGCAAGGGGAACTGGTTGCTATTTAATGATGACAATGTTCTTGTTCTGTTTCAAACCAAATGTATCAGTTACTAGATTATAGGGTAAACAAATACTTCTGTTTTAAGCTATGAAACAGATGCTGGCTAGCAACTTTCCAGACTATTAACAGCTGTACTTGCATGATAGGAACCAGCAGCATCAGTGTTATCACATTATTGGAAAAAAAAGTCTAAATGACTACTGTAAGGGGTACCTACAACTGGTGTGTAATGTACATTAAGCGATGGCGCAAAACAAGGAATGTGCATGCCAGTGTAAATATGTACAGTTCGATAATATAATAAAACAGAGTAAGTGAAGTGCATAACAAATGTAAAGCATCAAACAGGGTGTGTGAGACAAGGGTAGGGAAAGAGAGAAAGAAAGAGTGGAAAAACAGAGGGAGGGAGACAAACAGGGGCTGCTTTGGGGCCAGTCGCCACAGGGTGTGTGTGTGTGTGTGTGTGTGTGTGTGTGTGTGTGTGCGTGCGTGCATGTGTGTCTTGGGAGGGCACAGTGGGGGGTTTGGGGGCAAGGAGGAAGGGATCAGAGCTTTGGGGCCAGCTCCACAGGGAACAGAGAAGATGGGGAGAGAACAGAGGGAGCGTATGGGGGAAGGGAGAGAGAGAGGGCGAAAGGAAGGGATGTGGTCAGTTATGAGTTTGAAGACACAGCAGGGAGGAACAGAAGAGGGAGGGAGGGAGGTAGACACTGGGGTCTGTGTGAGAGGAGAGGAATGGAGAGGAGGCATCAGGGGGAGCTATATGACTTGTGATGCCACTGAGGGAGAGAGGGATGGGAGTGAGGGAGGAAAAAGGAAAGTGGACAAAGAATGGGAAAAAGAGAGGTAGAATGACAGAAAGGGAAAGGAGGGGAGGTGTATCAAATGGACGGGGGAGGGTGGGAGGGAGGTGGCACGTTCCACTTGGGAAGAGAGAGAAAAAAACGGAGAGGGAGAAAGAAAAGAAGGGGGGGGTCCCCAGGTGTCAAGGGGCGGGGGGTGAGGTTCAGGGGGTCCTGGCAGTTGGCAGGGGTGCAGGAATCCAAGGGAATGGCCTGTTCCTCATTATCCAGACATCCCCCTCACATAGACACACATACACACAACAGGCCCCCACATGGCCACATGACAACTCTATCTGGCCCGTGTGCACAAAACTAATAGAGAAATAAAATAGAAACACACAACATTTTATATCCATATATATATAAGTGTGCGTGTTACGTACAACTACTGATTTAATTGCAAAAGTGTTTTCCAATTCCACACCTGAGGACATTTGGCAATATAATCTGGAATCGTAAGGGTTTTCCTTCCAGTCAAGACCAGAATGAAGATGTACACTACTATGTCAACAAAACATGACCGTGGTCATCCAATAGAATTAAATTGCAACTTGGCCACACTACAAAGTAACACAATTCTACACCAGCTCCGTGCGGGGAGTAAATGCAGACCAAGAAAGAAATGAACAAGCTGTAAACCATTCCAAGTAGGGGATTGAAGCTCTGGCGGTGCCGTTCTTTTCAATCTGCCGCCGTGTCAGCTGAGCTTGTGTGACTAATACCCTTTAAATGTATGTAAACCCACCCAAAAGAAATACTCCTTTCATATAGCCGGGAGATAAGTCTGCTTTTACTGAGAGCGAGCTGCTAGCTGCCATGTAGACTATTGAAACGGATCAATTGCATCTCAACCACTCGTTGGCGTTCTTGGGGCGGTCAAAGACTTAGTGTGAGACGTTGCAGTTGTAATCCTTAAAACATACCTCTCACTCTCTGGTACTGTTGCGATGTGTTTGAATCACAACCCAATCACTTCACCACAGAATTGATCTGGGTCCCGTTTCAACTACTGTCCTATACCTGCTCCTTGTTTCTGTTGTGTCGTGCCAGGAGTGACACAAAAAACCTGCTTGAGACCAACATCTGTCTCTTTCAAAACACTGTAGCATTGTAGTACTGTCACATGATTGGCAGATTGGATAATTGCACAAATAAGCAGGTGTACAGGTGTTTCTAATAATATGCTCAGTGACTACACATTCAGAATAATTGAGAGTCCCTCAACATGTGTGTTCCAACAGATATTGTGCTTCTCAAGAATTGTCGACAAGATAATCGTCCCTCAGATGGATAAGTTGATCAGAGTGAGAAATCCATGGCATTCAAAAGATGACTATGGAGAGGATTGGGTCTGAAAATGGGACATTGGAGATGCTGTCACCAACAGGGTGTTTCTAATGTTGGTGCTTCTGTTTGTAATAATGAAATTATCCATTGCAACTATACACAACCCCATTGGCATTTGGGGCACAACAGCTAAGTTGTATCACTCATTATGCATTATGACAACATAGCTGCAAGTCTGTCTCAACATTAGCAAAGGAACTAGTATTTTGCATTCAATCTTGACTCACAGTCACTAAGTTTGAAAAAATAAAATTCTGTCCGAAGGCTTTGATAGGCATGACACATCAAGAGCATGCTGGAGCCTTTTAAAAAGCATACCAAGACTTCAGAAATCAGCAGGACCCCATTTACGAAGGGGCTTTATCTCTTCTCAAAAGTGATCAGGTTTACAAAGTCTGATGTTAAAGATTGACATAAAGTCCTGTCAAACAAACCCAAACATTACCATGTGCAATACTTGTTTCACAAGACATGAGTGGCCACAGAAGTACATGATCTTCTTATTGTGGATGAAATGTAAAAACGGTAACGTAAAGTCTGGGGGGGAGAGATCAGACAGATTCTATTTATTCAAAGATATGTAAATGTATATTTCTATAATCTGACAGTGTAAATATTTGATCAATAAAAACACACACCCTGCAAACCCTTTGGCTGATGAATTCTAATGAATGTTTGGAGACAGAGTTGTCTATATATACACCTTACAGAAGGAGTAAAATCACTGCACTGGACTATAGATTTATGCTGTTTCCTATCCACACTCTCTCTCTCTCTCTCTCTACTTCTCTCTCTCATACAAAGACACACATACACAAATATTGACTCTCTGCAAGATCTACACACAGGCACACAAGGACAGAGAAAAAGGATAGGGGAAAGATGAGAGGGAAAGAAGAGGGGAAGAGGGAAGTTACATTTTTAATCGAGTGTTTCGTTTCCTCTGAGCAAACTAGGACTGAATACAAGGGGGTTAGCTGGTGCCAACACACACAACACACTTTTTGTGTCCTTTGGCAAATACTTCATTTTCACTCTTGCATTAAGTAAGAAAAAAGGAAGAGAATCAAAGTAGGAGAAGAGGGAGGAAGAGAAGGAAGAGGAGAGAAGAAGGAGGGGAAAGAAGGGGGGGGGGGGGGGGGAAGAGAAAAGAGAGAAAACGTCCCCACAGAGTCTTTCTCCCTTCCTGGAGCGAGCCCGGGCCCCTGCAGCACCGCCTGTGTAATTTCCAGTGGCAGTGAATACAGGTATTAATAAAAGCCCCATGGGGAAGAGCACACAATATAACCCTACATTTTCAGGCATTATGAAAGGACGCCCCCAGGGGTCCTCGGGCTCAAATTTCTGAGATGCAGGCATTGTAAAAAGACGCCCCCGGGGGAGGACCCCGCAATAGAATTCTGCTGAATTCAAAGCATTTCCAGAGCCCTGGTGGGAGCCATTACTCCCACTGGAGGAGAAGAGATTTTTTTCACCCGATTCCCTCTTCTTCCAACCACTCTCTCTCTCTCTCCTTTTTTTTTTTACCAAACATGTGTTGCTGACATGTTGACAGATTGCTCAGTGAGGTGTTTAGGTGCATGCACAAGGCACGTCTACTGAGACACCAGCCCTTTCTCTCTCTGTCTCCCTCCTCTCTCTTACCCTTCCTCCTTCCCTTACCAGTTCCCAAGTTCCATCCCTCCCTCCCTCCCTCCGAACGCAAACCTCTCAGCGCGCCCAAAACTGCTCCCATCCATATTTCATAAAGGAGAAAGTAGGCTGAAAGAGAGAGAGAGGGAGACGGAGACAGAGAGAGGATAAGAAGAGTTTAGGCAAGAGAGAGAGAGGTGTGGGGGGGAGGAAAAAGGGAAGATAAAGAGAGACAAAGTGGGATCAAGGGAAGGGAACGAGAGGAGGAGAGGACGGATAAAGAGAAATAGAGCGATATAGTTGAGTGGGAGAAATGTGGTGAAAAATGAACCATGTGATGAAAAATGACTTCACAACAGCCCTTCTCCATCTCACCCCCCTCCTCCTTGTCATCCCTCCATCCCTCCCTCTCCCTCTCTGCATGTTGTACCCCCCTGCTACTTCTTCTCCTCTTCCACTCCCCTCTCACCCCCCCCTCCTCTTCTCTGGTGCCGGGCTCCTGCTCTCTCCCTGGAAAACCTGAGCGGCAGCCAGCTGTGTCTCTGTGTCTCTGTGTGTCTGTGTGTGCGCTGTGCACTTGTATGTATGCCAAGGGCTTAGCACAGGAATCTTCAGGCCACCCCCGGGTACAGAGACACAGAGGGGAGGGCGGGAGGGAAGGGAGGAGAGGGGGCAGAAAAAGGGAAAAAGGGGCACATGGTGATGAGGAGGGCGAGAGGGAGGTAGAGGGGAAAATAAAGAGAAGAGCTAAGAGGATGAAAGCTAACAAGAAAGGAGTGAACATAAAGGGAACGACTGAGGGCATGATATTTGTTTTGTCATTTAACAGCGGCTACTGGACTAAACGCACACATACACCCACACACACCCACATACACACACAAGCAGCGGGCCGGAGTGCAGGAGGGTGTCTGTAATTTTGTTTCAGATTACACCCCTCCTACCTCCTCGGCTCCCTCTCTTGTAGAAAGTGATCTGTGGTTTTAATAAGAGTCTTGGCCTCACAGGACTCAGCTGCTATCATGATGACAGACACACTGAGGTGTGTGTGTGTGTGTGTGTGCGTGCGAGTGTGTGTGTGTGTGTGTGTGTGCGTGTGTGTGTGTGTGTGTATATGTGATTTTCTGCCTGTGTGTGTGACAGCGGGTTGCGACAGACGGTATGAGCTCAGTGGTGGGGAGGTGTCTCGCGGGACCCGAACCAGTCACCCAAGGGCCCCCGCACTAACAGACGCGCCTCTCGTCCCTGCTCAATGTTTTTCTCCCCCATCCCGCCCCCCCCCCCTCCACACACACACACACATTACATGTTTTACCACCAGTTTCCTCCTCCTGCTCTTCCTAACCTGCCTTCATCCAGTTCCCCGTTATTCCTCTCCGCGTCCCCTCCTGTTCCTCCATCATTTCATTCGTTCGATGTGTCTGTCCCTCCCTGCCTCCCATCCCTGTAATCTCTCCTCTCCCCCACTGAGAGACGAAAGCGAATAGACGGGAGGGCAGATGTGTGCGCTCAATTAACGGCGGCCTCACAAATACCTTCAGAGAGAATATGCACACTGTCTTGCTCTCTCCATGCACAGGCTTGCGAACCATTTTCCACCCACACCACATCGCCATCTAAGAAGCGACTCCCCGGGTTAATGAGTTGCTATTTGTCACTGACAGAGGCAGTTTCCAGCCCCCTGTCCTGACTGACAGTTTTTTCCTTCACTCGCCTACCTTCCCTGCACTACCCCTTCCGCCTCAAGTGTTTTTTAGGGACATTGTTAACTATCTCTCACCCCTTCTTGCTCTTCTCACTCACACCTAACATGAGCACATAGACACATGCGTGTGCATGAATGTGGATGTGTGTATGCATGTCTGTCTGTGTGTGTGTGTGTCACATGTTTTTTTTGTTGCCTTTATCAACTTGTTAAGTTACATGACATATGGTGAAAACTCCCCTTCTGAGTTATGGTGTTGAATAGTAGTCAGAAAAGTGCCTTTGCACTTCATTAGGATGTCAAATTGAGGCCAATCTTAGATCTCATTGGTCAATGTTATCACTAATATTGTTTTATCCAAGTAGACATTTGTCATTGATCATTATTAAGGCATTCATTCTTAAATTATGGCCAACAATGTATTTTTGTTTGGTCACAGGACCCCTAACCTTTGACCACCAAATGTTATTGGTTCATCCTTGAGTTCAAGGAAACATTCCTGACATATCACATTTACAAGAAAGTTACGGATAGATGTGTAGATGAACAGTCTGACCACAACCCCACAGCCATGGCATAAAATAAGGCCCCCTTACTGTGAATATTACCTTCTATGCTCAGTTTTGAAAACAGTCACAGGGTTTATTGCGTGCCAGCTGAAATACATACAACAACATATAATTACTGAGGACACACACACATACTCACATTCATGTGGCTTAAAGCTACAGTCGAACAGGATAACAGTGGTATTGTAATTAGGCCCATAATCTCAATGTTTCTCTCTTCCTCGCGCTGACACGCACTTACACACACGCACACACGCACACACGCACGCACACGCACACACACACCCACCCACACACACACACACCCGGCTGAGCAGTCATTAATGTGGCATTACATTAACCAGATGCGTCGAGTTTGTGGGTATGTGCGTGTCTGAGTGGGTGTACACACATTTATTTTTCATTGATCTGTGCCACTATACGTGTGTTTGTTCAATTTCCACTCAAATTAATGGTGCCTCTTTATAGGCCTTCTGTTAGAGTGGCACCGAATTACTCGGTGCTTCACTCTCGCACCTGGGACTCATTCAATGTTACGGCCATAGCTAGCTGCTAACTTGGGAACCATTTGCTGCAACAGTATATAGTTAGCATTACAGATACCGGGGCTTGTTCTGCAGAGTTCTTCACTAACTAACATGGTCCTCAAGTCCTGGGACACAGATCACAAGTCACAGATGTACAGATATTATTTACCGACAATAAACTACAGTATTAAAATGTTTGTTCAAAAAACCCACTCTAAAGACTACTAAAACATTATTCCAACTACCTATACAGAATGTGTGACTATGACATTGAGTCATATAATATATGTTTTTTTTATAAAATTAAGAAAACTAAAAAGTAACTTTGAACCTATCCACACAACAACATACATGATTCATTTCTTCGTGTGAGGGTCAAGGTCAATTTTCCCAGCTTAAACTTTGTTGCCACAAATCGGAGTTTTTATTCCAGTGTTTACCAAGCGATGTTCTGCTTTGATTACAGGCTGGAAAGGATTTTGGTTTTGGTTCCACCTCTGTTTTAATTCTGTCATAAATGTAATCTTTGATTAGAAAAAAAATGCAAAGCTAACATCCCAGCTAGAGAAAGACAGCCTCCATCTGTCACCCAACAAAGCTGATGTCGGAATTATTTGGTTTTGCTTAGGGACAAACACCCACACACGCACATACCCACACACACACGCACGCAAGCACACACACGCACACACACACACACACACACACACACACACAACCGTGCTACGAAATGCATGAACACATTAACTCTCTCATGCAAATCTTGAGTGGCGTGTGTTTATCCCCAGTAGACTTTGTTTTAGTGTGTGTGTGTGTGTGTGTGCGCGCGTCCCATGCCCTCCTACTAAACTGGCTCCCCTGAGTCCCGACCAGAGAACTTAAAAGGAATTTTTACTCCATGTTTTTAATTTAGCCTTCTCCTCGATAACAACCAGAAAGCTGTGGTCCTACGAGTTTCACATGCACATAACCGCAAGTACACACACACGTACGGCCATATACACAACAGCAAACACCAACACATACAGATGAGCCCTAGTACACAAGCCCCCTGCATGCAAGTGCACACGCATCCAGCCAAGCTGTGGGATTACTCTGCAATCTCAACCACTCTTTCCCCAGGGAAGAACATGTTTTATCATTTCATTTCATTTCTTTCTTCTATGCTCCCTCTCACCCTCCCCTTCCACCCTCATCTTCCTCAGTCAGCAACATGTAGTCCTCCCCAGACTCCTATGCTGAAATCACAGGCCACATCCCGCGCTCTGATAGCAGCCCTGTGCTTTTGGCAGTGGGATTCTCTCCAAGTGTGTAAGCTGCAGCGTGTGTCTGAATGTGTCACAGCATGAAGAAATGTGTGTGTGTGTGTGCGCGCGGGCAGACGTTAGTGAGTGCGTGTGTCCGTGTGTGTTGTGAGTAAAGGAGGAAGGAACCAAAACCCCAACAATTACTGTCTTAATTACGTTACAGCTCACTTTGAGTACTGTTAGACCTGCCTAATGAGAGTATCATATCAGTGTGAACAGTAGAACACAACTCTAGTGCGTTCTAGTTACAACAGACCATCAGGTCATCAGCAGGTGGCATTAGAGACTGAATAACATCATCGCACTATACAGGACAGGGACCTTTGTTAAAAACGTTACTACATCCCTGATATTAGTGTCTAAACACCATGAGTGGGAGAGGATGTCAGGCAAGAAGGTGAAAGGTTGCTGAAGCAGGGACACAATATCTGGAAACACTGTCTTTACCAGTTTAAACAAAGCCCTCTAACTCCTCATACACATCCTATTTCTTGATATCAAAAGTAAACACATGTGCTAAGAGGCCGATTGCTTTTTGTGTGTGTGTGCGAGTGTGCAAGCAATCTTGTGTATGTGTATTGACTTGGCTTGTAAGCAAGCGTTTGGATTAATCTGTAGGAACCAGATGCCCCCGCCGTGTTCCTTTCAGCCCCTCCATTAATTACACCAGTTCTAATAATGGCTTTTGTGCGTGTATGTGTGTGAATGTACGTGCAAGTCGGTCCCCGAGGAACATACAGTATGGGTATAAATGAAACCAATAGCTATAGGTATTCAATTACCTTAAGGAAGACATTTAGACCATCCACAGATGAAAAAAAATACAACCCTTTCAACTTTACCATAAAAGTTTCAAATTGTACTAGTTCCTTTACTTGTGCAACCCAGATCACATAAAATACAAAAGTATCAGCCCAAAATAAATGAACAAGCTTACCGGCCGGGCAGTGGTGGGTTCTATGTTCAGTGAGCTCGGCCAGACAGTCAAAGTCTTGTTGACAGTTGTCACAGGTGAAGATGGACTCGTCGTCTAGGTCATCATCCCGATCTCGTTCGTCACGGTCATCTTGCTCCTCGTGTTCGCCATCTTCAGCACCTGTCCCCTGGCTTTCTTTGAGCTCTGCCTCTCGGTCAGATGCAGGGACTTCTGAGGATACACACAACATAGAACCATCATTACAACCCACCACATTGTCACAGCACTTACATTAAGAAAATATTCGATTTAAAATCTCAAATATTCTGTCATAAATAGAAGAACATCATTGAAATAAAAAAAGACATGTACTTCTTCTGGACTTTTTAGTTCATAGAACGTGTGTGGAAACATTAGCGTGTGGCGCGCGTGTGGAGCGCGCGTGGAGGGCGTGTGGAGCGTGCTTGTGTGTGGCAGAGTGTGTGAGGGGACCAGTGGAAGACTGTGTCGGCCCAATCCTCACTGCTCCATTGTGTCTCCATTTTCACACCTTATTATCACATTATAAATGCTGAGGATCCAATAGGACTTAAACTGAGGACACTGGCTTGACGGGGAAGAGAGGAGAGGAGTGGAGAGGGACTTTCAAAATTCAGTGAGACATTTAGCAAAGGAGAAAAACAAAGCACAGAATAAATATGGTTAAAAAAGTATGAGGACAGTATGTGGAGGGGGGGTGAGCCGAACATAAACACTTCCAGATTCAGATGAAAGAAACAGATTTTTTGCTTTAAACAATACACAATCTATGGTTTCGGAGTGCTCAATGCAGGGCTATTGGAGCTGTGCCATTGTATGTAGTACATGCACCAAACGTCACTAAGTTAAGTTAAATCCCTGTTATTAAATGTGTTCTGACTCTAAATAATAAAACACAACTTATTACAATGAGTGCAGCAGTGGGTCAAATAGGATTAAGCTCTAAATCCCATTTCATCCTAAGAGAGCTTCAAACACCATTTTATGCCAGTAAAATGCCATTTGCTATTTCTTTGCACTTTGTTTGTATAATTTTGATATTAGGGACAAACAGCCAGCCAAAACCAGATTGCCAGCTCAGCATTTCAATGCCTTTCCACTGGAAATCATTGCACGTCCTGTCAAACAAAAAAAAAATGATACAAAAACTTAGTCTGCAATTTAATAGAGAAAATGTGTTGTGAGTGAGTGAATGTGAACCAGATTAGAGTGAGCAGCACAGGTTCATTTATTATGCTAGAGGTATGATGGGAAAGAGGGATAGAGGGATGCTGGGAGATAGGTAATGGGGGATTGAGGTGATGGGCTGTTCAGGGGGCTGTAGGTCAGGAAGACAGTGATGGAGGGAAAGAGGGAGGGAGGAGGAAGAGGAGAGGGAAGGTCTTGGCCATCTGTCCAGTGGTGAGAGCACCGTCTGGCCAGGGAGAGAAAGTGGCCCCTTGGCTGCCAAAACGCATGCACATAATCATGCACATACACACAATGCCGGTACGAACACATACAGATGCTGACATACCAGAGACACAGTAACTGGATACCAAAGTAAATGCACTCATTACTTTACACTTATCAAACCACGTAATTAAACAGGTAATGGGATTTAATAGTGTGATTGATTGGTGTATACAAAAACACTTACACACACCTGTGCATGCTGGATTGTAACTTTGTGCTGTTGTGTTTATTGACAACTATTCTACTTGGATGCGGTGTGTTTATTAAATAACTTTAGTAATTGGATTTAACTTACTTGTTTTTTATGGAAAAAACACAAACATTTTATTTGTACTTATTTGTACTTTCGTTATATTCATTTTTGTCATTCTGTTGTTGTATGTATGTATGTATGCTGCACATTAAGTTTCAAGGAGTAGAGTTTGGTCCAAGAATTTTAACTTAATGACAATCTCAATGATGCGAATCAATGGCTGAGCAGTAATTCAATATAACCTAATTTAGTTTTTATCTCTTATATTCGTTTTACTACCAACCCTTTGAAGTAAAAATACATACTTCCCATATAAATGTATTCTAGACATTCAATACATTGAATACATTTACTGTTTATGGGACAATACAATTACATTAAAAACTGTGAAAACCGACATACAGTGTGTCTGTCCATAATGTTTGTGTCTGTATGTGTGCATTGTGTTCTTATCATCACTTTCAATACAAAGGCAGGTCTAAAATCGTAGTAATCGTGAAATCACAGTTCACCATCAAAAGCACAGTTGCACACACTATGTTGTATGTTCCATCCACACTAAACCAGCATTTGTTACATCCAAGATGTGAGCTCTGTGACATCACTTTCAGTAAAGATAAGATAAGATAAGGGAAAACATAGCCTATCCAAATGATGATACTGAGAAAGTCAAACATTCTGCAGCAGTACTGATGAGGTGTCACCTGTAACTTTCACTGTTTATTTTATAATAAGTACAGATGTGGTCGTCTGTTTAAGTCGCCAGAGATCTTCACAAGCATAAAATATTTAACTAAATGCCATCACTGCTGTATACCCTTTTTTACATGAAGTATTTATGTTCACCATTTTATACTCATTATTGTTTAACAACATAAAAATGCTCTTCAATACATGTTGGTGTCAAGTTTTCAGAAACAAATATATGAATACTTTGTTAACATGGAAAAATGTCTGATGTATGTGCATTAAACTAGCTATACCAAGATTTATAAATCAGACAATCGTAATTGTTCTTTTAAATTTTTGTGTTATTTCTGACAAAACTGCCTTAAATCTCCCTTTTCTTTATTCATAAATCCCTGCCCCCAACCACACCAGAAAGTAGCAGCAGGCCTACTTAATGAAAGCCAGAAAATCCCACGGGTGCTTAGGGTGCAGAAGGAGTGTGTGCGTGCGTGTGTGTGTGTGTGTGCTGACGTATTGATTAAATAGTACGACAGTGGTCCCTAGCAAGTAGTATGTGTGCACCATCCGCTTGTGGACTTTCTTTCACATACACGATCACACAGAGACAAACGCACAACCATCTGCGGGATATAGCTATAATCACTTATAGGGGTGGGTGCAGGCATAGACACACACACACTCACACATTCACACACACACACTTGCTCTACAGAGAACCATTATCTCTGAGTCACAGACTGTCCCTATGCCAGGAATAACTGCACATTCTCTCACACAAACACAAACCAAGGCACACTATTTTATTCTTACGTTACCAAATGTAGTCCTTCAGTTAAACAACAGAAATTATTATGTATAAAAATGTAACTCCTGCTGAATAAAACCACAACAACATGCAGGTTATAATTTTCCCCTAAAACCATATTTCATTAGATGGATTTTCTACCTGTCCTTGAGTCACAGAGCCCTGATGATTTTTATTCTGGCCATGTAATGAGGGACTGAATCACACCTGCGATGCACAGTGAATGCGTTTAAGTGAAATCAACTAGCTGGTGGGGTAGAAAACCAGCAGCATTCTGGGAGACTGATTGAAATCATTTGGCAAGGGTCGGCAAGAAAAAAGGCTGTTGATGTGCAGAATTGAAATGATATCGAAATTGTATTGAAATATCAATTTGCCATCTAAGTAGACCATTCACCGTTTTGCATCCACAGCTATTAAAAGAGCATCTTGTTACGTTTTATCAAAGTAAAAATTCAAAAACAATACAGAAATAGTAAAAGGATTGCTGGTGCCTTGTGAACTGATCTGTGAAGGACTGACCTGGGACCGTCACTTGAGCAGGGGCATTAAACTGGCCCTCGTGAGAAGAGTCATAATAAATGATATGGGTTATTTTAATGACAGGTTTCATACACAGGCTCATGTGCATGGAAGGATGTGGATAAACGATAATTTTAATCATTGTGTCCCCTGAGAAAATGGAATAAGCAATATTTCTGGCTGTAAAGAGTAGTCTCAGCAACCTGTGGACAATGGGCTTTTTATTAGCAAATACCAAATGTAAATATATAAATGCATACCTCAGTAATAATGAGGTCACTTTGCATATCTGCAAGAAAGACATATGCTGGTGGTGTGAGTGCGCAGTGTACTGGTGCACGTGTGTGTACGACACTTGTGTGTTTGTACACACCCTGGGTAATTAGATAAAGCGAAGTGAATTAGCAGAGTCCACAGTGCAGAACGATGTTACACCGCCTAACCACACCTAGCTGAGAGCCACTAATCACCACTCGTTAGGCTAACAGAGGAGTGTGTGTTTGCCTGTGTGCGTCTTAAAATGAATTCATTGAGGTAATTAGTGAGCTAAATGATAATAGGCCATAAACATACTGCACGGAACAGCCAAAGACACACAGACAAAAATGAGTTTCTGTTTCTTCTCTCCTCAAAGAATTGGGGTATAAGCTGAAAACTGAAAAGAGAACCCTCAACACTGGGTCTAAGCAAACTCAATATGGAGTGGCTCCATCCCACTGTCTGAGCTGTGGTTTTGTGGCAGTATTGTGTGCAGTTGCCAAGACAGTGTAGTGGAGGCACAAACTGGAACATCAAAAAATAAAAACACCCACTGTCAGCTTGACCACCGACATCACTATATATCCTGTGGGAAGCAAACTAAGGGACTAATGAACTCTGGGAAGTGTTCCTGAACTGCCCCAGGGTGAGAGACATGTACTAAAAGAGAGTGCCAGAGCTAGTGGGAGAGTTGAAGGAGAATAAAACATACAGTAACCCTGCAAAGGTAAAGTAGTTATTCAAGTGACAGATTTGGCAGCCAGGAGCAGAGTACTGTGGCCTGTCTGGGACACACTCCACAGCTCGGAGAGATGTATAGTACCTGCCGGGCCAAGCACGCATAAAAAGCCGGCTTCAAAAAGGGGAAAAACGTGTGTGAGGAGCTTCCAGGAGAATGTTTAGCAACCAAATGGTCTCGACACAAGGCTTTCATTCTTCTCCACACCGGTTCACAGACACCTGGCTGTACACCACCACCTTCAGCACTGAACCAGACCCAAGGTTTAAAAATCAGGCCTGACCCTCAGAGTGTCCACTGAGCAGAAAATATCAACCAGGATAATTGATAAACAGTATCAGCAACTCAGAAAGGCACATTACAGGTACTTTCAGTAATTTATGTTCTGGCCATTCTTATACAGTACTGTGTAGCCATAAAACCGTGTCCTAACACTGATATTAAATATCTGTGAATGTATGTTCCAGATGTTTCAGGCAAAACTGTACACACCCGGTACAGACAGAATGTGCTACACATATTTTATTGCTCTTCAATCAGGATTCACCCAGGAGGGACTGAGCCACATACATCCTTGTATGCTTTAAATAGACTTCTTAGAAGGCTTTCACACGCCCTCACCTCTTAGAAGCAGTGGTAAAGCTCCTCAGTGCTCATGACGGATAGCTGGGAGGAGCTGCCCAAATAGTCCCTTTCTCGCAGCAGACATTTTCACTTTACTTCATAAAGGAAGTTTTTGAAAGCTAAATGATGGATCTGTTCAATAAAGCATTTCCATTGAGCCGTGACATGGGTATGCACGATACCAGGACCCCAGCAAAATCAGTCACATGTGTAAACTACAGATTGCACCTTCTAATGCCATACTTCCTCTTATGCATCAATATATCCTCCTATTTTGACTGCATTAGCTAAAAACATCCTTAACTTATACACGGTAGAAGTCCTGACTTCATATTGTAGTTAGACTTTTTATCGGTTATTTTTCTTTTGGAGGCTGTGTTAAGTGGATACAAACTATAAACTGTATTTTTCAAGAGTGGCAGGAAAAGACCCAATAAGAAGAAACAGAAATCTATACAGTTAGAGTCATCAGAATGGGCCACAAATTGCTGCAAAGTAGGGAGATACACAGGGTGCTAGACACATTCGACACAAAGACTGACACACACACACTCTAAACAGGTGCAACTGGACACAACAACACAACCCTGCTCTTCCTCTCCCTCTCTTTCTCCCTCTCTGTATTTGTGTTTATGTGTGTGTGGCTGTGTATGTTGGTTAGGTGGCTATATAAAGAAGCTTTCTCTCCTCACCCCCTACCCCCAGTTTACCTCCCACTTCAACTTCTTTCCCCCACCATTGCCAATGTGTGTGTGTGTGTGTGTGTGTGTGTGTGTGTTTTCACAATATAAGTCCTAACCCCTCGGGGGAAGATCTGCACCACAGAGTACCGGTCACATTTAAACACACGCGATCCTCACATACATATGCACACACATACTCCAACACACAAGCACACAGACACACAGACCCATGGGAAATAATGCAGCAAGGGATGGAAGCACCCAACAGAAATGTCTGGAAACAAGCTGATGAAAGAGCCATTTACGTCATCGAAGGAAGCAAACATTATGGACACACACACAATTACACAAACCAATACCCCTAAAAATCTGCCAAACTTGTAGTGCATGGAAACAGAGACCTAGCGCATTCTCACAATAAAGTTGACAGCTGCCGCTTATTTGAGTTTCTGGAAAACACCAACAAAAAATGGATGCACACAGAAACAAAAGGATTAAATGATGTGTTACAGACAAAAACACAGATGCACTGTGCGCCATTATAAGCAGGCCATATACACATACACGGGAACTGTTTTCCTGTGGTAGCCTTGGGGAAATTAAAACTACATTATGGACCTCCAGAGGGTAGTGGTGAGGGAGGCTTAGAGGAATAGAAAAAGAGAGGGGGGGCTGGGTGCAATGTCCTGTCTAAGATCTGGCCATCATACATAGTAACCTGGACAACAGTGATGATACTCAATCTTCATTCTCTCTCCTTCTTTTCTATCATGTAATGTTTTTTTGTTTCCTCTCATGCATTTGTGTCACAATTTAATCAATTTTCTTAAGCTTTGATTCAATTTCTCATGTATTTGTAGCTTTAATTTCATTCATTTCAGGCCCAGACATAGACAAGGACCTACAATGATGTAGTGACATATTTAGGACAGCACATTACTACTTGTTAACTACAAGCATGCACACTTTAGGATATGTTAATCTGCTGTTTAAGATTCTGGGCCAGACCTCAAGGGGAAGTATCTCTCTGCTGACAATATTCTAAATGGTAAATACTCCCAGAAGATAGGAAATTAAAGTGCACACAGCCACTCTAACACACTGAAGTGATGGGTTAAACATGTGAATTGGAAATGAAAATGCCATTCATATATTTTTTTTGTTGGGGGGAGTCTTGAAAAATTCAAAAATGTGAATATGATTACATTTTAGTGATTCTATCATCTGATAAGTGAGGCAACTTTCTGATCAGTCCATTGCGCCCACTTAGAGCAAACACACACGCACACACAGTCAAACTCACTCACACACACACACACACACACTCACTCACAGACACACACACACACACACACACACATACACACACACACACACACACACACACACACAGGGAATAACAATAAAGCATTGGGTCTTACTTTCTCAGATTCAGCTTTGGCCCCTGACAAACGTTTTCCACAATGACTCACTGCCTCCTTCTGTGTGTGACTGTGCGCATACGTTGTCCAAGAGAAACAGTGAGTGTGTGCATATGTGTGTAGTCATATAATGACAAGAGTTGAGAGACACAAGACTCAACAGGATGATTTCATTACTGACACACATTTCAGCACATGGCTCTGAAGTAAAGTGCACTCCTGCCTGAGTGCACTTTACGCTTCCGGGTTTGTTCTCACAAAGAATACTCAACATACAATGGAGTCTGAACAGAACAGTAGTGTAAACAGTACAACTCTGCCGCTACTTGCCCTTACCAACTATCCGTTTTATACCATTGCTCTATTCATGGTAACTGCTCTCTTAATGTTCTACTCAGTACATTGGCAGAGAAAGGAAACAAAGGGGGGGAGGGAAGGGTGGAGGGAAGAGGAGAGAGGACAGGGACACCTTCACCCTTGGAGGGCTCCTCTTTGGGGCAGAAAGGCCAAGGAGGGGAAGGAGTAGGAGGACAGAAATAGAGGGATGTAGGAAAGGGGAGTATAGGTTGGCTCAGGGCTATTCCCTGCGAGTCACCCTTCCACCTCCCTCCACCCTTCCCTCCCGTGGGCCTTTCCAAACTCAACACACATTTTCCAAAGAAAAAGAGAGACGGAGGGAGAGGGAGAGACTGAAAAGAATGGAGGAGAGGGAGTCAATTTAATAGCAGGATGGGAAGATACACTTCACCATTGTCTCTTTTTTTCCTCACCTGTCAACACCATCTCTCAGGCAGTTAAAGAAGCAATGTATTTTTTTCATTGTAACCTTCTTGAATAAGGGACAGAGAGCAATTTTCTCTCTCTCTCTCACACACACACACACACACACACACTGACATATGAATGCACAAAGTAAAAAAAATTGGGATGAAAGGAGAGAGATAGTAACATATAATGAGATATCCAAATTTAGGAAGTCAGGGAGACAGAAAGATGCAGAGGATGCGGGGACAGGGAGATGACAGTAAAAATCCAAACTGGAAGAGTGGCTGACTCAGGGAATATGGGACAGTATGTTTTTAATCGGAGGAATAGTGTGAAAAAGGTGTGTGTGTGTGTGCGTGTGCGTGTGTCTGTGTGTCATGGGACTTCAGCTTCCTGCAGGAACTGACACACACAGCAGTTCTAGTGTGCCACACAGGACCTCAGTCAGCACCCTCCTTAACAGGCACACACACTTACACTCACACACAAGCACACACAGATGTAGACCCATACAGAGGCCCCTGGAGGAGCGTAAACACAAGTTTAAAGGGGGGGGGGGTAGGAAGGTTCAGCACGTCACAGACCCCCAAGGGTCATACTTTCCTATACTTCTATCCCTGTAGAGCTGAACGAGAGACAGGGCAGGAGAGGTAGAGAGAGAGAGAGAGAGATAACTGCATATTTACCACATTCAGCAGTATCTTATTTCCCTGTTGGTATCTAGTCAGAGGAAGTGTTTGACTGTTCTCTGATTGGCTGCAAACCAGAGCAGAAAAAACCTAACCACAGGTAACAAACATCAAAATAATCATTTTAATCTATACTAAGCAGACTGACAAAAAAGCCCATCTTTCACCCCAAAATATCTCAATCATTATTGCAGTTGTGATTTTGATACAAAGCTAATTCCCATATACTCATGGTGCAATGCAATTCCAAATTTACTTTGAACTGTAGCACTGTAACAATTAGTAAATAAACAAAAAGCTAATTTGAAACCATTGTTAATCATTTGGGCATTTTTGGGGCATCTGATCACAAGTGGAGAGCTCGAAGAATGCGTCAGCCGATCTGATCAGTCAGACCACATTCAGAGGTGATCTCTGGGGCACATGTGGCCTCAATCTTCTGCATGTGTGAAAGTGAATGTTCCTTCATGATGCATTAACAACGTCCTACTCTGCTGACATCCCCTGCCCCGCTACAGTTTCATAATGAACAAAAAATATTTTCACACACCTCAGTGTCCCAACGTTGATTTATTTGTTGCCACTGCCACAGC
This sequence comes from Colistium nudipinnis, assembly GCA_016785305.1. Lineage (NCBI taxonomy): Eukaryota > Metazoa > Chordata > Actinopteri > Pleuronectiformes > Rhombosoleidae > Colistium > Colistium nudipinnis. Next base: position 705,320 of record JAFBJU010001010.1, on the reverse strand, counting down.
ACCAACACTGAACATCACGTGATGACTTTTAAGTCTTTGTAGAAAACATATTCCATATTAGAATAGCAGACAGTTTACTGATTCACTCATCTCCTCTGCTCCGCTTTCATTCAAAGATACACAAACACCAACATACAGAAAAGACACATTGGCAACAGTCACTGATCTGATCACAGAAGATGATTTCAGGGCTTATTTTCAAGCCAAATGTGTATTCACACTAATCCTGATTGCAAGGTTTTGGATTAACTCATCCACTGCAGGTGGTTGTGTCGCAATAACACTACTTTATGAAGACCTCTTGCACAGCCTTTACAAGTCACTGCAGCTGTTGGAAATGATGTTTTTAATCAATCTCAACATATTGATATACTTGTCATCACTCAATCTACAGTCAGAATTTATATTACTTCTCGTCTCATGCCTGGACCTCAGAGAGCAGTTGTTTGTTTCTTTTTCAATAAAGGCAAAAGGCAGAGTCAGGACAATTTTGAATTTCCATCTCGGGGTGGAAACAAGAGAGAAGAGAAGATGGAGGAGGGGAGGGCCTGAGAGAGCAAGAAATGGAGAAGTTGGTTAAGAGAAACCACAAAGAAAAACAAAATCCAAGGAAAGAGTTAAAAGAAAAGAAAAGCCATATTATCTCTCTAACCTCCTCCCAAGATATCACCAGACCAGAGAGAGTAGTGAAAAGCACACAAATCTCTCTTGTCCCCCCTTCCACCCATCTTTTTCTCTCCATTTCCCCTTTGTCATATCTTTTTCCATTCAGTGTGACTCCTGAGACCCGACTCTTTCCATATCTCCCCTGTAATTCTTTCACTCCGTTTATAAGTCTCTTCTTTGCTCCCTTATGATTTTTCCTTAACCTCACCAATCCCTCCATCCTAATTCCTTCTACATTCACATCTTTTCTCCTTCTTCTTCTGGATATCCCTCTGAGCTGGCCATTACATAACCATGTGGAATTGATATTACATTTGTATATGAGGGAGATGCAAACACTCTTTTTTGGACCTGACAGCTGGCGGGATCTCAATTACGATATTGGTTTGTGTGTGTGTGTGTGTGTGTGTGTGTGTGTGTGTGTGTGTGTGTGCGTGCGTGCGTGCGTGCCTCTGAGTGTGTGCACACTAACCTGTCTGGACAGTTGATTCATCCCAGGTGCCTCCACACTCTGAAGACTCCCCTTCTTCCACTGCTGAGGAGAGAGGAATACAGATGGAAAGACTTTCAGCATTAATAGTATATGATCAAGTAAAAAGTCCTGTATCTATATTAAGAGAAAAGTTGATCAGATCCCATAGATCGCATTAGACTGCTTCCAAGACTCAGAGCCATGACCAAAAGCCGACGATTTCCACATATATAGGCTTAATCTAGGCTTAACACTTTTGATAATAAACGAATCATTTAAGTATTTTTTATAAAAAATAAATATCTGTCAGGATTCATTGCTTAACTCTTTGTGAACAGAACAAAATTTAGTTTTTTGTTTGTTTTGTAGGGAAAACAGGACTATGTCACCAAGGCTTTTTCCCAATTTTCTTACATTTCACAGAAAACATAAATTGTTATTAATCATGTCATTCCTTTTTTACTGAGACAGAATAATTACACCATAGTTCTGCACAGAATTAAGAATATATGAATAATATCTGAATAATTGTTGACAAATGCATTGTATTACTCAACACAACAATAATCTAGATAAAGATGAAATATACCTTTGCCTGCATGTATGGACATTTACATTATCAACACATGCAGTTATTAACAATGTAAATGTCGTGAAACTGCTCTGACATCCACACACGCACGCACACATGCATTAGCACACGCAAACGCACACAGACACACACATAGAAACACACACAAAAACACAGAGTTGAAAGCTCGAAGTGATCAGAGCTGGAATGTGACACTGACTTCCTGGGTACAACAGGAAGGAGGGAAGTACAGCTGGCACACAAACAGGAAATGGCTGGAGCCGCCACACAATGGGGTTTCCTGTTCACCCCCTCTCCAACACGCAATTCCTCACTTTTCACTTACTCACCTCTGTCTCTGATCATTTAAAATCCTAGTTCTCATCCTGCTCTCTCCTGTGACCTCCACCCCTCAAAGTCTTTATACCGCTCCTCATATTCCTCACTCCACATCCTCATCAGCTCCCTGTGGACCCACCCCATCCTCAAATCTACACGGTGACAAAAGCTCAAACGGAAACAAGAAGTTATAAATCAGTGAAGTGATCCTTTAAAAGAAAAACAAACCTCTCTAGATGTGTCTTCTTTCAGATAAACCTATTTTTTTCAATGTTTAAAGAAAAATATGAGAAACAGGAAAAACTTTAATGGTCCCCACAGGGAAACTGCTTTGTTCTAGTAGCACAGCACACATGTACTACAGTGGAATTAGGTTTTATAAAAGGAAAAAACACATAATAGTAAAAGTAAACATCAAGTGAACAAAACAAATTCAGGTGGGCACAGAGTCTCATGGTTACATATTTGAATGACATCATGACAGTTTATTAAAGACTGGATGGAAAGAACCCACTTTAAATACATGTCTTAAGCTAAGAAAGAAAAAAGCTGGAAATGTAAGAGATCCAACCAGCTGCATGCTCAGTCGGCACAAATGCAACCAAATATAATGAGTAAATATGGTAATGTTCAAGTTTCCCCAGTCAATAAAGACCTTTGCATTTCCAAATGATTGAACTGCACTATACTGTATACTGTAACTAAGCTAGAATGTTCCTCCATTTGAAGGTTCTAATAAAGTTTATGCTATAAAAGTAAGACATATTATTTATTATCCACTATCCTTGATGAATGAAAGCAAATGAAAAGGCTATGGGAAACAAACACAACACTTTAACATGATTAACATTACAAGAAAGACTTTAGAGATATTACTGAACCTAAAGTAGAACCTCAGCTTGGCCCAGAGCTGGGCAAAAAGTAAAACCACAGTCATTCAGACATTTCATCTGGAAAAACATGGGGAAAATCTTGATTTACTGCAAAGCCAACAGCATTGTTTATTTTACATTGAGAAAATATGCACATGCTGGCAAATATCATAACATGCAAGCAATTGCACAGAGAAAAATATGCACAAACAATTTGTGCTGATTTGTCAGTTGCATGTTCAAAGTGTTCTAAGTTCAGATCTGGTGCCTGAACTCTTTGCTGTGTTCATGAAACCAATTTGAAACCATTTTTTGCTTTACTACATAGTACATTATAATGCTGGAGGTAGCCATTAAAATATGGTTAATAGTGGTAATAAAGGGATGCACATGGTCTCCAACAATACTCAGACTGGCTGTGGCATTGAAACAAGACTAATTGGTATTGTGGGCCCCAAGGATTGCCAAGAAAACATTCCTCCTCACAAATACACCACCAGCAGCAGCCAGGACTGTCAACACAAGGCTAGTTGGGTCCATGGATACATGCTGACGGCACCAAAATCTAATATGTGTGCCTCAGCAGAAATCCAGATTTGTCAGAACAGGCTATGTTTTTCCTAGGCTTGAGCTATCCACTTTTATTGGGCCTGTGTCCACTGCAGCCTCAGATTTATTTTCCTGGCTGACAGGATTGGAATCCGACATGGTTTTTAACTGCTGTTGCCCATTAGATTTGCCCCCAGATTTGATGTGGGTTTCTGAGATTTTGGCCCGCTGCTGACCACAGTTATAAAGTGTGGTTGTCTTGATTTAAAATAGCCTTTCTGCCAGCTCCAACCAAAGTGGGCATTTTGCTCTTAACTCTCATCATGACGTTGTTTCCGGAAAACTACAACTCACTGGATGTATTTGAGTAAACTCTGGAGACTGTTGTGTGTTTAGAGCCCAGCAGTTTAATGAACACTCAAACCAGCTTGTCAAAAACCAACAATAAGGCCATAGTCAAAGTCACTGAGATCCTATTTTACCCATTCTGATCTTTATTAACTCAATCTAAAAAAAACTTAATCTAAAGTCAGGTAGACCAGACTAGTTTTAGTGTGATAAATAAACCAAAGAAATCAAATTAAAGAAAAAAACAAGCAATATTTTGGTGCGGATGTCCCATTGATGGCCAAGAGTTTATTGTAATTCAGATGGACTGGAGAAAGAAACAAGCCTGGGTTCAGGAGGACTACTGGAGGAGTCGGAGCTGCTTCTGAGTGCAAGATGTGGATCACGGTGTGCTAATTACTAACTAATGGATCTCTCGATGAACGGCGTACACACACACACACACACATACACTGGAGACGGACACACAGAGGATTTTAAACTCAAGGCCTTCCGTCTGCCTGAACCGAAACCAGCGCGGATAGAGACCTCCCACCATGACCGACGTGTCTGCCAAAGATAGCAGACATAAAGAGATGAGCAAATAAAAAGGGAATAGAAAAAAACTGAACTAAAGGGTTCATCCGAGCAAATAGGGGTTATCCTCATAACACCTTCATCACATTCCCACATAACTGAATCATGTATATTAGATGGCTGATTTCTGCACTCATTTTGGCAAGAAAAGTGTATATTCCATACTGAAACATTTCTCAAGTAATTAAGGGGGTTATAATGTATTTTGTGAGTTGATAGATGCACATCCTTAACATTGATGCTGCCACAATGATTTACATTTTCTGCCACACATTTTTTTTTCATGTTTGTATACTTTCTACCTCTGCTGCTGCGGCACTGCAAATTTCCCCACTGTGGGACAATAAAGGATTGTCTTATCTTATCTTAAGAGGGACCTGTATCACTTATGGACCAATATCTGAAAGCTTTCAGATCACGAGAACCATTGTGTCGACACTCTCACACTTGGCTCGAGCACATCATCTTGTTGCGACAAGGATTCTCTGCAGTTCTTTGCCTGAGACGACAACATTATTAGGGTAGATAAGAGGAGTCTTGGATGTGAGGAAGACCTAGATGTACTGGGAACTCTGCCTCTAATAAAAGACCATTTTTCTTGATGAGACTGTGGGGAATATGGTATGTTTCATTAGCCAAGCACACATAGCTTTATTTAGACTCGCAGCATCCTCTCAGCCCCCTTTAGAGACTCACACACCGTTACTGTGAACCTTGCACACACTAGGGGGTTGGTGGGAGGTGTACGAGTGTGGCAGTGTGGGAAGGCATGAGCATGCTTACATATACTGAATGAGAGTATGTGTGTGTCTGTTTGTGTGTGTGTGTGTGTGTGTGTCTGTGTGCAGGTGTGTGTCCACCTGTAGGTGTACATCATTAGATAAACTGTGAGTGACCCGTATACAGATGTCAGAGAAGGTGGGCAAGTATAAGTGTCCGTAGGGACATACATACAACATACAAAGTATCCAGTTAATGAGATTGTTTGTGGTTGTCAATCTTTTTTTCCGCCTACAGTACATCTCACTTGCCTTCATAATCGGGTCTCTATTGAAACATGGAAATTGGCACAACAAGCCAATCGAAAACCCCAGCACATCATGCAGACAATAATGAACCAGCCTATCACATGGACTTCATGATTTCAGAGTTCATGATTGGAGTAAATCAACACTTCAATTTATTTCCTAGAGGCTTACCGAAAATGTAGCCTCCTCCTAACCTTAAAACATGCCTTCATATTAAAATGTTATGATTTGTATAGTGAGGCACTTGCTTTTTCTCCCTATAATGTGCTGAGTTAACAGATTTCAGTCCTCACAACATGAGTAATTTGATCCACCACACGCACGCGCGCACGCACACACACACACACACACACACACACACACACAGTTAGATGGAGTGTAGCGGTAGGCCAAGCCAATAATCAATGAGACATCAGAGACCTAGACCACTCAATCTGCCACAACATCACAAACACAATGCACAAAGTCATCACAAACAAAAATCCTAGGCATAATATGATTGAGTGCGTGTAAGTGACAAAAACCAAACAAGGTGCTTCTGAGACTCTTTGGAGCACCTTTACACACTTGTTCACACACAACAATTCAACTCTGCATTTGTTGCTGCTATTGTTAACCCCAATGACCAATAGCTACAGCCAATCAGTTTCCAGGGCATTCAAAAATAAAAATGTATATATCATAATTTAACAGCTGTATGGAATTAATGCCACCATGGGGGTGTGTCTTCAGGGAAAACCTGTATATGGTAAAACCAAGCACATATGGGAAAAAATGCATGTTTACATTTTAAAATCCCACTAGTAATAAACAATGACAAATTATCTTACTGTTGTCGTTAGTAAAAATGTAGAAGGTTCCTCTCTCAGTTGACTGAACACCTGTAGCCAGTAGGCATCATACAGGGATGATATGTGAGTTCCATCTGCAGTCTCTAGTTTTAGCAATACACAGCAAATATTTACACGTGTTCAAGAGTGAGGGCAATTAATTACAGTTTCCTGCACAGTCCCCGGATGTAGAAACTAGAGGAAAGGAGAAGATCTACTAAGTGGAACAGAAAAGAAAAAAAAGTGATGCCTCTGAATTATGATGGTGATGATAACATAAACAAATATTTACACAAATGTTGTCATTAATTATCCAGGTGCATAAGCATGTACACACACTCGCACAACTACTAAGCGGAGCAACAACACACCTCCCTCTCTACCTTTATAGTTTCCTCCTCTCTGCCCTCGATGTCTAAGAAGTATTTCTCAGCTGATCACTCATCCAATCATCTTCCTCAGTTACCCACTGTCCATCTCTTTTTCATCCCTGTGTTCTGTTTTCCATGTCTTGCCTTTCACACCTCCCCCTTTACCAAATTCCCAATTCCAACAGGGATTCCAAACATCCCTTCTACACGAGTCATTCATTCGCCTCTGTCCCATGTAAGCAGTTTCAGCCTCAATAAGAAAGCTCTTTGTCTTTTTTTTACTCCCAAACAACACATGTATGCACACACAGTATCAGGGCCATTTATTCCCAAGGCAGCCCGGGGCTCTGGTGTTCCCAGAACTTTTTGACAACGGGTCACCGTGGCCAATCACGCAGCCGGAGGAGGCGGGATGTGGGTCAGTGTAGCCAATGATAGGCTGGTTCTTTTCCCAGAGTGGCAGGCTAATTGACAACTGGAGCTGGACAGAAGTCAAAAGGGTAATTGTCACCCGGCGCTCCCTTTCCCTCTCTCTCTTCATCTGTCTGTCTGGCCTTCTCATCCTAGACACTCGATTCCTCTTCTTCCCTCCTACCTTTCCAACTCTTACCCACTCACTTCCCCACTTCAACCCACTTCCAGGCCTCCACAACCCCTCCCCAATCCGCTTTCTCCTTCCAGCTCCAGAGGGATTCTCTCATTGGCCGCCCTTCCTATCCCTCAGGAACGACTTTGTGACGCCACTGGCTGAGGGCTGATGCCAATCTACATCCCCAGCCCACCCCCAGGGACTCCTACCAACTTCAATGGCCTATGTCAAACACACACACACACAGGCACACACAGACACACACACACACACACATGCAACACTTGTAGTCAAGGGACAGGGACAGAAGCTGATTAACCAAATACTTTTATCAGCAGTAAAACCGCTCTCTCTGCGTGTGTGCATTCTGAACAAAACAGCCTTAAAAGACAACACACACACACATCCCAAGCACTGAACCCCTGGCCAGAAACACCAGGCTAGTCTGGGGTTTGGGACAGTGTGTGTTTGTGTGTATTCATGCTTTTGTTTGTGAGAGTGTGTGTAAAGGGACAGAGGTAGCAGAGGGCTTAGATGGATGGCAGAGAGAAAGAACAGCAACCAAACAAGCCTGGCGGACAAGCTCCATCGCCCTCTCTATCTTCTGCTTTCTGCTGTCTCTCTCGTCCACTTTCCACCTCACCTCATTTTCCCTCTCTCTCTTTTTTGATCCGGAATGTTTCTACTATCTGATTTGTCTTTATATTTTACATTATTCTCATATCACAATCATAATTTTTCCGCTATGCGCCCTCATCCAAGCAATACTTATCTCTTTACCCATTTTGTTCAAACCCTTCTTTTGCTCCAACATCCCTGAACATACCCCCCCATAAAATATGACAACACAAATACATGTTCTTTCTCACCTACTCATCAGTTTATCTTCACAAAAGCTTGAGTCAAATATAAAATTGATCAAAGTGTGCATTACATGCAAGACTGATATCAAAGACAGAATAACATCACCATTACAGGTGTAAAAGTGAATGTTTATCTTTTCTTATCCCTTTATATGTCCACAGTGTTATTCCTTCTTGGGAAGTCGGCCTACTCTCGTACTCACGTAGATACACAATCATACACACATGTGCAATGTGCATAAAGTACTACAAAAACAATTTCACTACTCTCAACACCTAGAGAGCAGAACACTCATTTTCACACGTAGACACACACAGAGACAAGCGCAGAGTTGATGTTCAGGGCCAGACAACACAGCTTGAGATTAAAGAGCCTCTCTGATCTGACATTTGTTTTTTCTGTCTGTCAGAGAGAGTGTGGCGGGAAGCAGAATCGATAGTGGGGGAGACGGGGAGAGGAAAGATGAGGCAAGAGAGGAGACTGAGGAGTAAAGGATAAAGATTTTAAAAAGAAGGGCTCAGAAAGCCTTGAAAGGGGAGACACTGGAACAGATGAGAGGTTAGAGAGCTACAATGATGAAAAAACGGTTGAGGAAATATAAAGATCAGATAATCCTTTATTGTCCCACAGTGGGGAAATTTGCAAAATGAAATTGGATTTAACTTGATTTGTGAGGTGAAGGAGGGCAGCGAGGAGAAAGACAAGGAGTAGGACAGAGAGAGAGTGAGAGAAAGAGAGGGCAAGAGGAGGAGAGGGACAGCATTCCTCAGGAGTACCTCAACTCTGGGGAAGGTGCCAGAAATAACTGAACTAGAAGTTCCCCCAGCCGCCTCCAATCATCACCCACACACACACACACACACACACACACACACACAAGTCAAATAAAGGCACCAAGTTCAGCATTGAGCTCCGATATAGGAGCAGACCTTAATGTTGTCAAAAATAGATTCACACACACACACACACACACACAAGCATACAGTATCCTGAATGAACAACAAGAGCCATGAAGGCTGGAGGGTGGAGGGGTGGGGAGGGGAGGGGAGCATAATTGCCTTCTCTTGTTGTACAGGCTCTAGAGTGCTTTTTGACTGAAGACACCAATTTCACGCTAAGGCATTATTTAGCTTGATACAAACTTGATTAGGCTTTACAGGAGTAGAGGGAGAGGGGCAGAGCGACAGAGAGGAAAATGGAAATAAACAGCTTTATGTCATGCTGCATCACTGGCGGACAGATTAACTCACTCGTCGCTCCGCGTCTGGGAGTAACATGAAAAATATACACACTGTGCGTGTGCGCTCGGAGGGTGACTGGTTGTTGGTTTGTTTGTCTAAGTAGAAGAAAAATCCGACATCATATCTGAAAGACTAAAAGCATTTTTTTTTAAACAACCCAAAACATTGAGCCCCTGTTTTAAATGTAATTATTGAAACTTGAAATTGCTTACTCAAAATGTTTTAGTGGAAAAATTAAAGGGTTCAGTCGCTTCTTTTCTTGCAAAATAACAATCCTATTATATCCCCAATGTTTCCTGACATGAAATGTCCAATAACTTAATGTTGCCTGGTAACAAATATAGCCAGTGTGCAGAGTTCTTGCTAATATTGCTTAGCAACACATTTTCATCCAATGGTGGGGGAAAAACATCAATCAGCCAATGATTCAGACTTAAGACCGACTCAGTCCCGACTCAGGGATCAATGGGACAGGAAATACAATAATGCAGCTTGAAGGACTCCAACTGCTGTGAAACCAGAAAGAACACAAAATAAATAGTATCAGAATAATAGTACCAATGTATAGTTTTTTCCCCCAATTCCCCAGAAATCAATATCTTAGAATCTCTTCATTTTTCTCATCCAAACTGCCGCAGTTCATGATAGATTAAGGCTACAGGCCATGTGCATTTAAACTACAGTGGTACACTGATTGTGAAGAAAGACAAAACCCACTGGCTCAGAATGCTGTCAATGAACAAGGAATGTCCCTATAGATATTAAGCTCAAGTGAGCTGTGCTAACTCATAATAACTCTATTTCAATATTTAACTACTTTTGCCAATGTACTAATTCATTGCTTTAACGTAAAAAAAAAAGTGAAGGATAGAAGAGGGGAGGAGACCAGTTGCGCTACTCCCCAAACTGCTTATCAACTCTGAGTCTGAAGCAGACAGTCCTGCATTTTTAAAAACTGGCCTGCAATGAGCACACACAGACACCTTCACACCATGCAATCTCCTATTCTCTTTCCGCTCTTCCACCACCTGTTCTCACACACTGTCTCCCTATATCCTGCTTTTTTAATATGGCCATAAAGCTTTTATTATGAACCAGGATATACCAGAGAAGACACCACCTCAGCCACCGCTGCTGTTGTTTCAGTGCAGTGCAATTAAAGTCACTCTGGCCTTTCTGAACCTTCATGTGCAGTCAGAAAAGTGCAGATTAGCTTGCCTAACATCAGCAAGTGTAAAGCGAGAATCTATAATGCCCAAAAAGGATTCTACAAGGCTGAGTAGAGAATTAATAATTGTTTATTGCCTGATGCTTACTGTACTGTTGTGATAAATATAAGTTAAATGCGTAATGTATCCACCTCAGCTGAACAGTGTATATCTTGGCATTTATGTTTGCAGTTTAATCCACATTTGCATTTAAAGCCCCAATTTTTGCTTTTTATTCTACAATTACCTAACCAGTGACAAAACTGGTTCATACTTAATGTGCACTGCTGGCAAACTTTGCCCAGAATTTACAAATCCAAATATTATATTTATATAAATACTAATATTTTATTTATTGTCATTAGGCTAAATCTTCTGAATATTGCTAGTTAAAAAGAGGATAATATTTAAATATAGAAATCCGGATCAAAATGTAATTTTCTTTCCTATCCAGTATCCAGTCTCTCTGGCTCTCTTGCTCACTCACTCACTTTCTGCAGCCCTCCCTTTCTCTTGCTCCATTGTATGTCTCACAGCAGGACACTTTTGCCTTTTGACTGGGAGGTGAATGGAAGGGAGTTGGAAAAACCAACTGAAGACTCAAGCACTAAAAAGAACCATTGGTAAGACTATAGTGGGGCGCACTACAAAGACCCGGCGGAGTGTCCAATAAAAAAGGAACACAACACAAGCAGCTTGTTCTGTTCAAGATTCCACGCTCTGAGGACAATGCACATTAGTCTGGGTTCATGGTGTGTGTGTGTGTGTGTGTGTGGATGTGTGTGGGTTGTGGTGGAGGGCAGGGGGGGTGAAGATGTGTGCATGCAAGCACAACAGGCAAAAGACAAGCTGAAAAAATGAATAAATGAATAAATCTCGACAAAAGTGAGAAAAACTGTTTTGGGGCCTTGGTGGCTTGTGGAACACAGACATGGCATCATGTACTATACATGGCAAAACAACTGGTAAAACCACTGTCTTGTCTAGATAACAATACAAAATAGTAACAAAATAAATAAATATTCCCAAGATAGCCTACTCTAAAGACTATGCATGATCATTTTTGAAAAGGGGTTGTTCTTTCAGAAATAAGATAAATGAGATGTGTTGAATGTTTATCCATCAGCTACGCCGCTTATCCTTGGAGGGTCACATGGGGACCAAAGCCAATTCCAGCTGACATTTGGTGAAAAGCAGGGTACAACGTGCACAGGTTACCAACCTGTCTAAAACAGACAAAAATACATCATAGGGTAAAACTACGAAGATACTCATGGGGTATCGAAGATTGAGTAAGAGACGTTTTGTCTGAGAACCCGATCAGTGACCTTTGACCTGATCATGCAGCGTAAGACATACACCTGGATCATTTCCTACTCATATAAAAAACTCACCTCTTTATCAACAGTGTGTGTGTGTGTGTGTGTGTGTGTGTGTGTGAGTGTGAGTGTAAGAGAGAGTGTCTGTGTGTGTGTATGCACACCAGACAGAGGGGAGGGAAGGTAGCCCAATAGATATATTATGCATCAGCCAGGTGTGCAGAGGGGCACTGCTAATTGCCCCCACCACTAATGTTTAATGTACAGAATAATAGATAGAATAGAAAGGATGGGGGTGGTTATTAGAGGGGGTAGAAGACACGAGTAGAGGGGAGGAGGGTGTGAAGGGGAGAAATGCAGGATGCTGCAGGAGAGGGATCAATTGAAGAGCAAGAAAGAGGCCGAATGAGGAAGAATTGCATGCAAGTATGTCTCAAACTATTCTTTTGTATGTCTGTTATTACAAAGATTCTATATAATATATCACAAATATGAATGTTGACTACTTAAAATATGAGTCCATCAGTTGAATCTTCAAAAAGAGTTTCTAGAGCTAACAAAAATTGCATTAAAATAAAGCAAATTATTAAAGGTATAAATATTTTATTCATAATAATGTGTATAATATATTTCGTTACATTTGATGACTCAATGTGAAGTTAATAAATACATTATGAAGATAATGTATTGCAATGTAAAAATACTATTAAAACTTAAACTTTCAAAAGCAAATATTTCCTTTTACTTTTCATTGTTGCTTATCATTGTCACGTAATCCCTTTGGCTTGTCGTTCATTCAAGGATTTATACTCATATTGTATTGCAACAGTAATTTGTGATGAGAATATTTTTTCTGTATGTTTGCGCACATTACATACAGGCATTAGTGAGCTACTTCTGGACAGACTGTGTGTGCGTGTGTATAGTCACACCAGCATCATCTTTCTCTGAGGTTGAGGGCATGCACAGAGTTCAGCCGCACTGTGCGCCTGTTTGTGTATGTGCATGTGTCTCCAGAGTCGTTGGTGTGTGTGTGTTAAGGTCCAGTGAGTTCGCAGCTGATAAACGGCGCAAGTTAAGCCTCTACAATGGCACAGCGCTGGCACATGATGCCCCGTTTCTCACACGCTCTCACACACATGTGCACACGCACAACCACACCAGACTGGCCTGCTGATAAGGAGTTGTCGCTGGCATACACACACCTCACAGTGGGACTTCACCCTCTCTGGACATGCACCCACACATACAAACACTACAGTGAAAACCTAACCAAGCCTACCAGATGATATGACCTTTTTTCCTAGACCCTTTATTTCAAACAAAACCCATTCTTTCAAACCTGATGAAGGGTGGTTCTTAATATGGATTTGTCAAGTCAACACCATTAGCCACTGTTTGTTGTTTTCCCACGATGTGATTAATTTCACACCGGCCTTCAGGGATTAAAAAGATCACTTAACTTCCAGGTCCCCACCACACAGAATAACCAGAAAAATTGAAATGTGGAGCAATGTATTAACTTAAAATACAAATGGTCATCGCTATAGTTAATGGTCAATATACCACAAATTACTACTGACCACTAACAAGAACCAATCTGAATTGACACAGGGTGAAGACTAATTAAAACAATCTTTGAACTATTTATTATTCTATTACAATTCTACTTCTATAGTGAACAAAGGACGTTTTCTTAGAATGGTAAAATATATTTTCTATGATGCACAGTTTGACAACATGTGAGAGTGGGAGAAGCAAAGGTGTGTGTACTTATATTGGCTCCACTGTCTTCAATTGTCCCAATAAGATAAGATAGCTTGAGAAAACAAGTACCCAAAGGAATTTAGAAACCACATTTAAATCAGCCATTACTAATTGTATTTATTATATATCTTTGTCTTCAGTGAAAAGGGGCATATTCTTTTTAAACTCTGGAGTAATCCGGCTTGAATTAAGAGCAGATCAACATGACTCCAGTTAAATTCGATGCATGGTACTGCTGGGCTCCACCAATCACCAATTACATTAGCTTGGTTTGTCCCGTTTAAAAAAAACATCTACCAAAAACTGAAATTCACCCCCTGCTGCTAAGTCAATGGAATTCCTAACAAAGCTTTTAGAAAGCCATTTAATGGTTCAGCAAGCCTTAATGCAAAGCCAAAACCGGCTTTTGTGTTGCTGTATGCACACTCTGATTGTGCTATTGCTTACACTATTTACGGTTGAACACAAAAACATAAGCTGTCATTTTATTTGTTCAAACAAAAGCAAAAAAGGACAATTGTGGTGCCTTCAAACTGTTATACATTCAAATACACCTGCAAAAAAATTATATTATTGTCGCCCAAGTAATCCAAGCCACATGTGTGGTGCCTTTGAGTTTTATAGGAGCCAGTCGCCCTATGAAAGCCTCTGCACTCTGCCAAAGGGTGACATTAAAACTGATCTAATGGTAAAGGCAGATGGTGGGAGAGAGGGAGGCAGGGAGAGAAAGAAAAATAGACTTGAGGGTGAGAAAGGGAAAGAGAAATCGGAGACTGTACTGTACTATACGCACACCAAAGCCCCTGTTGCAATGTGGCTGTCAGAAAACCCTTTACTGCTATGAGCTTTGAAGTATCTAATTTGTAACTATGTAGCTACTAGTCCTACAGCACATGTGCATGAGTACCTGCTGTCATCGTCAATGCACACTACCAGCAATGTGCACTTGTAGATTCAGCAATAAAACTGTCTTGTAACTTGATGAAATTTCCCAGCCCAATTAAATTTTACCCATTTGCCAGGTTGGCGGTTGTTAAATTCAAGTTAATTGACAATAACTTTAACTCCAGGCAATGAATAATTACTATCCCAGAATCTCTTATTACATTTAAATCACACACTAACGAGAAATATCACGTACCTCCAGCCGGTATCAAAAAGTAAGACAGTCTAGAGTACTTTTGAAATGACTCATCCATTATTTGATTAGTCCACCGAAAGAATCTGGAATGTTATTTGAAAACCTTGTACACTATTTTCTCATAAACCACAAAAGATGTTGTGATTCTCTCTCTCTCTGGCTGTTTGTGTGCATGTGTATAGTAACACACTTTCACTGAAAGAAATGCTGAATATGCTGATTGTAAATAATCGTTAACAATCATTGAAAAAAGATGAATTATTTTGTGTATAATATAACACAAAACTGTGTCCAATAATAATGAAAAAAATGTTTTTCATATACGAATAAAATATGGTTTAAAAATGTAGTAAATAATGGTTTTAATCAGGACACATCGTCGTCATCATAAAGATGAAAGCATGAGCACCTCCACACACCTGTGATTACGGGTTGGTCAGACGTGACTGCATGACCAGTGCAAACAGAAATACCTAGATCATCTCAGTCGGCCGAAGACAGATTCAATGATCTATGCAAATTGAACTGAAGATCTGTTAACATTGGAAACGATGATAGTCTGGTGAAAGGTGGCGGAACCAGAGAAAGATCTGACAGGAGAGAAAGCAAGGAATGTATAAAGAAGATCACGTGGACATGATGGCATTAGCTCAGAAGAGCTCGGGCTCAAGGCAAGGCAACCGTTAACTCAACCTCCTTCTGTCTCCCTCTTGGCCAAATGACTCATTTGGCTCCACTAACCATAAACAACACTCTAAACAAACCAAATAAATGCTAAAAAGTAAGTGTTCCCTCTTCCCTCCCCTCTACAATCTTCTTCTGCCTCGCCTCCCCTCCGTCTTCTTGTCATATGTGCTCAACTCCCTCCTTAATGTCCTGCAAATGAAGCGGATTTATTAATGTGTAATTAAGTAATAATCATTGCTACATAATGCATGAGAGACTCAAGGGGCTGAGGGCTGAGAGAGAGGGAGAGATAGGAGCTAGTGAGGCTGCCGGAGCAGGCAGAGACGGAGATTTCCGCTGCCTCGCCTCGCTAAAGACACACATTAAAAACGGATTAATCCACTGAAATAATAGTTTGATAAGAGAGGAGCTGCGCTGTCTCATTTCTTCCTCCCGCTCACCCCTCCTTTCGCTGGCCCCATCATCGTGCTCAATTAACGAACTTCAATTAGCTTAGTCCCTCCTCTGTTAACAAGGCTTAATCATCGTAAAGGCTAGACTGGTCAAGTCAATCCACGAGAGGAACTGAGCTGTAGTAGTGAAACAAGGAGGATCCGTAATATGGAGACTAATACTGCTGTTTATTTTCGTTTGGAGCTGGCTTTCCTGTGGGCTTGCCGTCCCAATAAATGGGTACAATTGATATTGTCACAATTGTCACTGCAAAGCGCAGCTGTACAGAACATAATTTGTTTATTATTTACAAAGCAAAGATAACAAATATTTGATAGAAGTAAAAGAAGAATTTCACCGTATTTGAATTACTTAAATCACAGCAATAGGACACACGTTCTTATATTTTAAAAAAGTGCACAACAATGATGAAAGGGTAAATTAATATTGTTGTTTATTAATCGTGTTTCCATATCCATTTCTCATAAATCTTCAGTATCATCTTGTTCTCCACAGAGCCATTCATTATGAATCTGAGTTGGTAATGTCCCTGATCTTTAGGTAAATTATGGGGCCACAAAGTGCCAGTCAGTGTACATATATAGCAGGTAGCTGAGAATGAGGTGGGACTTGTTTTTTATTGTGTTAGCATGCCTGGCTGGCCAATAAGTCTGTGTGCAGGCCAGCCATGCAGTCATAGTTGGGTAAGCAGGTGAAAGACGGAGGAACATGAAAACACAGATAATCCCCCCTCCGCCCACTCACCTGCTATGTGCCACTGCACAGCCCCCAAACACCTTTCCCCTTTTCTACCCTTTAGCCTTCACTCGCTCCCTCTCCTCAGTCTCTATCCATCTCTCCGGCAAGCCTCTCTCATCTTCCCCCCCAATGCCACGTCTTGCCAAGCTGTCAAAGGGGCAAGGTGTAGAGGGCAGATAGCAACACGCATGTACACACACAGATGCATGAGTACACAAACACAAAACACACTGTGCTTATGCAAGCTAGACCACAAGGGCTATGTTACCTTTGCTGCACACACACATACAGAGTGGTGGTCCGCTGCCCCAGCTTTGCTTCGCTCTGCTTCGCTTGACTGCCTGACTAAAGCTAAGCTCTCGTTATGCAGGGTGCTGAGGTCTCACACACCCACACACACACACACACACAAACCCAAACACCTGCCAATAATGCATGCAAACATGAATATAAAAATGTGGATTTTGGGGGTGTAAGCATGTCTAAACAAACAATGACAGTCATCGGCCCATAGCAGCTGATTTGTTCACTGACAAAGTGCACAGAACATCAACAAACAACACTACAACAGAAGGCTATGAAACCGCATTTGATTACATTATTTAAATCAACTAGATATTGACACAATACCACTTAAATGCTGAAGCAATAATTAGACTGATAAAGTACTTTAAAAAAGAACATTAAGTATCTACTTGCCTTTATCCATTTCAGATGTTTTTGTCAGTCAAACAATTTAACACCTGCATCTCATATCCTCTGATAAAAATCAAATATAAATCAATAGCCAAACCTTTTCAGCCCCCTTTTTCAATATTTCAAATATTTGCATTTATTTGCAGACAAACACCACAGCCTCCAAAAATCAAGAGCATTATCAGTTCTTTGTTTTGCAGAAAAAGCCTTGAAAAAAGTGCCACCATTGATTGTGTTAGTTGAACACAAAGTTAACAATTTGCCAGCATCAAAGTTAATCTATAACAATAGAGACATGCTGCCATTTGTGCATGTGCTTCCATCGACATATTTAATGATATTTCCATGGCTCTTGAGCTTGTCAGCCCTACAAAGTGTGCCGAGATAACAGGAGCAATTTTGGTTGTAACAGATCACTATGCTGAATTTTTATTCCCTTAAAGTTTGAACCCTACAAGATCCATTATACATTTAATGCAACAACTCTTGTCATTGGTTATAATAGGTATATATTATTTTCACACATTTTTCTGTAGACTTAAAGATGCATCATATCAACTGAAATCAGCTTTAAAGCAGATTCCTGTGGAAGGTGTGTAATCCCTCACAATCATATCCTCCTCTCAATGACAACCCTGTATCCTGTACTATGTACTGAGCTGAAAAACAACCGTCCCTTTTACTGCGCATATAGCAAAACCCACAGTCAACGACATTATTATTTGAAACGTATCCTCAAGTAAGCGCGATAACGCACATCAACCCACAGCGTACTTCATATGTGTGACGTGTCCGTAGCTGCCCACTATTGATAAAAGGAATCCCACCCCAAATCCTATGAAACGGCCTAAACTTCATTACCTGTCAGAGGCTTAAGGCCAGCAATGAAGGTCATGAAGCTAATTAAACTAATCATCCACAGTGAATCACTCCATCTTCCTGAGGTGCTCACAGAAAGGGAAAGCCTATACGGTGGGGGAAACAGAGGAGAGGGTGGCAACCACATGGTCAGCTCGTCCCGTTGCCCATCTGGGCCCCATAAAGGAAATGTGGAGGGCCACCACATGCCCTCATGCATGATGCCCACTCACCCGTGCACAGGATGAATACTATTTTATGTGGAACTAAACTGAGGCTTCATTTAGCCCTTTTTTTTTTTTTTTTGCCAAAGGATTTTCATAAGTCCCATGAACAATTTCGACTTGAGTATGAATCTGTAAGTTCCAGTATGGCACCAATACCCAATCTTCCCTCTTTTTTTGATGGGGGGTAGGGTTTCTAAATCCAGAAATATTCTTATCAAACTCTGAGTGACTTCCTTTAAAATTGAAGGAGTCTGGAAAAAAAAAAAACTTTGAAGGAAAATGTAAATTGTCTTGTTATGAAAAGAAACGTGCAGGGACTGTACACATGTAGAGTGAGGACGAGGTGAATGGATGGGGTCAAACAGTCAAAATCCTGTATCCCACAACAGAGCAACACTGTGCACTTAAATCGCGCCACAGAAATAATCCAGATTACACTGCTCCCTTATACAAGCGAATTACAAGTTGCTCCGAAGCCTAATCCACTCAAGGTGAGGAGCGAGACGGCAGTATGGCAGTTGCCCTGTCCTAACACCGAGGGCACATCATTCAGAACAATTAGCCCAGCGTGGCCCCATTAAAGCTTAGATGCGACCACTGGAAAAAAGGAGTTTACTAATTAAGTTAGTAAAACTCTTTTTTTTAAGCCTTATTCTTGAACAGCATCGTGGCCGACTGCTAACAGTCAGCGAGCCAACACTCTGGCTCCAATCAGCGATCGCACTTAATCTAAGGGACAATTGATTTATACCTTTGTTGTGAAACTACACACAGACTACCTGTACGCCTTTGCGGAGTGTGGGGGCGTTCGGGGTTGAAATTAAATTAGCCAGCACGGGGCTGCGGAGTTGAGACCTAAAAACTCGGCCGTGGCTGCTGGTTGTGGGTTTATCCCTCACTCCTGGCGAAAGTGTAGACACACACATCAAATTGCTTCTTACCTTTGACAGAGCGCGGCTTGGCCTGCTTTCGTCTCGACATCTCGGTTCTCGGGCTGCTTGTTTTTGTTTCTCTCTGAATTGTTTTAAACAATGTTTTTCGCTCCGCTTAGCGTTTCCGGCTAAGCATACAGTCGCCCTGTATTTTCCTGGCTCTTCCAACCAGCACTTCTCCTGCTGCTGCTCCGCTGCCTGTTGCAATGCGGCAGCGTCCCTCTCAGACCGAAAACACACCGGTGTGAGTGCGGCGGCGGTGGCGGCGGCACGCAGGCGACACGCGGCTCCTCGCTCTTCCTCAGCGGTTCGCACTCACACACACACAACCTGTGGAACACACGGGGACAACTTATCGTCCTACTCCTCCTCCTTCCTCTTCTCCGTTAGAGCGTGTGCCGCGCCGCTCCGGCACGACACTCTTGTGCTGTTTGTTATCTTTTACGCTGCACGCGCGGTGCCCTCTCCGCTCAGACCTGGCCGTCCAGCGCTGGCACGAGCTGCCAGCCACGCGCGCAGCGAACACCTGATCGTTGTCCCGCGCGGCCGTGAGGTGAGAGCGGCAGCGCGTGGCGGTCCAGGTGAGGAGAGGCGGCGGACAGCGCTTTTAGTAAACGTTGCTTGGCCAAATTGAGACGCGGCTTCGTCCTCAGCCGCGACCCTGCTTCTCCGTTCTTGTTGGTTATTTTATGCAGTTTATAGATAAACTATTTCAGTCTGTTGCCTTGTCTTTCCTCTGCTCCGCGCCGACCAGCCTCCCGTGCTCCGTCCCGCTATCCTACTCAAGGCTCTAGTAGTGGTGGTGGAGGTGGTCTGTTGGCATGGACATTGCGCTCTCTCCCTGCATCTCCACCCGAGGGGGAATACTGCTTTTACTACCCCCGCTTTTTCCTTTTTTTGTTAATATTTCCAAGTGCCGTACGCGCAGCCTAATATTTGGAGTGGTCTAACCCTCCGCTAGCCTCTGTCTCCCTGCTTTTTCTTTGTCCTGACTCTGGCTACCAGTCTCCCTCCTCCTCCTCTGCCTGCCTCTGCTGGCGGGGCTGCGGCGCAGACACACATAATAAAGCCAAGGCAGGCAGTGCTTGGCTGGAAATGTAGCCGCGTCCCAGCAGGGGGATGTGAGAGAAGGGTCCCGGCGGGGGAGCGCTCTGATCCCGCAGGGAGCAGCTCGGCACAGCCCGGGTTGGCTGAGGCAGAGAGGCAGGAGCGAGGCAGGCAGGGCTGACGGAGAGAGAGAGAGGTGATGGGAGGGAGGGAGGGAGAGAGAGAGCGAGGGGAGCCAGGGGGAGAGTTAGACAACAGCGCCCAGTTGTGGCCGACTGGCAGCACTACAACGCGGCTGCAGAGAATACGGAGACTGGGGCAAAACGTGAGTTGGATTAAAGTGGGACATGGAGGAGGTTCTATAGGTTAGAAAGTGTAATCCATAACGTTGACAACTGTTCATTAAATAGTGTGATTGAGTCCCTATGTCATCAGGCGTGGAGTTAAATCGGTTTGCTGAATGTATACCACACAGCAAAATGGCGTTCTGTGTCCCTACATTCAATGTGTCACTGGAGTCACAGTGGATTTCCTAAGGTCAGTTGTCATTCGGTGACATGAAGCTATGAACAATCGGTTTACACACATGAACACCTGCGTGTCAACTGCTCTGTTGCCTTGCATGTGCCACAGATGGGTTAAACGCAGAGAACACATTTCCCCCAGCTTGTGTGTCATGTTTGAGCTTGTGCATGTTTGTGTGGGACCAATAAAAGCCATTCTAATCTTATTTCTAATTCTACCATAACTTCCCAAGGTATGAGTGGAAATGCTAACTTTTGCAGGAACCAGTAAGTTACTCTGGATTTCAGTACATCATTGGCCAATAAAAACAAATGTGTTGTGCTTTTGTCTGTTTATTTGAAATTCAATCAAAATGTATGCAGCTGCTGAAATGTGCTTTTGAAACAAAGGCACTGATTTGGCTCCTGACGGTTCTGCCCTTTTTCAACATTTCTTCACAGTATTGTGGAATTATAGTTTCATTTAGTTGTGGTGGGTTCATATTTTCTACAGCCATTTCTGACAGGATTAATTCAAGCCTTTTCCATTATGGGGAGCATAACCTATCTGTGTGTAATTAACATTCGCCACACTTAAGATTGAGACCTCATGAAATGCTTCCATCCACTCGTGATCCCATTTGATGTAGCATTAAAAGCATAACATTTTGTCTAACCATTTCCTTCCAAGAAATACCTTCCACTGCCCTTTTCTCTTGTGCTTTTTGGTTTGCTCTCATAATATGGGACTCTTTTCTCACAGTGAAAATGAATGTTTGACTTACTGTATAAACACAATTTCAATTAGCTACAAAAGTATGCAAGTCTCTGTGTGTATGTGTCAGTGTGTGTGTGTGTGTGTGTGCGTGCGTGCGTGTGTCTATTCTTCAAAGTTCCTTTATTTCCAGTAAAAGAAAGAGGGACATGTCTGTGTACAATATAGGGCAGACAAAGAGAGAAAAAATGAAAATCACTGGGTGCTTTGTTCTTTACTCTCTGCTCCAACTGAGCGCTCTCTGACCGCAGCTGAGCTTTTCCATGCCCCCCTCCCCTCTTTCTCTCCCTCTCTCTCTATGTTTCTATTTCTCTCTGTCTCTCTCTCTCTCTCTCTTCTGGTTGTCATGGATAACTGGGTAACGTGGAGCTCTCTGTACTGACCAGCGGGACCACTGCCCTCCGCAGATTTAGCCCCCCTCCCTACACAAAACACAGTTGTCCCAAGGAGAGACAGAGCAGCCTTTAAGGCTGACCCCCTGCTGGGGTTTTGGGTGGTGGTGGGGGGACTCTTCTTTCTCTGGCCCAACACCCCCCCCGACTCTTCTTTCTCTGGCCCAACCCCCCCCCCCCCCTTTCTGTCTCACCCTCCAACCTTCCCTTCTCCCTCCCTATGAAATGATTGCACGCCAGGAAACATTTCTGTGTATGTGTGTGTGCGCGCGTGCATGATCCCCTAGAGTGACTGCCACTGGCATGGCGGGGCGAAAACCCTTCACTCAGTGGTTGGTCCTCCCTCCTCCTCTCTGCCAGTGGATACAAAGGGTGGGGAAAAAGCCCACATTACAAGCTCCTTAAGGGTCAAGGACAGGCCCCAGTCTGAATAGCTTCTAAGAGTTGTATTGTTGAATCACATAGCTAGCGATTACACCCTCTGTCATCTTTGCACGGATTTGGCTTTTTTTTACAGAGAACAAGAGAACATCAAGTAGCAGCCCCTGAATAAGTCGGCCAACAGACATGCAGTGGGACCTGATACTGACAGGACATCAATAGAATACACCAAGCGCAGATGTAGAATAACGCCCCCCCCCCCCCCAAAAAAAAAGGGGGATTTGGCTTAAAGATCTCATACCTTAGCAGCCGGTTTTACACTGATGTGGAATGTGAAAGCGCTGAGATTGTGACACAAAAAATATGCTGTCAGCAGAAGTGTTGGTGTTGTCATAAATACGTTTTGCAAAAGATGCTGTGCGGAGACTGTTTCACTAATAAATACAACTTTGATCCATCCATGCATTTGGTATTATGTAAGTATATATGTCTCATGAATTTAAAATGCTTTATCTTGACTGTGCAACTGCACTCTCCAGCTCAACTACTGGCTATTATCTCTTTTCATGTGTATATTTAACCTGGGCATATGTTGTGGTGTTTTTATGACCAGAAGATGTGTCATTATGCCTACTTTAGAATTACGTTTCATGTACATTTATGTTTGCCATTATATATACAGTATACATTGAATAACCCCTATATAAGGGGGAGAAGTAGACTGGTGGTGCAGGATGTTGGAGATGCCAGCCATCCAACCAGAAGGTCGCTGGTTTGAGGCCAACTCGAGTTGGACTCCCCTGGAATGATGGATGAAACCCGCCCACTAACCCAACAGCCTTTACCTAATGCCCATGAGCAAGGCACTTACCCCCTTGCCCCAAACATCTGCTCCCTGGGGGCTTCTCAGCTGCCCGCTGCTCTTGTGCCACAGATGGGTCAAATGCAGAGAATACATTTCCCCCAAGTTGTGTTTCCCTGTTTGTGTGGGACTATTAAATCTGTCTTAAAAGCCCTACAGATATACAGGATTATGAAGACATCCATCTCTCTTTATTCAAACTTAAGGATCGGTATCTCCCAAAATTGTATGATAAACTTAGGTTTGTAGAAACACAGCAAGCAGCTTATAAACAACCCTTAATTAAGGGCATTAGAATTGTGTCTTAGTAGGACCCAAACATGAAGTTAATAATTGAAACCATAAGCCAATAAAGCTGGTAACTATGTTGTGATGATTTAGGAAAGGCTTTTTTAGGTTTTTGATGGAGTTATGTCAAACACTCATATCAAGGGAGTGAAGAGGCCCCTTTTCCCAAGCATTGTCTTAGGAGAGGGCCACAGTCTCAGACATTGAATACCACTTGAAATCCATTGGTCATTTACGTTCGAATTTGAAAAATTTGGGAAATTAATTAACAAAGAAATAGGAACAAGAGGCGGTTTTAGGACAGGCTGTGGAAAGCATCATGACAGAAAAGCACAAGCAACATAACTGGATTACCAGAGGACACGAAAATAGCTGACAGGGATAATGGGAACATGTGTAATCGATGTTGAATTTATGCCGTTATCATTGGTCACATGACACTGTGAGCATCCTTTGCAAATAATAGATGTCAAACACAGAGTCAGGGTCACATACTGCTGAGAGCTGACTGCAGTGTCTCAACACACACACATACACACACCAAACACACACAAACACACACGCACACACTCACACACGCACACACAAACAGTCTATCCATCTTGATGCTATCAAAGCCTGATATTGCTGAGGAGTGAAGGTAGCACAGTTTATTCTCCACGTCCTCACAGAGCACTTATAGGCATTGGTCCATTGTGCTGCTTGCCTGAATGTCACTAGTGGATTAAGTTAATGTTATATTTATGTAGCCTAAAGCACACTCTCTCTGTGTCTTCTTCATCCCTCTCCCCGTCCCTCCCTTCCCATCTCTCCATGTCCTCTGCTGTGTTGAACTCTCACCAGCTCCACCAGGTCTTCCCTCTGCAGACAACAATGTCCCATCACGCTGCTTTTGCCCTAGATATCAGCTATTTTTACACAGAATAATTAGACATAACTGATTTAAATACTGCAAAGCCACATTCTTTTGTCTCCACTAACTGTGAGCTTGGTGCAAAAACATGTGAAGGGCAAATTTGTATACAAGTGTTTCCCAAATGCTTTTCAAAGTAACCCACCACTGTGGAATGGAGTACTAGAGTGGCGTTAGCCTATGGACACAAGTATGTTGATTTTCTGCATTACTGTAATCCAAACTTATGTAGATTTTAATTTAGAGGATGTGTGGGTGCATATGGTGCACCCTTAAAAAAAGTATCCAAAAGAGAGATTGAGGAAGAAAATAAACCCTGTGGTGACTTGTTTATACATTCACAGGGAAAAGATCAACATTATCTCTAATAATTGTTTGAGCATTTAGCATTGAGCTTGTTATTTTGTGCAAGGTTTTATGCATATTCAATGTGGAGGAGTTGGATTGTGGCAAAATGCTCCTGGGTTCCAGCTGTATGTAGTCTCCAAAGACAGAAAATATGGTCATAGTAATGATGATGATGGTGATGATAATGCTTGTGGCGAGTTCTCTGATTAAGACACTGGTTTGACATTGAGGATGATCTTTGCAGTTATTGTTGGTATCATTATGATGATGACACTACTTGTGATGATGACTGTATGATGAATGTCTTATGGATGAATAATGTTGTGAATAACAAGAAGAGAAGAGAATAATTGAGCTGTGGTATGTATGCCTCTTTTAGATTTGATAAGATTAGGATCAACATTATTGTCAAAGTGCAGAGTAACATTGCACAGCCACTGAAATGCAGACGTCTTTTTAATATAAATGAATTAAAATTCAGATTACTTGATAATAGAAATTTGAAATTGAAGTCACTTATCTACATTTAGGTTATCCTGACCCTTTGATTGGTGCTTTTTAATGAAGATGTTAAATTGCAATTTTATGCATATGGTTAATTCACTAACAATAAAGCAATACCATTACAAAAAATGTGTCATTGTTTTTCAGACATGAATATATAAAGTATGGTAATCAAGTTCATCATATTGTCAAAATATCTTATTTGTTTATATTAATATATACTGTATATAAACATATGTATTATTGTATATATATATAAAAAGGGAAATGGCTTTGTAAGGCCCCCTGGCCCCACTTCTAAAACCATTGGCCAACATCTTCACATTAAAGATTGTTAATCAAGTAATTGTGCTGGATTTCTTGGTTCAGCCAAAGAAATGACAGAAGCATTTCTTTGCATTTCTTCAGAACAAAAAAAGTGAAAATTGTGTGATTCAGTTTTGTGTTCCTGTGTGAGCGTTTCCATCTCTCAGGCCTCTTGCCTGCCTTCGTCAGGAGGGGTTGCTGAAACAATGGCAATGTGACAGGATTAAAGCACAAACCAAATCCACTTTGATTCATTCCATTTTTTCCTTAGTCCTCTCATTTCCCATTGAGTGCTCAACTCTCAACAATTTCACATTCCCCTCAACAATCACTCTCTGTGGAGAACCCAGCCCTTTTCCCATAATTTCCCTCTACCTAAAAAGAAAAGAACTCAGTTAAAGAGCATCATAAGTGCCAGGCCATTTTCTTTGTTTTTCGTACTCTCGGAAGAAAGAGGAAGTGTTATCTGTAGCGGACAAAGTTAAGCCAATTAAGATCTGGTGGGGCGTAGGGGCCTGCCTCAGGACGCAGCTGGGGCTGCCAGCTTGCCAACCAGGCACACAGCCAGACAGTCAGCCAGACAGTCAGGCAAGTGGCCGGCCGCCCACTCAGTCAGCCAGTCAAACAGTCATCCAGCCAGTAAACCAAGCAGCTGCCCACTCAGTATACCCAGCAGCGTCATGGCAGTCATACAGCTAAACAGCCAGCAAACCAGCCTGCCAAACAGTTAGCCAGGCAGCCAGCGTCTTTATTCGATGAAGCACAGCATAGTATCTCAGTTTTATGTGTGTTAATGGTTTTATATGTCTGTGCCATCTCTCGAGCAATAAGAAACATCAATTAGGAAGTATGAGCCTGCAAGAACAATTATACACTGACTTTGACACACAATAAGAGCAACAATTTTATATATATTTTATAGATATTTTTTGTAAATCCGAGATTTTTATATTATATCTGTCTAAATATGTTTCTTTACTTTTTTTTGTCTTTGCTTATTTTGTAAACTAGAGTTTAAGTCAAAGTCAAATATTTTACTCTAAAAAGTAAGGTACAAGTCACCAATACAGAACCAGGTTCTAAGCTGTTGTTACTACCCGGCCTGAGAGGGGAAAGGGAAGCAATATAAAAATCCAGATGTTGAAAGGTAAAAGGCAGGCTTTTCCAACAGGAACAAAATAATGAGGTATGGAATAAATGGGGAAAGGATGAATGTCACAAGACAGAGTCACAAAACACACCAGTATCTTTCAAGAGGAATGAGCTCATAGTGTTGGTCTGGTTTATGTGGAAGACTAGGTCATTTGAACCAGATTCTGCACCAATCAGGATACACCTGCCAGGAGCCAGGAACACCCATATCTCATAGCCAATCCCATCAGAGAGTTGGCACATTGTGTTTTGCATAAACAAAAAATTACTCCAAATAACATTTTAAAAAGCAGTAAGTGCCCTAACAGTTGTCTTTATTTATACCCACATGCTTCCTTTCCCCTATGCAGAGTGTGAAGCTACTTGGTTTCTTCTTGTCAAATACACTTGGTCCTATCTACTAGGGTTTGGCAAGGACATTTCCAGTGTAATAAAAAGAAAGAGGAGATTTTAAAATTTGGAAAATACCAATACTGTTTTGCTTATACTGATGAATTTTTACATTTACTTTGTTTGGAGTTAATTCTTGTGCAAAGCCATGGCGGTAAATGTGGAAACCTATCTTGGTATTTAGACAAAAACGTGCATTTATACAGTATATCTATATATCACATATTTTTTAAATATACTCTTGGGGTTCATGCTGTAGGTAAATTTATCCAGGGAAGCCAGTTGGATACACTGGTTTGTTTCTTCAACCTCCTTTGAAATATTAAAAATGTAAATTTCAGGAGGGATTTTTCAAATCTGGAAAGTTATCAATACGGCAATGACTTTTTGAGACCATAAGTAAATTTAGCATTTCAGCCAGCCAGCCTTGTGGCACCCAAAAAATCATTTA
This sequence comes from Colistium nudipinnis, assembly GCA_016785305.1. Classification (NCBI taxonomy): domain Eukaryota; kingdom Metazoa; phylum Chordata; class Actinopteri; order Pleuronectiformes; family Rhombosoleidae; genus Colistium; species Colistium nudipinnis. Next base: position 677,666 of record JAFBJU010001010.1, on the reverse strand, counting down.
TAATTTAGTTTTTCAATAACAAATAATGAACAAGATTTAGTTTAGCACCTTTTAGAGAACAGGCACACAAAGTACCTGCAAAAGTACAAACGTTAAAATTGAAGAAGAAAGAACCAGACATTAAACATAGCGAATGGAGAAAAAAAAACAAGGGTGCAGAAATATGCACAAACTTAAAAAAAAAACCTAGACAATATTAGACTAGGTAAAGGCCAGCTAGAATAAATAAGTGTGTACAGAGAGAGAAGATGTCAGGGAGGGTGTTCCACAGTGTTGGAGCCACTCCTTTGATTTGTTTGAAGGTGCGAGGTGGTCAGAGAACCAGAATGACCTGCTCTTGTTGTGATGGTGGAGCGAGTCAAAAAATATTCACAGGTGTCTCACTGTGTAACGCTCTAAATTATTTTTGAAGATTGAAATTCAATCTTATCTGGAGTTAGGTGGAGGTAGAATACGTGTCTCAGTATTTTCTGCATTTAATTTTAAATGTGTAAGCTGTTCATCCCTTTATAGGGGAAAGACAATTAGTTAGCAATTAGTTTATCAACCTCTTCAGGCCTAAATGAAACAAACCATCGTAAACATCAGCATAATCAGAATAAAAATGCTCTGGAAAGTTTGCTTTTAGCTTATAATAGGAAGCACGTTTCTGGGAAGAGATGGATTAACTAAAGGACAACAGATTACTTGTCTTAGGCCCACACACACACACACACACATACCTACGCGCACACACAAACACACACACACTCATACAAACTCATACACACACACATACACACCACACACACACAGACAAATTCACACAGCAGCAGCAGCATATTTCAAAAATCATCAAACCTTGTTCCCCTGGTGCCACACCTCATACTGGCACTTACTCAAACACGCTCACCCCATGATCTATACACAAGTGCCAGATACACACTCCAACAGCCAAACATGTTGATAATTAGAGACTTGTTATTGGAAGGTGTTATCACAACAATTAACACCCTAATGTGTGTATGCATGTGTGTGATGGCAGTGATGCAAGGGAAGGGGCTGGTCTTGTGTGTGTGCGTGCGTGTGTGTGTTTGGGAGCTGTAATGCCTGGTGGTGAGGAAGTGTGTATGCATCCCATTAATTCTACCATGGAGGCCTGGCACACACACACACACACACACACACACACACACACACACACACATGACCTACACATAAACAGTCGGGGTTCGATGTAACAATGAAACAGTTTCCCATTTGATGAAGTTCCTGTGAATTCTGACACAACAGCAGCAGGAAGAGGTGGGGTGATAGATTCTGATTGATATCCAGTGGAGAGTGGAGAACGAGGAGGACGAGATTGAGCCGGGCAGGGGGCAAGATGTAGAAGAGATGATAGGTAACAGGAGGGAGAGTGACATGGGAAAGGGGGACGAAGGAGGAAAGTCGATGGTGTTGGGTTTAACAAGGGTTTGTTGAACAGTGTGTATCTGCCAAAACGACTCATGCCTTGGAACAAAGACAATGCAAATGCCAAATAACTGAGTTGACTTGAGAAGTGCAGAGGTGGAGGAGGTATGACAGAGCGATGGGGGTTCAGGCGGAGGTGGGAAAAGTGTAGAGGATTGTAACACAGTGTGTGTTTTGAGTGTGTTTGTATGCATTTCTGTTTCTGCAATCCTTGTTCATTAATCTTCGTCAGTGCGAATCATAGCCCTCAATAGGAAACAAAATAAGTACCAATCATTTCAAAGTGTTTTTGCAATAGTCATTTTCAATTCTAGCATTTCTCAATTGTCATTGTTAATAGCTCGTAATAATTGAAAGATACATTTAATTTTCTGAAGCAATTTTTATTGCAAAGAAATGAATCCCAAAAAAGTCTAGAAGCAAAAACAATAAACCAACACACTCACACACTTATTAAATCACTCAGAAATGATGGTTTCTTACACATTCCTTTAAAAACAGGGAAAAAAAAATATAAAAAAACTTGAGAAACTTCAACATCAGCAGCACGTTGCTGTGTCTTCGCAGACAAACAACGTTCAAAAACTCACCACACACTGTCCAATGTGTGTGTGTGTAGGCTGGTGTAATGAGGTGGAGACAGTTGTCCATTACCTTCTGAGTTGATGGGCTCCTCACAACAGTGCACCCACAGCTGGAAGAGCGGAGGAAAAGGATTCACCAGACACATTCAGGCATATTCACCCACTGTGTGTTTGTCTGATTGTTTCCCAATTTATTACAGGAAAACAAATCGTAGTTTTAATTTAAACTCTATGGAAAAAAAATGTGTGGATATAAAAACTTCATCCTGCCAGTAAAATTAGGCTTCTGATGCAGGATGCAGTTCTATGCGTCTAATTCCTGTGCATTTACAGGTGCAGTGTAGGAATTAGGGAGTCTATTGGATTTGAGTATGATATTCAGAATAGTGTTTTAATTTGTTTATTATCACCGAAAAGAAAGATTTTTTTTATTTCTTAGAATGAGTCCTTTGTATCTACAATGGGAACAGGTCCTATCCCATGGTGTGTACGGAGCACAAGCAGTTGGGATCCAGAGAGATACATTTTAATTTGACCATGTAGATTTGATGTTTTAAATAGCTTTAAATAAGAACTACATTTAGAATGTGTTTTCGTGACTTTCAAGATTAATCAGAGATCATAATCTAACACAGGGCAAAAAACACTGTTAGTAGCTTTTGTTAGTCAGATATTGTTATCCAGTGCAGCGTGATTTTGTTTCCATCCCTGTCTCGAGGTCCATGATTAATTATGTAAATTTGAGCCATTTCCATCTAAAATATGAAACTCATATTTTGGGCTTTCTCTGTTTTAGTGGTCGACAAGTTGAATGGAGGAACTTTGTACACATTTCAATGATCTGGAGAAAGATCTTGCAGTGAGCCTGGCTCACGCTCCTTCAGTCCCACATCAATGTGAGTTTATACATCAAGATTTTACATCTTCAGTCCATGTTTGCTTTAGTTTCATTTTGACAGCAGAATGTCACTAAGGAGTATTTATGAGGAAGCAAGATTTCTCCTTTAAGGGCACTTCCATTCAGCAAAAGACCAGCTCCACAGTTAAAAAGGATGATGACAACGACAATAATGAAGAATCTAAAACAGGTTGGAAGATTATGCCATTGGACATGCTTTAATTTGTTATCGTGAATACTCACACTAAAACGTAAATAAGCAGTCCTTGCTGAAGCCTTTACTTTGCAGAACGCAATAGAGGACGGTGTTTGAGGTTTTGTTGAATTGCATTATAGGGTGGCTGGCTCAATATGACCAATAAGTGTAATCCGCACATGTCTAAAACAGATCTAACATAAACTGCACATTATAACCTTCAGGGAGGTAGGATTCCTAACAGAAATGTATAAGATACTTTAAGTGAGATTTATATATTAAACTAGAAACTGAATTGTAAGTAAATATGTCAAATATTGAAAATGCTTAATGGCCTCATGAATCAACGACAAACTGGGCTATTTGTTTTGTGGATATATAATGACATATAATAGTATATATAACACTACACAGGATAAGGAATCTATCTGACAGACTCATATTATTATGGCACAACAATCATTGTGGTATCAAGTGTTAAATGTGATATCCAACTAGCTTTCAGTGAACATGATCAATATTAGAGCTGAAATGAAATGAAATAAATGAATGCAAGTTATTGACGAGTTATCCTGCCATTATACAGATTATTGACAATGCCATTTCTTTACAGAAATGTGGTATTTCTATTGCCATTAATGTGAATAATCTATATTTCATTGGCAGCTGCTAGTTAGAACCTAAGTCATTGTACTAAATAAAAACAAAAGCTGCACAGCTTCACTGACTGAAGCAGTGTGTAGATGTCTTGATGCCTGTGCTCCCTCAGTGATGTGCTTTGTTTCCATGGCAGAAAGGTGGCGCTGGGGGACCTTGAATGGATGATATAATGTGACACATTTGTTAGTATTTAACCTGTTTGACCATTTAAATAGGCTTAAAGATTATGATTCATTATAAACATGATACTCTTATTCTTGCAATGTTTGTGTTACTACACAAGAAAAGTGAGGATCAGGATTAAGGGATTGAAATGTGTATAAAGTAAAAGTATAGAAGGATGCCCTGATTGATCGCACTGTGCTCAAAGGAATATTCAGGTATTTTGAGTGTGTGTCATGTTATGTTGAGCTCATCCATCTTGTAAAAAGCCTTTAACTTAAACTATTATTTTTCGATAAATTCTACTTAAATTATCATAAACATGGAAGTAAAAAATACATATAAAACCCGGCTGAAAATAGCAGTTTCTCTTAAATGCAAATGATTGAGCAGCACGCCAATTCCTCCTAACCCTAATTATCCAGATTTCCTTGAGAACAATTCCACAAAGACTGGAGGTGAAATAATGCTGTACCTTTCTTACAGTGCTCTGAGCTTTTGTGTTGCATAACTTTAAATCATGTTTTCAAAGTAGTCTAGTGTGAAGTACGCTTTTGTTATAGTCAATGCGTAAAGCTAAAATTAAACTCCTAATAGACTGGAGACTTTACGATACATTTTTTCTCCTGGTGTTTTAAAAAAGGAGGTGTGCATCGCCACCTAGTGTAAAGCTGGGACTCTTGATAACATTTTAAGCTTGTATTCATTACTATTGACCACTTCATTTGTCCAGGCCATGAGGTGGGGAGAGATACCGGGATTCACAAAGTAATAAAGTAAGCTTCATTAATATATATCTGGGTAAAAATGTAAAAACAAATGTGTAGGTTGATCCCCCTAAAAATAAAGCCTAGCATAAAGTCTCACGCATTTGAACCATCCTAATGCGTTATCTCCCCCCAGGCACCCTGAATTACTTGAACTTCAGCAATGTATTAATAATCTCTGGCAGATCAGAAGGCACATCCTCCTGCCACTCATTCCTCAGCAGCGACAATGTACACATACCAGCAGATGTTCGTAGTCTAAGAATGTTCAGCATGTAGTAATTTAAATCTGCCTACCAAATATCGACTTTGGTAGATGCATACTGCATTGACTAAGACTCCGGAAAAGCTCATATAAAATGTGGAATGTTAAAAACCACTTGTGTAGGAAAGGCAATCGGGATGAAATGATATGGTGACAGCAAGCAAAACCTGTTCATCTGTCCAGACAGTGTGTTGTTCATTTGAGCACCTGTGGATTTAAATGGGTATGTTGCACACTCTTAACCCCAACCCTGTCTTAATATACAATTAACATAAATAGATTCTAACTAAATAAAATGTACTTGTATGAATGTTTTACTTATACAGCTTAATAATGAAAACGATTGATGCAGTGACAAACAGTGTGTATTCACTAGGGCTGTGTATGGTTACATTTGAGGGACTCATTTGTTATTGCTCATTTTCAATCGCATAAGAAAAAACACACATTAAAGCTTTCCCCTTTGTGCCCTTTAAACATGTACACTGCTGCATATCGAACAAAATGTGACAAATAACCCATAGCAAAAACGTTTTGTACAATTTAACTGAGTTGTTTTATAAAAACAGCATACAGTATTTTAGACATGATTTACAGAACAGCATATGCTGAGTGGTTTAAAATATTTATTTGTTTTTACTCGGAAATCTCCGCTTCCCATTGGCAAACTTCAGAGCTTTCTCACTTCCATAAAACAAAACATGGACTGTTCCATGCTAGAGATAAAGATTTTCATGAGAATTTCTCACAACCAACAATAAGACATGGAGGACTAAGCGATTCACTTTATAACTGTATTAGTGCTTTATCTGAGCTCCACATAATCCACACCAGAGTATTTCAAATAAATCATCAGCAACCAAACCAGAATATGCTACAAACTCAAGTCAAGATACCAATAAACAGCACAGGCAGAAAAACATGAATTGAAATATGGGTTTTCCATTAATCATTATAAACAAGTTTGAGAGTGACCATCTCCTCAAATGTCTAAAGATCATATTTTCCAAACTGCCATCAGATTGACTGCATCAAGATTTAATCATCATAAAAAAAATGAATGTAATGAGAGCACGACATACATTTTTGCACATTTTGCAGAGGAGCTTGTACAACAAAACATATATACAAAGTTAATATTCCTCCATGTCATCCTGGCAAACATTTCAAGCTGCCTCATGTGCTTCAGTGAAACAGAAGAATGCCCAGGTGTATGATGAAAGCATCGCAGTTTGTGTATGTGTGTGTAGACAACATACAAGGAGTGGAAATAAAAAGATTTGATAAATCACAAAAAGGTGTGTACAAAGATGTTCAACTTCAGGATGAAAATCATTATACAAATCTCCTGAAAACGGTTTTATTCCTACTTGCGCCAAAAATAAAATCAAATAAATAAAGTTGGAATACAGCTTATGAAAACAAACTTTTTTTTGGGAACCTCTCAAGAGCATCCAAAACTTTTGAATTTTCTTAGCACCATTTTAAAATACTGTATAAACTACAAGCAGGAGGGCTACGTGTTATATTGATCATATACAGAAACTCCACCGTGTGTGCCATTAACTGTTGCCTTTGCTATGAATATGGACCAGTAATGATTCTTTGAGAATTAAGCTCAACAATCTCAATGTTCAGTGGTACCCTGTGCAGCTTGTATCTGTGTCCAACACCAACATTATTACAAACTGGACTTCATCATCAATAGAACAGTCGATTCCATTCTCAATCACTCCATCCACAATAAAAAGATAATAACATCTGACATCAAACACTCATTGATGATATTTTAAGATCACAATAGATCTTATAGAGTTGAAAGGTGAAATGACACAATGCTGGTACATCTGAGGCTGTGTGAGTATTTATATATGCCTCTGCTCTTCGTTAGTGTCGGGGGCCACTTGGACGTGGAAGAAGAGGACCTAATCAGAGAAAGGGGGGAAGAACATGAAACAAAAAAATAATCACATATCAAGTAAAAATGTACGATTCTTTTTAATAACCTTGGTTCCTAACCTTGTTGAGACTTGTTTAATCTCACAGGTTCTGTATATATGAATATAATAACATTCTTACAGACACTAAACCTGTACACAGCTGAAGAAAAGTAATAAGATAGAAGTGAATGGGAAAAAAAAGCCATAGTGACCCACCTGGAGAAGAGAGAAGTGGAGGGCGGGAACTCTTAAGGGAAGGAGGGGTTCCTCTATTACCGTGAGGGCCCCTGGATCCTGGGATGTATAAAGGAGGAAAGTGTAACAAGGGCCCACGAGGCACAGCTGGGGCATTGTAAGGGCTGAGTAAGGACGAAGGGGCACGTGAGGCTGGGGCCCCTAGTGATGAACCAGGAAGCCGATGCAAAGACAGAAGTGGAGGAGGTTTGGTTTTGGGATAAGAACCTTAGAAAAAAAAAGAAAAAAGGTATGAATGGAAAAAAACATAATAAGATGTCATTGCAGATGGTACACCTTAAATGAGTCGGAATCATACGTGTACACGCACGCACACACACACGAGAACGCCTTTCAGTGTAACAAATTGAATCACTCACAATGCACATGTTGAAAAGTTTTAGGTAAAGAGTACCTCTTTGTGCCTATAGGCAACGTTTATCTTTCTAGATTTAAATCACTACTAACAATTACATTTCATATTTAAGTATCCAGTATCCACGGGTGAATGAGCCACCTTTAGATGCAAACAGAAATTTAAAGGCATCAGACAGCGGTGCATAGAATGTCTAAAATCTGAGTAGACAAAGTTAGATAAAAAAAAAATAAAAAAAAGTTGGGTGAATGCTTATGTTAGTCAATTTCTTAGTGATTTTTTTTTTTTTTTATTTAAGTGGTCAAGTGTGATGTCTAACCTGGTGAAGGCAAGAGAGGTGGACGGGGAGGTGGCGAGTGGTTTCCCATGAGCCCTTCTTCGGCTGCAGACTGGCTGAGAGGCTGAGGGGGCCCGGGTGGTGTAGGGAGTAGAGGAGGTGGTTTACCCAGTCCCGGAGGTAACATGTTCCCTCTCTCCCCCTCAGTGTTGGAGGCTGCTTAGAAAGATAGACAAATGCAATGAAATCATGAGGCAGAGAAGATATGACCCAAAGACACAGAACAGGACAAAATAAAAGATTATTGTTACTGCCACAGCACCGGCCCAACATCCTCCAGGTACTGCAGCAAAATCAGCGTCTCACCTTGCGTGTGCTCCTGCCGAGAGCGGACGTACTCCGAGATGGTCTCTAGCTCCTCTGGGTAGAGATGCACCCCGTCAGATAACAGTCCGAGGAGCTGTCGCGTTTCCATGGGAACACTGTGGCGCTCGATCTTTTCCCTATCTAGAAAATCATCCAACAGCTGCGACGCCCGCGCGGCGATGTCCGCAGGGTCCCGCGGCGGGCGCTCTTTGACGAGCCCGTGGCCGTACTCGGCCGCAACAAAGTCCATGGCCTGGTCTTTGGGCATGTTGCGGTGGACTGGGAGGGGAAACAAGGGTCATTAATCAGGAAATGTCTGTGGACAGAAGTGGGAGAATAAGACTAGCCTAAACCTGCAGAAATAGCAGTATCATCAGTGCGTACTTACAAATCACTTGGGTCATACCGAACCGCATCTTGTTTTGTGTGACTTTTGAGACCGAAAAATTCAGCAGATAAAGTAGAATTTTAACCTCTCAACTCTAGTTGTGGTTTGTTGAAAAAGGGGGGTGTAGTTAGGTGGGGGAAATCTGTGCAAAAATTAAGATTTATTGATACCATTAATCTTTATTCATCTTTCTGGACTAAACGCTGATGCATTTAGTTTTCAAAGCACAAGGAAGAAATTTCAAGCTGATGTGTTGGTAAATGATCTATGATAGACATTTCCTTTATTATATCTGCTTCATTGTTCTTAATTTGGTTGAGTTGATTGGTTTCTTTTTCTGTGTTCTGATATTTGAGAGTTGAGGACAGCTTCATCAATAACTACATAACACTGCACAGATTTGATGTTCTTGTTTTATAAAATGCATAATTCCATTTTTGTTTGTGAATGATGTGATTTGAAACATTTATTTGTTTTTTGATGAATAACTTTAAAAGTGAGCTGTATTGTCGATTTTGTTTTTTTAACAGTTGAATGTGGGCTTTGTACAGATATCTGAAATTTCACTTGATAACAACAGAGTGATTTATTTTAGTGGCTTTTGGCTAGATGTACTATTGGTATGATGCATAATCTGAAAAAAGGCTGAGATTATATCAAACATAGCTCCAACAAAGTAACATCAATAAGTAATTAGATCATACAGTTTTTTGGAAAAACGGATTACTACAAGGCAAGTGAGGTTGGTCTGTAAAGAATAATAGCTGATGGCAACACCTTGCCTTCATAATTTCATGCAAGCATTTTAACTAAGCAGTTGCATTATTGAAATTGGATAATTGGAAATTGTCCATTCATAATTTGTTGGATTTGCAAAAAAACTGTTTACATACTGTACATGCTTTTAGTTTGTTGTGTTTGTGATGATAGTGTTCTGTAAAGCTAACCAGTTGAAAGTCTGCAAAGATGTTCACATTGATGAAAATAGATGTGTATATACTGAACAAATATTGTGTAGATTTGATGGACCTATGTATAATATTGTAGCCATTAAGGCCATGTCACAGTGTAACAGTTGGGTGAAGAATAGTAGGTTTGGTAAACTACATGTTGGTGTTTTTGTAATTTCTTGTTTTTTTCTTTGGCTTTACATTTTAAATTTGATAAAATAAGGTAGGAAGAATAAACAAGAATCCTTAGCCGAAATATGCCTTTGCACTGGGGCTAAAACAGGGATGGAGGGTTAAAATTGAGGTGGCCTGGATTTAAAGGAATACGAGGGGTACGGACTTACTTTTGAGGGACTCTGAGAATATGATAACAGTGCAGGAGGACAGAGCTACGTTAGTCTGCTCCACCAGAATACATAACGGGGAACCGTCTGCTCGGACATCCTGCAGGGCCCGGGTCAGGCCCGATTCCGCCTGAAGGTAGAGCATTTCCACTGACAAGCCACGTTCCTGCAAGCACTGGCTTAGCGATTTGGGGTAATCCCTTTGAGAGGAAGAAAAACACTTTGTTAACTTGACAGTTCTATATTAACTAACTCAACTGGCATGTGGCGAAACCTGCATTGTGTCTCTGAGAGGAACAGAACTTTTTTTTGTTCTTAGTTTGAAATGTGAAACATCATTTTGGGTGTTTGAACAGATGCATTTAGTGGTGTAGTGTGTGTTTGATATCAACACAACAGATATTTTTGAGTGTATGGTGGATTTGTGGTATTTTGTAGTTTGAGGTAAAACCTACACCAAAATGCATAAAAAGGGTTTCAGCATTTTTAAGACAAATTGCTAAATTTCAGTATAATAGAAAGAAAATAGATAAACAAAACATAAATATGTATAAAATTGTGTTTTGCCTGCTTGCCTTTGTTGTCCAATGGAAGAAAGTGTAGTTTTAGAGATTTGTTTGTTAGTTGTAGAGTGACTTGAGAAATGTCTCTAAACTAGTGTTTCCCATTGATATAATTCATCACATCAGTTTTATGATCAACCATCTTTTCTTGCACTTCTTACAAGATATTATGAGGTCTCTTTTGTGTTATGCACATTGGTTTTTTTTATGTATGTGTGCAGGCCACTGTGCGTCTCTCGGAAGCCTGTATTTTTTGTTCATGTGTGTGAATGCAAATCTGTTTGTAACTGATTTTAATATGCCAAAATAAACATCACCTTGGATCTTAAGTGGATAGTTTTGTGGATAGTGATTCGAGTGACTGTACCACTGGCCCAGCATCCGCACTTGGATGTATGTGTACATTTCTAGGTTGCATGAATTGCGGATGGAAAACTGTGTTTTTTGAGTAATAGGAATGCATATCTAAATGAATTGGTGAAATATTGATCTGTGGTTTGTGGATCTTCTATTTAACAGTTTATTTTCATTGCAAAATGTGCTACTTAGATACCAGGGCCATAGACATATGTGTGTATTTTATTAATATTAGGAAGGGGATACACAAGGACCTTGTTAAAGACAATCAACGAGATCTAAAATAATTCTTATTTTATCATTAAATGCTCACACGTGGTATGTTTCCACAAGCACAAAACAATTTTACAATATTTATATAGTGCAATATAGAGCATTTTCCCCCATTGTACCTCAAATTAGTGAGAGCTTCACCAGGGAGCGTTGGCCTTCATAAATGCCAGTAAAACCAGAGAATCAGGGTAAGCAAGGGGGTGAGTCTCTCCCGTCAAGATATAACACATTGAAAGTCTGTTGCTTATAGAGGAACCAAACTGAAGACAAAAGATACCCTCAGGCTATCCTACCTTGAAAGTAAAAGTCATCCAAGCTTAGAGTTTCTCTTGTGGGCATTTTACAAGTACTTACTGGGACTGGCTGGTGACTGAGAGGACCACACAGTCGGGGGGCTTCCTCTCCTCCTGCACTTGCCTGTAGAACTTTTGATACAGTGCTTTGCGTTTGTCGGCTGGAGTGCAGCTCTCTGTCTTGGCTGAGGGTTTGTGGACGGCGACTGAGTTGGGAGACGATGAATCCGAGAATGGAGGATTAAAGAGACAGGAGTACAGGACAAGATTTGTTAACAATTTGCCATCGAGTGTATGTGTGTGCAAGGAAGCATTACATTAATTACTTGAGGTTAATAGAGATGGGGTTAGTCAAATGGTTGGACTTGTCCCTGAAAATCCGCTCTCTCTAAATATTTTTCATGTGGGTATTCTGGGTTCCAGAAGCTTATTTAAATCTGGTGTGATTAGGTTTCAAGGAATAGTAGAGAGTATCACATCACGTAGTCTCTCATGATTCTTCGTATCAGAGGGTTAGGGTTCTTACTGTGATTCAACATTGTAGGTCAATTGAATATTGTTTTTGGAGGCAGGTGATTTATGGAAAGGAAGTTTACTTGACTACCCCACTCTTCCCTATGACTGTGTGAGCTGTATAGCCTGCTTGCACATGCAAAAACGAACCTGTAGTTACAAAAACATTTTAAAGCATGAAAACTTCACTGAGAGTAACACTTACATCACGCTCGCCCCCCTAACCACTCAGCTGTTTCAATTTAAGATGTAGTGGCACTATAACAAGCATGCATTTTACCCCTGTAAAGATTTCTGAATGCCCAATATAAAAATAAATAAGTGAAAACTACCAGGTGCTGATTTGTTAGAGTTTTAAGTGGACAATACAAAGAAATCATCTCACCATTTTGCTGATGCTTGTACGCCTCATATTTTACACTCCCACTGAAGTTTTGCACCTGCTCAAGTTCTTCATAACTGAAAGAAAAGTGGTACTGACTTAGTAGGGTGACCAATCTAATGCACATTCCACCATTTCTGTTCCTATTTATCACCGGTTTTAAAATAAGATTAACAAGGCACTGAAATTAGAACATTTTCTTAATAATATGTTACCAAGAAAAATCTAGAAAAAGTATTGACTTACTTTATATTTTATATGGACTGCCAACTGAAAATTATTATTTTTCTCCAAAATAGTTAAGGAACTAGTTTGCTTTGAATTAACAGCTCTGACTGGAAGTGCATCTTTGGTATAAAACTGCTCCAATGAAAACTTTGCGAAGTGAACATGACATTAATTCTGGAAAAGACATGTTGATTGTCAGTAAATCAAATATAGCTTTAGCTCATCTTCATTATGGACTTCAGTTCAGGTGTCTTGTACTAATTCATTGCTCTGATGTAGGTGTTACACTTTGTGTTAACACATTGAATATCAGTTTTGTTGTGTCAACTTTGACTTAATGTCACATTCTCGTTATTTATTGCGGATGAAAACAACACATATATTTAGGGAAAAGACGTGCCTTCAAAGCGAAGTCGTCTTTTCCAAAACTGTAATTTGTTTTCAATCTGTTATTAAGGGAGTAGCACATCCCAACACATGCATGTAATGAAACTATGGCTTGAAATAATGTGAGTGTGCAGGCTTGTACCTGTCCAGGACATCCTTGAGTTCCTCGGTCCTCTCCTCTCCTCTGTTGGGGTAAGGCGCAGCTCTCCGAAACAGGCGGAGTTGTTGAGAACTGAACAACACACATTGTTTCCTGTTGTTTAGTACTATATCATATATGGCTAACACCAACGTACATTTGTGGCAGGGAGTATAAACATCATTGGTGGAATTCATACCGTTTTGTATTGTGGCTGCTACCTAGCATGCTAGCTTCTTATGCTACATTTGCAGTAGCACTCGGCTTACCTTCCATTTGGGTTCGCTGGTGCCCGCCGGGCAGCAGCAGATGATTTTACCCAAGACGACATGGTGAATGCAATCCAACAATATACAATTAAGACTTTGATCACACAGAGAGGTGCTAATTTCTGCAGGTTCGTTCTTCCAGTCCCTCCACCTGGAGGGGGAGGATAAGTTCTTCTTCTGACGTTCAATGGTATGAAAAACCAAAGCAACACCGCCACCTGCTGGAGGAAAATACCACTGAATGAACGTTTCTTTAGTTTACTTAATCTGATACTTCCACCTCATGTTAATAACTTTGCACTTCTATGGAGCAAGAGTCTGAATGCTCAGTGTAGATACATTGTGGAAGTGGATGAAGTTGATTAAAACTGTCTTGAATTGCACAGCAAAATTAATATTAGTTGACATTACCAGATTATCCTTTGTGGCTTTGCTGTTAACAATTTTTAAATGTGTATTGACATAGACAATTCAGGGAGGAATCGTGCAAAATTCACATCGTGACATTAAACTGGTTTGTTTTCAGACAGATCATATTGAACATCGTGTAACATTTACAAACTTTAAATGAGAGCGTCGCACTTACATAAGTTCTAGAGGGCGTTTAAAACAAAGCATTTTGACTTTTAATCTAAAATCTGATTGCTTGATGCTTTTTTCATGGTGACATGTAACAGAAAAGGGTATAAATAATAAAATAAATGAATGATAACTGACTTTCGCTGCTTTATTGTCCTGTGAACAAATCCAGTGTTAAATACGAGGACTTGGTTTCCCAATGCTACAGCGTGCACAAATTAAAAATGAAAAATAAGTTACGGCTTCAGCTAAAAAAAAGTTTTGTTTCTAACAATGTAAGCCATTTGACCCTGCTTTTTGAAATGTTATTTTATAGGAAAAAACAACACATGATCGTCCCTCCATACCAGGAAACCTCGCATGATTCTTTTTCGGTTTCCATCAATGGACATAACATATAACATACGGTAGACGAATGAAAGATTAATAAGAAATCTTGTTAAAAATAAATAAAACTATAAGAGGCTGTGTGGTTACCCCGGGTGATGGCCCGCCCGGACGAGGCGTCCACCGCCGAGCACCGCACGTTAGTGTCGCTCGCGCAACCTCACGCACTCGTCTCGAACCGTGAGCGCGCCGCGGTGGTGACAGTCGCCATTTTATTTTGAAAATCAAACAGAAGTGGAGGCACAGCGACCCTACTATTTCGATAAGTTTGCTGCTATAAACAAGAAGGGATGGACATCTGAATTACTTTCTTGTGAGCACGGTGAGAGTATGAATATATTAAGTAAACAGCCGTCGAAATATTTCCCTTTACAAACCAAGCAGCGATGTTAGTTCGGAGGATGGCCGTTAGCGACTAGTGCGGGATAGGTGTATTTGCTGAAGAGCAGCTGTCATATCGGCTACTTCCAGAAAGTAACAATTCCTGAATGTAGCCTCATTTCACATTGCGTATGGTTCGCTTATTATTGCTAACTACATCAGTGGAATCGTTGCTTGATGCAGCATTGACAGTGGCTCGGTGAAAGGTCTGTGCGCTCTTGTAAATATTATATTTGTAATTATAAAGGTGGTGGTTCCATAAATTAGTCGGAGCCCGTAGGCACAAGCTATCGCTAACAAGGTTCATGCTAACGTTCGCTAGCAAGATCGCGCAAAGCCCATCCGCAACATTTGCGGCCTTCTTGTCTACAACCAAGGCATGTGTAACGGACTAAATGTCTGAACAAATACTAATTAAGTAACACTGCAATATTGATTTGTCTGAAACGCAATGTTAACTGTATTTGTCAACGCACAAAAGCCGTCCTGCTGATGTTAGCTTGACGAAAATTCCGTTTTGATAGCATTAGCTACTAGCAGGGAGTTGGTAAGATTTCCCAGAGGTTAGCTATTGACCACGGACAAGTTTTACCATTTAGTGGATACACTAGTTTAGCACAAATGTATTGAATCTGACGCATTACGTGAGTATATAATGATATTCGGTAGACAGGTTGACTTTCCCGTTTATTTAGACTTCTCTCTAGCAAATGTTTACCAGCGTCATGGTGATGTTAGCTTAAGTAGTTAGCTTAATGGCCCCACTTGCTCGTATCTTGCTCGACGTCTTACGGGTTTTTCTAAATCCATCAACTATGTCACCCAAAATAAAGATGTGTCCTCAAGTATGACTACGCTTATCGCCCATTTACATTCTGGTTGTTTTTAAGTATTTATTCGCCAGTTTTTGCTAACTGAAAATAGCTTGCTCTTTGTCTCAGTGGGGCATTTTACGTCTGTTTCTCTATAAGGAATTAGAACACCCCGGTTAACTCATATTGGTGTTCTACTGTGATGCATAGGTAGGTAAAGCTGCGGTAGTGATAATAAAATTGTAAGTAGAGATGTGTGTTAGCTCGGTGAGCAACGTAACTAGCTTTGACTATTTGTGGTACAATTATGAGGATTCAGCCGAGGCCTAGTACTGAATACTAGCACGCCGAGTTTATATAACTATACACTCTCTCCACGAGGACAGCATAATCCAAAAAAACTTGACTCCTTCTGACCGGAAAGCAAATAAATGTTAGGCCAGGTATCATCTGCCATGCACGTAGGCCTCAAAGCCTGTCACAATACACACTGTGTTGTCACAGGATGGTAAATATTGCCCTGCATGAGAGTTGGACCACAGCAAGTTAACTGTAGTTGATAAAGGGATTTCACTTTTGTTTTTTCTTGCCCCTTTAACTGTTCATATTCTCCTACATGTAGTGTGTAAACACCGTTTTATTTGTTCTTTCATTACAGATGCTGAACTCTATTTTAAACTAAAGGACCCTACCTATCACCAAGAGGCACTGATCGGAAAACTTTTTTCGAACCTTTGGGGGGGGGGGGAGCAGAAGTAACCTATCACTGAAGTGACTAAAGGGGAATAATGGTGATTTTGCGCCGCGCTCGGCCGCCTGCTTCCGCCCCAACCAGCAATGAATCTTGACTCGCTCTCGCTGGCTTTGTCTCAAATCAGCTATCTGGCGGACAATTTAACAAAGAAAAACTACCGAGCCAGCCAGCAAGAAATACAACATGTAAGTGGTATCAAAGTCGTTGCATACTTTTTCTATTTGAGATCTTCAAGCTTATTGAATCAAAGTATCTGGAAATCATTTCTTTTGTCTTAGCACACTGATGTTTTCCTGTGTTCTCGTAGATTGTTAATCGTCACGGTCCTGAGGCAGACAGGCATCTATTACGCTGTCTCTTCTCTCATGTGGATTTCAGTGGCGATGGTAAAAGCAGTGGCAAGGACTTTCACCAGGTAATTTTTGATGGGAAAAACACATTGATAATTTTACTTTTCGATCGATAGATACTGCTAAAATGTCTTATCCTTATATAGCAAGGAAAAATGTGTGGTCAGCATTTGTTATTCAGTTTTTTATCATTTGCCTTTATATTATGAGTTTAGTTGTCATGCTCTTTTTTGAGTTTAGTTATTTTAATGATTGCCCGGTTAGATATCTAAAATAACTTTACATTTGTTTAGCCTTTAAAAATAAATCCCATATACTTGAAAAAATAAGCTTTTTAAAACTAAATATATGGGACACTCACTCCCATGAATATCAAAAAGCCAAAAGTTGATAGAAAGTAGATGTATCTTTAAAATAAACGTTAGTTATTCCACCAATAAGGGTTATAATGCCAAATTAATAAAATAAATAGATACAAAGTTTCCCAGGCAACAAAAAACATTCATGAATTAAATTACTTGAAATTCCACATTTAATCAAATTGACACATTAACCTTCCATTGCCTCAGACAAACACTAAAACATGATTACTGTGCCTACTCATTAGCAGTAGTAATAATGTAAGCACATGCATTCTCTGTAGTTAAAGTTAAGTCTCAGATTGGATACATTGGACATGCACAGACAATATCTTTAATTTTTTTTTTTGTAGTAGATTTTGTTTAGATAGGCTTTTTACTCATTGTGACAAGAATGCATTGTGAATGGTCAGATATTGTAGCAAACCCCTCCCACACTCACCCTTTTGTCATTGTAAGGGGGTGACTGTTCTATTACTTTCCAAAGCCAGTGATCTAGCATTCCCTCCCCTTTCATTCTGTAATTAGTCAGCTGTACTGAAGTGAAAGTTTTACTTCTTGTTCGACAACTATTTGTAGATCTTGACATTCAGACAACTGGGTGGGTAGGGTCAGGAAATGTGCATTGTACTCTCATTTAATGATATCGCATAACCCCCCACCCTCTGTTACCGCTGGCCTTGCACTCTGCATTTCAGTGTGTCCAACAATCCAGTTTGTTATAAGTGGCCATACATTGGCCTTATCCTCCCTAAAGTCTTAGTCTTGACAGACTAAGACTTTGATTTCAGTGAATGGTGTATAGTTGGAGTCAGCTGTAGGTGTTTGTGTGCTCGTAAACAACCCGGCAGCTTTAAAAAAAAGAAAAATACCCATGTGTGCTTAAGATGGATAATACTTATAAATCACATTTTATTTCCCCCTCCACTTAGAGCATTTACCTCTTAGGATATTAATAATTATGCACCAATCACATTTACGTTTACTTTGATACACTCATGTCCTCATATCACTGGCTTTCTATGTTGTGGCATGTTTTCTAAAGGGTGTCCTTTGGAAACCTGTGTCCCACGATGGATTTTTTAGCTTAAATTTTCTGGCATTATGTGGTTTACTACATTATACTCCTGGTAGAATTTTCATGACAGGCCAGACATGCTATTTACTACTACAATTGTTGTATTTACTATTATAAGAGACATGTTTTGCCCTTCATCTGCTTCTGTTCTCTTTTTCTCTCTCTTCTCCTCGGTACATTTTGCTTTTCAACTTGCCCAAGACACAGTTTCTGATCCAGGAGTGTGTGTCGCTGATATCAAAGCCCAACTTTATCTCTACCCTGTGTTACGCCATTGACAATCCCCTGCATTACCAGAAGGTAAGACGAAGCAGGTGCTAGAATATCAGCATTACCAATGTGGCAGATTGAAGTTAATCAATTTGTACTGATACTAAATAAATGAATATGATTATAGTGCAGTTTGAAATAAATGTTCACATTTGTGCATGAATAAAAAAACCAAGGATATTACAAGTCATGTTCGTTGAATTGTCTTTCAGAGTTTGAAGCCATCGGCCCACTTATTCTCTCAACTGAGTAAAGTTCTTAAGCTCAACAAGGTCCAAGAGGTAAGTGGCAACTTTGCAGTCAGTTCCATCAATTACAATCAAACTGAAAGGGACAATGGTCACACCGCACATGGTTCATGTCTGGCATCCAATAAATATTGATTATCAAATATTTGACCTGAAATGGAGCAAACTTTATGAATTATTTTAATGTGTTCGTTTATTTCCCAGGTGATATTTGGCCTTGCTTTGCTCAATTCCAGCAACACAGACCTTCGCGGCTTTGGTAAGTGATTCTGGTAGTGCTTCATAGATTTACCCCTGTAGCAAACATGACCTGAATTTTAAGTTGCCATTTCTGCACTTATTCATAACTGCCACACTTTTTTGCATTATGTTATAACTGTTACTGTTATAAGAACGTTTTTATTTGAAAGAGTATCTTTTCATGGCAAGAATGCAATATTTAAGCATCGAAAAGCTCTATTTAAATAATTTGTTGTTGTTTTTGCTGACCTCATCATTGTGTTAATGAGTCCTCTCTCAACACATAGCGTATTGTAGAATTGCAGGACTTGACTAGTCTTTGCCTGTGTTTCAGCTGCACAGTTCATAAAACAGAAACTTCCGGATCTCCTGCGTTCATACGTTGACGCTGATCTTGGAGGAAACCAGGAAGGTGGCTTCCAAGACATTGCCATAGAGGTCTTGCACCTTCTGCTCTCCCATCTATTGTTTGGCCAGAAGGGAGCCAGTGGAGTAGGGCAGGAGCAGATTGACGCCTTCCTCAAGACACTTTGCCGAGGTACGTATATTTGCATAGTTGTTTAAATAAACCATGTGTAGATTTTAAACCATATAAACATGTACAGTTATACGCACATGGCGTAGCAATAATAGCACTTGCATCATATCCATTCAATTTTTGTGTTACTGTGTCATGTGTTTTTAAATTAATTTTTATTAATTAATTAAATTGCGTGTTGTTTCAGATTTCCCCCAGGAGCGCTGCCCTGTGGTGCTCGCACCACTGCTGTACCCTGAAAAACGGGATATTCTCATGGACAGGATCCTGCCAGACTCGGGGGAGTTAGCTAAGACCATGATGGAGAGTTCTCTTGCAGAATTCATGCAAGAAGTTGGATATGGCTTCTGTGCTAGGTGAATTAATGTCAAAATCATTTAAAGTGAAATCCATAAATAATTATTTATTTTATTTTTCAAAAGCAAAATAACGTTTTTTTTTTTCACAAATCCCTTAAATATGTGATAACAAATGGCACATTTTTAAGATTTTGAATCAATATGCAGATGTTTAAGTTTATGACTAAAACTCGATAGTCGGCCCTGATTGGTCCTTTTTGTCTCTCCAGTGTGGATGAGTGCAGAAACATAATCCTCCAATATGGGGTGAGGGAGGTGACGGCCAGCCAGGTTGCCAGGGTCCTAGGCATGATGGCACGTACCCACTCCGGCCTTACTGATGGTATCCCCCTACAGGTGAGTTACTCTTGATGCAGGGGTCCTGGGCTGCCCGAAGACTTGGCTCACCCTTTTCCTCTTCACCATTCTTAATATGGACAAAATAATATAATAATTAATTTATATTGCTTCAGAGAATATCGAAAAATTGCAGCTTAGCTCAGAGCTAAATCTATAGGATTTAAAAAAACCTAAACATTGTTTAAGAGAAAAGAAGATGGTTGATGATATTCCAATTAAAGGGCTTATCTGCAGTGAGTCAATGTTGCATTCAGTTTATTCAGTATTTTTGATCATTTAAATATTGGTTTGTTGTAGTCTGAGTGCACTGACCTCTTCATGTTTCAGTACATCAACGCTTAAATGTTCTGCTTGTCTGTCTTCTCTTCTAGTCCATCTCTGCTCCAGGGAGTGGCATCTGGAGTGACGGTAAGGATAAGAACGATGGCTCGCAGGCACACACATGGAATGTTGAGGTTCTGATCGACGTGGTCAAAGAAGTGGTGAGTCAACCATGTTTTATATACCATACACTGCTACAGGCAAAATCTTCCCACAGGCAGTTTGTGGTGTCACTATGAGATTAAATGTTATTTTAACAGTACACAAATTGACACAGTAACTGAGATTGTACTTTTTATCTCATCCTTAGAATCCAAACCTGAACTTCAAAGAGGTGACCTACGAACTGGATCATGCAGGCTTCATTATCCGGGACAGTAAAGGCCTACAAATAGTGGTTTATGGCATCCAGAGGGGATTGGGCATCGAGGTCTTTCCTGTTGACCTCGTATATCGGCCATGGAAACATGCGGAGGGACAGGTAACTGACCAGTATCTGCTCAAGCAGGATGATAGGCTCACAAGTCTTAAATGGTAGTGGGAATGAAATGAAAAAGGAATAATAGTGGTCATTGAGGAAAATATTATTTGCAATTGTTATTTTGACACAGTTCTCTTTCAGTAGTTGGATCTTTTGCTAAATGTTTCCCGCTTTGTTTATTTTTGCAGCTGTCATTCATTCAGCACTCCCTGATGAGTCCCGAAGTGTTTTGTTTTGCCGATTACCCTTGCCACAATGTAGCCACTGACATCCTTAAGGCCCCACCAGAGGATGATAACCGGGAGATTGCCACATGGTATGTAGCTCGGCATGGTTACTGCGTAGAAGAGTAGCAGTTGTGTGTTTCTCCAAACTGGGTTCACATTTTCATGTTAAAGACTTTCTGCGGGCCCATAATCTGAAGATAAGGCTTCTCAATATGAATTTGACAGAGAAATCATCAGCAAAAGTGCACACAAACTACTGTATAAAATGTTTCCTAATTTTCCATAATGGGTTTAAGATGAGCATGGTGTCTAAAAGTGCATTGCAATATACTCCCCTGCTGATTCCTTGCTTGCTTTGAAGCTTTTACCATCTCTATAATGTGGTCGACTGGGTGTCATTAACTCTACACAGGAAAAGCTTGGACCTGGTGGAGAGCCTGCTTCGGCTGTCTGAGGTCGGCCAGTATGAGCAGGTGAAGCAGCTGTTCAGCTTCCCAATCAAGCACTGCCCAGACATGCTGGTGTTGGCATTACTGCAGATCTCCACCTCCTGGCACACACTGCGCCATGAGCTCATCTCTACCCTAATGCCCATCTTTTTGGGCAACCACCCCAACTCTGCCATCATCCTGCACTACGCCTGGCATGGACAGGTTGGTCTTGTTATTTTTTGAGTTAGGATTAGTTTTGTTTTTTCCCATTTTAATTTAATTTCAGTACCAAGAGAACAAAGTGTTTTTTGCCTTGGTCATGTAACTGGTTATGTAACTTATTCCTTTTTTCTAGGGACAGTCTCCCTCCATCCGTCAGTTGATAATGCATTCTATGGCTGAGTGGTACATGAGAGGGGAGCAATATGACCAGGCCAAGCTGTCTCGCATCCTGGATGTGGCCCAGGATTTGAAGGTTGGTCGGAATAGACAAAATTATTATTTACATGAAGACTAATTTGAATGTTTAAGTCAAAGATGAATAAGCACGCAGTAGTCCCAAAGCACATGTGACAGTTACACTGAATATGTTAAATTTCATATGGTCTTGTATATTTAAGCAGCCTCCGATGTCCTGGGAGAGACAATACATTGAAAATTATTCAAATGCAAGATTGAGAAAAACTTTCCTTTAACTCTTCGAACTATAATAACTGATATGTAATTTAGTATACCTGTTCTACCTATAATGCAAATATATTTTTCAAGATGGTCAATATGTTTTTCTTTTCTCCAGTCTCTATCAATGCTGCTGAATGGTACTCCATTTGCCTTTGTTATTGACCTTGCTGCACTTGCCTCCCGCCGTGAATACCTCAAACTTGATAAATGGCTTACCGACAAAATCCGAGAGCATGGGGTATGTCGTTAAATGGATTTAAGTGCAGTTATTTTCATAAATCAACATTATATACCCTTAAAACAATGTTTATTAAAATAATGCTGTGTCTTGTCTGTGTGTCAGGAACCTTTTATCCAGGCTTGTGTGACATTTCTGAAAAGGCGCTGCCCATCTATTATGGGGGGTCTGGCCCCAGACAAGGACCAGCCCAAAAGTGCCCAGCTGCCGCCGGAGACTTTAGCTACCATGTTGGCCTGCTTGCAGTCCTGTGCTGGGTGAGGTCCAGCTTCATTTACCTTGCTGTAATAATCTTTTCTTTAGCTTAAATGTCTGTTTACTGACCTTTTGAGTGAAAGCCAGCCTTGCAAGGCTCCTAACACTGGTATTTGAGAGTTGAATGTGAATTATATTGTCAGACCAAAAGCGACAATTCCTTCTTTTTTTATTATGATTATTAATTATTTAGGAGTGTGTCCCAAGAGTTGTCGGAGACAATTCTCACCATGGTAGCTAACTGCAGCAATGTGATGAACAAAGCTCGACAGCCCCCACCAGGGGTAATGCCAAAGGGACGTGCCCCCAGCACCAGCAGCTTGGATGCCATCTCACCTGTACAGGTATGATTATGTGAAATAATCTTCATGAAAACTATGATAGGACTTCTTAAATGTAAGAAATTATTATTACAGTTTCTTACTTCCTGTTTTTTTTGTTCTTCATTAGATGGACCCTTTGTCCGGCATGGGTTCCTTGAACTTGGGGGGCACAGCCACCTCCCACACTCAGAGCATGCCAGGTTTTCCAACCTCACTGAGTTCAGCTTTTAGTAATCCCCAGTCCCCAGCAAAGGTATTCCCACCGCTCTCAAACCCTAACCCCAGCACACCATTTGGAGGTATTGGCAGCCTGTCCTCGCAGCTTCCTGGTATGGACTCTGGTACTATGCTTTTTAATTATCTTCTTAAACACATTCATGCCAACTTCACAAGTTATAATGCACAATTATATCAGTGTTATGAGTCTTCTTTAGGCTTCAGTTAGAAATTAAGAAAATAATGTTTTTATATATTTAATATTACTATAAGTAAAACGTATGCGTGTACTTAGCAGCATCTGGATCAATTTCCAAGTCGTGGACGGGTACTCTGTTCTTTTAACTAAATTTAGAGCACAAAAAGTGTCGTGCATTGAAATAACTTAAGTCTTGTTATTTCCAGGTCCTTTGGGCTCGGGCATGGGCTCGGGCATGGGCTCGGGCATGGGCTCGGGCATTGGCTCCGGCATTGGCTCCGGCATTGGCTCGGGCATTGGCTCGGGCATTGGCTCGGGCATTGGCTCGGGCATTGGCTCGGGCATTGGCTCGGGCATTGGCACGGGCATTGGCTCGGGCATTGGCTCGGGCATTGGCTCGGGCATTGGCTCTGGCATTGGCTCTGGCATTGGCTCTGGCATTGGCTCAGGTCTGGGAATGCCTACAGTAAGCACTGACCCTTTTGGTACCAGGAAGATGAGCACACCAGGCCTGAATCCACCCACCTTTCAGCAGAGTAAGATGTAGTCCTGTTATTGGTGGTGGTAGGGGTTTGACTGAGAAACCCCCAAAAATCTTAAAACTCAGTCTAATTGAGCTTTACTTTCTTCTTCACCCAGCTGACCTTTCTCAGGTGTGGCCTGAGGCTAACCAGCACTTTAGTAAGGAGATTGACGATGAAGCAAACAGTTACTTCCAGCGAATCTATAACCACCCACCTCACCCAACTATGTCTGTGGATGAAGTATGTAGTGATGTTTTTTATTTCTCACCAAAATTTGTGCATGAGTTCTACTCATCCACATTCCAAATAATTTTGCTCTTCCAATTCACTTATATTTTTCCCCATTATTGCCTAGGTGCTGGAAATGCTGCAGAGGTTTAAGGATTCAACCATCAAGAGGGAGAGAGAAGTGTTCAATTGCATGCTTCGAAACTTGTTTGAGGAATACAGGTTCTTCCCTCAGTACCCAGACAAGGAGTTGCATATCACTGCCTGCCTTTTTGGTGGAATTATTGAGAAGGGTCTTGTCACCTACATGGCCCTAGGCTTGGCACTCCGATATGTGCTTGAAGCCTTAAGAAAACCCTATGGATCCAAAATGTATTACTTTGGAATCGCTGCGCTAGATAAGTTCAAAAACAGGTATTGACATTGTTTGTTTTTTTTTGGAAAGTTTGTTCCAAAACAATCAGTGTGTCTTTGGCTAAAACATCTTATATCTCTAGGCTAAAGGATTATCCCCAGTATTGTCAACACCTGGCATCTATTCCACACTTCTTGCAATTCCCCCACCATTTACAAGAGGTAATCAGGTTTCCTTAATTTATGTTCCCTTTTTTAGTTTTAGTTGGTCTTTCTTCTGACAAAGGAGAAGGCCTCCCACTTACAGCTAAATTAAATCTCCCGCTCTGCTCCTTTCAAAATCCTGTGCGTGCAGTATATCGAGTATGGGCAACAGTCACGGGACCCTCCGGTGAAGATGCAAGGCTCCATCACCACGCCTGGAAGTCTGGCCCTGGCACAAGTTCAAGCCCAATCGCAACAGCCCAGTGGCCCTAAAGCCCCACAGCAAGGTCAGCCAAGCACCCTTGTCACCACCACCACGACTACAACTACAGCAGCAAAGACCGCCACCATTACAAGGCCAACGCCAACCTTCAAGAAGGATGTACCTGTGAGTTTGACAGGACCCCATTATGTTTGTCAATTCTTAAAAATTGGTTGATACACAAATGAGGGAAAATGTACACATTGAGACACCTGTTTCACATGTGTAAATGTCCTTCCTCCAACTTGCAGCCCTCCATAAACACTACCAACATTGACACCCTGCTGGTGGCCACTGACCAAACGGAAAGGATTGTAGAGCCTCCAGAGAATGTCCAGGAGAAGATTGCTTTCATCTTCAACAACCTTTCTCAGTCAAACATGACCCAGAAGGTAAAGGGATGGGGAAAATAACATTCACTCTAACTTAAAACACGAAGCTTTATTTAATCCTTTCTTTTCTCAGGTCGAGGAGTTGAAAGAGACTGTGAAGGAGGAGTTTATGCCTTGGGTATCCCAGTACTTGGTGATGAAACGTGTCAGCATTGAGCCCAACTTCCATAGTTTGTACTCCAACTTTTTGGACACTCTCAAAAACCCGGAGTTTGTGAAGATGGTCCTGAATGAGACTTACAGGAATATCAAGGTAAAACAGTGGGCAACGACAAAATTCTAACCTGAGCATCTTTTACTTTATTTTTTATTTTTTATTATTGGCTTCCTCACACAAATATGTAGTATGAGGGTTGGCCTCCCAAGCAATTTTAGTGTAAAAACGTACGTTTTCAAATGCTGACGTTCTCCTATCTTTCTTTCAGGTGCTCTTGACATCGGACAAGGCAGCCGCCAATTTCTCTGATCGATCCCTGCTAAAGAATTTGGGCCACTGGTTGGGCATGATTACTCTGGCCAAAAACAAGCCAATCCTTTATACGGTAAGAATTTCTAACATGTTTATCGGCTTTGTTGTATCTGCATGTAGTGGGTTTCTTGCCAACTTTTGATTTGACAAAATGTATGTAACAATCTTTCTCCAGGATCTGGAAGTCAAATCTCTTTTACTGGAAGCCTATTTGAAAGGACAGCAAGAGTTACTTTATGTGGTTCCCTTTGTGGCCAAAGTTTTGGAGTCTAGTCTACGGAGCATGGTAAGTACTTAAAACATATTGCAGGCATTTTTTTTCTCCAAAGGTGAACTTAACGAAAATCTAATTTAATCAATTGCTCTTCCTTGGATTCTTAATAGTGATTTTTTTTTAAACCATTGTATATGTTGGATCCTATAGGTTTTCAGGCCCCAGAACCCATGGACCATGGCCATCATGAACGTCCTAGCTGAGCTTCATCAGGAACATGATCTTAAGGTAATGGAACACTTCTTGGTTCAGAGTCAAGTGCAGTCCATTGAAATCATAGCATAGGACACAGCATTTTTCTTTTTTAAGGGTTTTGATTTGATGATGGATTTGCTCACATGTTTCTTAAAAACAGTAATATATGTAACTTGATATAAGGTTCGAAATGAGCCTGGGGAAAAAAAGTAAACTATTTAAAATAAAGTTATCAGTAAACATATGAGAAAGCTCACGATTATTTTCTTGTAATTGCAGCTGAACTTAAAGTTTGAAATTGAAGTTCTTTGTAAGAACTTGTCATTGGACATCAATGACCTCAAGCCAGGAACCCTGCTGAAGGACAAGGACAAGCTGAAGAGCCTGGAGGAACAGCTTTCTGCACCAAAGAAAGAGGCAAAGCCCCCAGAAGAGATGCTACCGGTTACTACCACAGGTGGATGCTCCATATTTGTTTATAGTTGTGATGTTTTTCTTAATCTGCACCCTCAAATTATTTTTCGAGATACAGGCATTGATAATCAGTTAAAAGCTAAAAATATATAATAATTTGTATGCATGCTTGGTATTTAGGGCTGTAATCCCCCTTTGGACTGATCGATTGGTTGGTATATGCGCTCTCGTTTAACGAATTCCTTAATTAAGATCTACATTTGAATCTTTATAGTTGTTGTCACATATTTGCTTGCTTGCTTTGTATTAATGTTTTTCTGTGATTTTAATACATTTTGCATTTTTTGACCAACAGGAGACTTTGTTCCATTTGCAGCTCCTCCTTCAACCCCATCTGCCACCACCACCCCTTGCACAACCACTGGGCCTCCAACCCCACAGTTCAGCTACCATGACATCAATGTGTATGCCTTGGCAGGCCTGGCTCCACACATCAATATAAACGTCAATGTAAGTATTGGGCTCCGGCAAACCACTGGCAGAGATGTTAAGGAGCTCTGTGCTTGCATCTTTTTCTTTTTCTCCAGAAGTATTTTTATCTCGGCTTTTTGACAGTAAGTTTCCTCTTCACCTCACACTCCTTACTTCATTTCTCCTCAGATCTCCCTGCTACAGGCCCATCCTCAGTTGAAGCAGTGTGTACGGCAATCAGTCGAGCGAGCTGTACAGGAGCTAGTGCATCCTGTGGTTGATCGCTCTATTAAAATTGCCATGACAACCTGTGAGCAGATCATCAGGAAAGACTTTGCCCTGGATTCGGAGGAGTCCCGCATGCGTGTCGCTGCCCACCACATGATGAGAAACCTGACTGCTGGCATGGCCATGATCACCTGCCGGGAGCCCTTGCTCATGAGCATTGCTACAAACCTTAAGAACAGCTTTGCTGCAGCACTAAGGGTAAGCTGAAGGATAAAGAGGGAGATGTCTTGACCGGCACCAACATTGTTCCTTTCCTTTTATCCGAAACATAATATTCCACTTTTTTTAATTGAGCTGTTTATTTCCTCAGGCACCAACCCCCCAACAGAGGGAAATGATGGAAGAGGCTGCAGCCCGAATTGCTCAAGACAACTGTGAACTAGCTTGCTGCTTCATTCAGAAAACAGCTGTGGAGAAAGCTGGCCCTGAAATGGACAAAAGACTAGCAACGGTGAGACTTTTAAGAAGTCTATCTTTTGAAATAAAAATGTATCTCTAAATTTCTTTAAATTCTAGAAACAAATGACATTACCAGAAGGCATATTGCCTAAGTAGTAGTAATTGTTTTGGCCACGGTGATGAAGAAAATACTGGTATACATAAACTTTGTAGTCAAAAAGTGTCAAATGTATTTACTCTTTTAGGAGTTTGAGCTGAGAAAGCATGCCCGCCAAGAGGGACGGCGATATTGTGATCCTGTTGTTCTGACGTACCAAGCTGAACGTATGCCTGAGCAGATCAGACTCAAGGTAAGGTCCCTGGGAAATCCAGTCATGCTAGTTCATTCAAGAGTTGTGCCTTCAAACAAATCATGTTTTCTTGTTAACTCATTAGTGGATGATGATGATTATTCCATGGTTTTGATCACTCTCATCAGTCCTTGGTACATTTTTGTTAACAAACTGCATGTCTGTGTCCTAGGTGGGAGGTGTGGACCCAAAGCAACTGGCTGTATATGAGGAGTTTGCCAGAAACGTTCCAGGTTTCTTGCCCAGTAATGATCTTTCACAACCGACTGGTTTCTTGGCTCAGCCCATGAAGGTAAACAAACTCGGAGCTAAAAGATTTCGTAGGACTAGTTGAATGATTCTACAGTGCTTAATAAAATGAATGTTTATATTATGATTATGCTATTCTTTAGATAATAATTACCCTAAACGACTGTCTGCCATAAAATACAGTTTATTAAAAATAAAACTAAACTCCCCCTTGTCGCTTTGTCGGGTAGAACCTCCGATTGATACTACCATTTTAAACCCAACAGAAATGCATTCATTTTCTCTGTAATTCTGTTCATAGCAACAAGCATGGGCCACAGATGACGTGGCTCAGATCTACGATAAGTGCATGGCAGACTTGGAGCAACACCTTCATGCCATCCCTCCTGCCCTGGCAATAAACCCCTTGACTCAGGCCTTGCGCAGCCTGCTGGAGGCTGTGGCTTTGGCTAGGAACTCCAGGGATGGCATTGCTGCACTTGGTCTATTGCAGAAGGTAGGAGTAATACTTACATAGTTGCTGTTAACTCTATTGAAATATTAAGAGGAGAAAGTCCTCACCTGGAATTATCTTTGAATTTCTTTTACTTTACTAAGTTGGTTTCTTGATTTGATATTATTTTTTTCTCAGGCTGTGGAAGGTCTTCTCGATGCTACCAGCGGTGCTGATGCCGACTTGCTTCTTCGCTACAGAGAATGCCACCTGCTGGTGCTTAAAGCCCTGCAGGATGGACGGGCCTATGGACCACAGTGGTGCAATAAGCAGATCACCAGGTGCATAAGGACACATTTTATTCCAAGCAATTATTCAATGGGGTGCATACATAGGGTATAATTTTGCTCTTAATTGCTGTTTAACTTACTTGCTGTGTTTTTTGTTTCAGGTGTCTGATAGAATGCCGTGATGAGTATAAATACAATGTGGAGGCAGTGGAGCTTCTGATCAGGAACCATCTTGTGAATATGCAGCAGTATGACTTGCACCTGGCACAGGTACACAATACACATTTCAAAATTCCACTGATGTTAAGTAATTGCTGTTGTTTTCCACTATTACTACTACTATTCTATTTCTTTCAGTCAATGGAAAATGGATTGCACTACATGGCAGTTGCTTTTGCCATGCAGTTGGTGAAGCTGCTGCTTGTTGATGAACGCAGTGTCAGCCATGTCACAGAGGCTGACCTCTTTCATACAATTGAGACTTTAATGAGGACTTGTGCACACTCCAGAGCCAATGCACCTGAAGGGTAAAGAACTAGCTCACCGGTGTTGTAAATGTGTTATGGTACATTGTCTGTAGGTCACATGCTTCTGTTTAGTAATATGGTTACATGGCAGGAATATTAAGAGGCCTTTTGTAAAATGCTCATACCCAATGGTGTATTTCTGCAATACTGAACCTCTTTCCCTGGTTTGATGGTTAAGATCCAAAACTACACATTTAATTCCCTCTGTGTTTTTTGGTTGACAACACTTAAATTGGTGCACTGGGTTGAATCCATATGATGTTTGTCGTTACTTGTACATTTTCTGTATTTCTGAAATATATTGTATCCCAAAAATGGTGCATACATGATCCATGACGAGTGCTGCATATAGCCATGTTTTTAAACAATTTCTGCCCTTTTTGTCCTCTTCCCCAGTCTTCCCCAGCTGATGGATGTTGTTCGCTCCAACTACGAAGCCATGATTGACCGGGCCCACGGTGGACCCAACTTCATGATGCACTCTGGGATTTCACAGGCTTCAGAATATGATGATCCCCCAGGCCTGAGGGAGAAGGCAGAGTATCTCTTGAGGGAATGGGTGAACCTGTTCCATTCAGCTGCTGCTGGGAGGGACAGTACCAAAGCTTTCTCTGCCTTTGTTGGCCAGGTAATCGCTCATTTATGAGTCAAACAAAAATGACCCCAAAATCTTGATTTTTGGTGTTTGTGTTCACCTTGTGTCTCCCCATTCCCCCCTAGATGCACCAGCAGGGCATCTTAAAGACAGATGACCTTATCACACGGTTTTTCCGACTGTGCACAGAAATGTGTGTGGAGATAAGTTATCGGGCACAGGCCGAACAACAGCACAACCCAGCAGCCAGTGCAGCCATCATAAGAGCCAAGTGTTACCACAACCTGGATGCCTTTGTAAGGCTGATAGCCCTGCTCGTTAAGCACTCTGGAGAGGCTACCAACACGGTGACAAAAATCAACCTTCTCAACAAGGTATAGCAACAGGACTTGAAGTATATAACAAAATATTATGCATGCTTATCTGTTGCACAACAGTTTGTGTGTTATGTATGCACCTCATGTGAGGTCTGTACGATGCCGAGCCTTACCTTTGACATAGCTATGCAGAGGTAGCTCTTTGAAACCTTGTTTGATTGGCTAGATTTGTCATTTAAATCGCATAAACAGGGTCATGTGTACATCATTCTGACGTTTTAATGTTGTGCCCATAGGTGCTGGGTATTGTAGTCGGTGTGTTGATCCAGGACCATGATGTCCGTCAGACAGAATTCCAACAGCTCCCCTATCACCGCATTTTCATCATGCTGCTGTTGGAGCTCAATGCTCCGGAACATGTCCTCGAGACCATCAACTTCCAGACGCTCACTGCCTTCTGGTAAGACATCCACCTATCCACATTATATCATGTTATTCAGTTTGTAGGTCTGAAAATGTGCTGCTATTGTCCAATAATATGTGTTGTAATGCCTCTGACCACCTGTTTTCTGCACTTTCATCTGCAGCAATACGTTCCACATTCTGAGACCCACCAAAGCACCTGGTTTCGTGTATGCCTGGCTGGAACTCATTTCCCATCGCATCTTCATTGCCAGGATGCTGGCACACACCCCACAGCAGAAGGTATGATTGATCAAGACATAATGATTGGATTTTCACGTCGTTCAAAGCTTCTCAGCTTTCTTTATGGACAAATGTTGTTGTTTGCAGTTTTCTGAGTTTTGGTGATTGTTGTCTTTCAGGGTTGGCCAATGTACGCACAACTGCTGATTGATCTCTTCAAGTACCTGGCTCCTTTCCTGAGGAATGTAGAACTCAACAAACCTATGCAAATCCTCTATAAGGTACTCTCTCCTTTTCTTTTGTAACTGATGCTTGTACCAGACATATTTCACAACTGTGGAATCAACAGTTCAGTCCATTATGTTGTTTGAATAACTTGAAGCATTTACTGGCTTAATGTTAAATTAAGTTTTATTTTTTGCAAATTACTGACTTTAACTGCCCTCAACTGAGCTGGTCTACAATACAGAAATTATACAACAGCAAATTGATAGACTATTGCCAACGTTAACCTTGTCTTGTTTATTTCAGTAGAGACTATTACACCGTCATATACGTCCCATATGTGTGTTTGTTGCATTGTTGATTATAACATTACACAAATCTTTCCTTGTCTGTTGTTTCAGGGCACACTGAGGGTGCTCCTGGTCCTGCTGCATGACTTCCCTGAGTTCCTGTGCGACTATCATTACGGCTTCTGTGATGTTATTCCACCCAACTGCATCCAGCTCCGCAACCTCATCCTCAGTGCCTTTCCACGCAACATGAGGCTCCCTGACCCGTTTACACCCAATCTCAAGGTAGAGATGCTGAGTCATGCACATGTGCACACTATCTCTGTTTCAAGGGGTGGATTAGATGGTGGACATGATGATGATCTAATATGCCCCCCCCAAACTTCACTTTGCAGGTGGACATGCTAAGTGAGATCAACATTGCCCCACGTATCCTCACCAACTTCACAGGCGTCATGCCTTCCCAGTTCAAGAAGGATCTGGACTCGTACCTGAAGACCCGTTCACCAGTCACTTTCTTATCAGAGCTGCGCAGCAACCTGCAGGTAGGCCCTGTGTCTATCTCTTTGAAGTTATTATTTCTAGCGTTAGTGATATACATCATTAAATTACAATTTTTTTGTTCGTTCTTTTGTGTTACAGGTGTCTAATGAGCCAGGAAATCGCTACAACATCCAGCTGATCAATGCTCTCGTGCTGTATGTGGGCACACAGGCAATCGCCCACATCCACAACAAGGGCAGCACCCCCTCCATGAGCACGATCACTCACTCTGCACACATGGACATCTTCCAGAACCTGGCTGTGGACCTGGACACTGAGGGTAAGGATATACAAAATATATCAGTTTACAGTCGAATAGTAGATAAGTGCCAGGCAGTCCAAATGTCTTTTGTGAATTTGACATAACGTGTGTGAGGTGCCCATATGTTAAACATTTTGCAGGTGTGAACACATTGTAATATGTTCTGTTCTGTCCACAAATGGCAGATCACTCTAATCATGTTCCTAATGTCATGTCTCCTCAGGACGTTACCTTTTCCTCAATGCCATCGCCAATCAGCTGCGCTACCCCAACAGCCACACCCACTACTTCAGCTGCACCATGCTCTATCTGTTCGCTGAGGCCAACACAGAGGCCATCCAAGAGCAGATCACTAGGTGAGTCTGGGATGAAGGAATACATCCAAACATCAGCAAATTAAGGTTGATCAAAAATGCTTCATTAAAATCTTTGTGTGTCTACCCCAAGGGTTCTATTGGAGAGACTCATAGTGAACAGGCCTCATCCATGGGGTCTTCTCATCACCTTCATCGAGCTGATCAAGAATCCTGCCTTCAAGTTCTGGAGCCACGACTTTGTGCACTGTGCCCCTGAGATTGAAAAGTACGACTCCACTCTTGTACCAAATCGAGTAACTGAAGAGGAAAGCCTGAACTCCAGTCTCCTATATGAAAAGTTCTGCTCCTTGATGGTTGGTGTGTCCCCTCTGTCCTCAGATTGTTCCAGTCTGTAGCCCAGTGCTGCATGGGACAGAAGCAAGCCCAGCAGGTGATGGAAGGCACTGGTGCTAGCTAGCATGTGTACCAGCAGCCAGCTCAGAGTCCTCGGGAGAGATGCCGCGGCCTTGACCCACTCCCCCACCACACACACACCTCCTCCCTCTTTACTGTTGGCACTGGATAAACTGGCAACTACAGTCATTTGAAATGTGGATAAAAGGACTACTACTCATGGATCTAAGGATTTAGATTTTTGTTTATCCCTTTGGGGCTGAATCGAGATGGAGAATGGGTTGGGACGTGCTGTTTAATATTCTTTTTTGATGCTTTGATGTAAATATTGAAAAAAAAAAAGGGAGAACAGGAGAGTGAATAAGTGGAGAACAATTCACATGTCAAATAAAATGTATCCTGACATGTACAGACATATTTTCATTCACTACCAAAGTCCTTGGTTTGCTTTTCCTCCCACACAAATGTTTTTTTTTTTCTTTAATTTTCTTTCAGAGGCTGAATGGTAGATGATTGAAGACATAAAAAAAAGCTGCCTGCTACTTTAATTTGATTCATTTTTATCCCTGAGTGGGACATGAAGATGTAGTCTAGTCTGCCAGGTGGGGTGGGGGTCTTCTCCTGGTGTGTTGTTGTGTTGGTGGAGACAGTTTGCTGATGGTTTGTCCATTTGAAACCGGCTCTGGAAGTCTCTCTGTGGCACTTGTAAAATTGAGCAAAGTGATGGTGACATCGTATCTTGACAATTTGTACAAAGTTCCAAATTGAAGAACAATAGAAGGACCAATACAGCCCATTTTGTAACATTTTGAATGTTTTGTAAATGTATTGGTCCGTGTGTTGTATTTTGTAGTCCTTTCTAGTTTGCCTTTAGTTCTTGCTACTTAACTGCAGTATGCATACATAAAGGAAATAAAGCATTCAAACTGCAAAGCATTTGTGTTATTTGAGGACGTGAATAAGATGATATACTGTGTTTGAATATTATCAATAGGTCATTGCTCTTTAGCTTTCCAGATGACAGGTGCGCATATATATTTGTGTTCATACATTTTATATATTTTTTTTATTGTCTTGTGTTTTTCACTTAGCGCATGTTGTGAATTATAAGAACATGTGAAATATACCGTGTCATGTACATCTGAATATCAGATGATGTTTAAGGGCTCTGAAAGCTACAATACTACCAAATGTTCTAACTTGCTTGCTAAAACTAAATTTACACTTGTAAGGCAGGGCCCAGAAGGTTATCGCTCTATAGATGTTCAAATCAGTTAAATGATAATCATCACAATAATTGTCAAATAATTGAAGTTTGAGTTTTGCTCCTGAGCTTTTTAAACCACCGGAAGTCTGGTTTTAAATGTATATATGAACGGTAAACAAACCCTTGCTAAACAGCACAATTGGTCAAATATTT
Source organism: Colistium nudipinnis (assembly GCA_016785305.1). Lineage (NCBI taxonomy): Eukaryota > Metazoa > Chordata > Actinopteri > Pleuronectiformes > Rhombosoleidae > Colistium > Colistium nudipinnis. The sequence continues at coordinate 643,007 of JAFBJU010001010.1, read as the reverse complement.
CTCGTTATAACGCAATTGTGTTTTATCTGAAAAGGATTTTACAAAAAACATTACAATATTTTAATTGATTTGTATTCAATTTGTTTTAGTGAAATTATATTGCCATAATATCAATCGGTCTAATCTAAGGCTTTGTTATCCAAACTGTCGACGAATGATTGACTTATTTTCCCCCAGCACTATGATCAAGCTGAACTAGTGACAGAGACTTTGGGGTTACAAGTTGTATAGTTTGTTAAATCCTAGTCTGAGGAGAAATTTAGAATGAGCTCGGAGTCCAACTAAACCATTGTCTGTCATTCCTCATTTTTAGAAGGTGTAACAGATTTCTTTCTTTCTATTGAGCAGAAAGGTAACTGCAAATACACTGTTTAGATCCACGGTTTTTAACAGATATCCCATTGTCAGGAGGTATCTTTCCAGCTCTCCGATTAACACTCGTCAACATTAGACCAGTTTAATATACAGTGAATGGCGAAATGTAAAAATCTCATAATAACAAATGGATACAAGGACAGATGTCTATCAATGTTCTTTTATTGAGATATGAATGGGAAGTCCCCTGAGATAAAAGCTTTCACTGTGATCCCTGTCACACAGGAAGTCATGACTTGGTGAGTTCCATCAACGTGTGCAGGATGCTCTTCTGTCCGTGTCGTACCTGCAGTGCATTCTGCTGCCTGCTGCACAGCCCAGCAAGTGCGGCCTTGTCCTCTATAAGCAGCCGGTCTGCGCCCATGGCCTCCCCACCCTCCACGTCACCTCCGTAGGAGCTCAGGGTAAGACACGCTGATTTATAAATCAGCCGTTTCCATGGAGCCTTCAATCCCGGGAGACCCTCGTTAGAGAAAGCGAGGGAAATCTCTTCCTCCTCCTCGTCTTCCTCCCACCCTTCGTTTTCTTTGAAATCTAAGAACTCCTCCTTAGACATGCACAGCACCTAAAGAGACACAGAAAAAGAGTCATGCTACCAATAACAGAAATTCATCAAACGCTCCTTTTACTTTTACACATGTCGTGGGGTTTTGTTCTGCTAATAGACAAACAGCTGTGGGATCTCCCTCACCCTGAGTGCAGAATGGAGCTCTGTGTCTGTAAGGCAGCCCTGTTTTCCAAAGACAAAGGCTCCTCTATCTTGCATCATCTGACGCAACATGTCCCACTTGTCCTCCACCAGCTGCTGGTCCAAATCAAACGGAACACCTGAGAGGAGGAGAGGAGGACATTTAATTAAAAGAAAATTCCTGAAAAAGAATTCTAAAAAAAACAACACATGACATGACATTAGTCTGTTGGGTGTGGACCCTTCTACTTATCAGTATGCACTTGTTAATAGCATAAGTCTTAAATTACCTTGTGTGGCAGCTTTGTAGAAGTTGGCGATGGGGATGTCAGCTGTGTCATTGCCGTTGCTTGGAAACGGTTCAGTGAAGCCATACATATGAAGCAATTGCCAGTTCGCCATGTGCCCATAGGTGTTGAATACCTCCTCGCCTTTAAGAATGGGGCGCACACAAACCATCTTCAGACAGTCCTGAGAAGGAGAATGAACAGGAGAAAGAAGGTAAGATATCAAATTTGCTGCGAGATTTGAACATCTGGATCTGACTTATTGATAAGTCCCTGACTGGACAAGAAACAAGAAACAAGACAGACTATAGATTGTCAGCTCACCGGCGTGAACTCCAGATTGGCGTTGTGATTCGACACATGGTTAAGCATGTCAGCCATTGGAACCATCATCGGTGGATTGGGGGGTCTCTCCTCTTCCTCATCCTCGTCGTCCTCATCTTCCTCTTCCTGTGGCTCTTGGAAACTACAGAAAGATGGAGAATGAATTTGGCCGCGTAAAGAAACAAACCGAGATGATCAGTTATTTTTCGAGGGCAAATGCGATTGTCCAATGGTCACTGACCTGTAGGCCATGACGAAGGCCACCAGCTTTGTGTACAGTTCCAGCGTGTGTGTGTCCGGGTTCCAGAGATCAGTGTGCTTGGTGATGAAAGGAAGCACCACGTCTGTGTATTCCCGATGGATGTTAGCCAAGTCTGTGTCCACAGCCTCTGGAATACCTGTTCCTCTCAAAAGTCTGCCTCTCTCCTCTTTAGACCTGCATGGAAAGAGAGTAAATCACAATCAATAAAGCTACACATTTACACATGGCCAACAGGAAGTGCAAGTCTGACATAGTGCTGACTATAATGTTGTACAAGTGATGTCAATATTGGAATTTAGCCCCGATTTGAAAGTTGTATACCAGAACATGGGGTGATCAAGCGTCTTGAAGTCTGTCCACAGAGAGAGGTAGGGTTTCCAGTGGGACTGTGGGGAGGTGTACTCATGCAGCAGGGCCAGCAGCAGGGGGACCCAACCCGAGGCGGTCCCCAGAGATGAGCTCTCTGTTAAGGAAAGGAAGGTACAAACAGAGGGGTTGCACACAGCTGGACCGTCAACGCTGAATAAAACCGTTTAACAGGTACCTTTCTCCAGCAGGGCCGAGACCTTGGTGGTCCCGTGGTGGAGAAGAGCAAACCTGGGGACGGTGAATAAAACGTCCCCCTCCTCTATGTGGTCCTTAGCCAGCATCCCATACTCTGCAACAGTCCCCTCTGTGCTCACGTACACCTGTAGACAGGACACCACCAGACAATGGTCTGAACATTTCAGAGACGCATTATTGGCATGGATTGAGTGGGATGATGCGGACTAACAACATACCTTGGTGCTCAGCACCAGACCAACTTCACTACACCACTGTAGAAATTTCTCCAGAGGACGAATTTCTGAGCCACCATCACCCTCTATCTGTCAGCAGCAGCAGAGTCACAGGCATAAAACACAGTGTTTCATTTTCTCTTAGTGAAAAAAGACTACACTATTTGTTTGGTAAGCACACGTGGTTTCAACTTGTTGTTCAACTAACAAACCGCGTGAGGGGATATTGCATGTTTATGTGCTGCTGATGGTAAATCTGTACACACGTGCAGACGCACCTACAGATCGAGGCTTCTGCTTACTTCTAGACAAAATAGCTCGCTGCTTTAACAAACGGATGGTAATTTGTTTACACACGTGTGTAACCGATTGTGTATATTGAAGACAACTGGCTGCAGATAGTATGCCATTATATGTATATGTGGGTGTTATTGAGTTTTAACCTTTAATCGCTTCGGTCCTGTAGCCATTTTATAAATGTGACGCCAGACAAACCGTGGACTGTTCAGCAGTTGGAATGTTGCGCTGTTAGCTGCACCGATGGCTAGCTCCTGGCTAACTACGGCGAACGGAGAGGGACATACGTGCTTTGACGAGAACGCACGTTGGTCATTTTCACTTGAGCAGTGAACGTAAACATCATATAATAATAGAAACATGCGTATTTAAAGTCCACTGTGTTACAGTAGATATTTTAAAATTAATATTAATAAAAACTATTAAATATAATACTCAGTGTAATTGTGTTCTCACCTTAATCTGGCAACATACATATGAATTGAATTCTGACACAGCCACAGTGTGCAAACGGTGGCTCGTTGGTCTAGGGGTATGATTCTCGCTTTGGGTGCGAGAGGTCCCGGGTTCAAATCCCGGACGAGCCCAGCTTTTACAATCCCGGGTCATAGGTCACATAAAAGTCATTAAAAAAAATCCACCTTTGCAGCCATATGCTGGCACCAATATACATTCTAATAATTGTCTGCAGTTATGCTATTCTTGGTTAATATCCAGGGATTGATCTAAAACGTATCTATTTTATCCTCTGATGGTGTCCTTGGGAGAGGAAGTTTTCTTGTTGCTGCATGATGACGTTTTAAGAAAAAAGCTTAAATCATTTCCTAGATGCTTCATTCAGAGAGTGGATTAATTCTGCTGCAACCACCATGTCTTGGATCATGAAGAGATCCAATAGTCTCTTTCTTTCTCTCACAATATAAACTGTTGCATTGGTTGTGCAAAAGCTCAGATCAATTTTCCATCTTATGTCAACAACAAACAACAAAGGAAATGGCCTTTTTCCAATTCATTTTCAAGGGGTCTTTATGCATATATTCTGCTGTGAAAATGTAGAATGTAGAAAATAATTTATTTGTCGTATACAGAACGATTAAAGACTCCTCAACAGTGCTCAGAAAAAAGTAACAAGCATGACACTAACATACATCAATAAAAAAAACTGCAGTAGAAAAAAACAAAACACTAAAATACAATCAATAAGATAATAATGTAGCCGTTTGTTCAGTTAAACAGTTAAATTGACCCGATGTGCAGTATAGTATGTTCAGTTCAAGAAAACTGTTAAGTGAACAGTGGTGTTGAAGGTGCAGTGGTGAAATGTGTTTTTGTGACATGTGGAATGTGCTGTGTACATTTTTAAGTACACATCTGTAGCAATTGTTTTTATTTATTTTTTGAATATTGTTATTATGATTAGTTTTATTTATTAATGCTATCACTTTGGAACTACAACTATAGTCGGCCATGCACAGTAAAATGGGAAAATAGATTAGACCACTAGAGAGTGCTATTGAATCAGATGAAAATGAAGGATTGAGATCAAAATTGCCACATCACCATTCTTAAGATTCAGACTATGGTGAACAGAACAACAGAGATCAGCCGTTGATCGCGCTGGCTCGTTGGTCTAGGGGTATGATTCTCGCTTAGGGTGCGAGAGGTCCCGGGTTCAAATCCCGGACGAGCCCCTTTTGACCCCTGGGTCACATTTACAATCCACCAGAGGGTACAGGTATCTCTTTACAATTTTATCAACCAGCAAAAATGTAACTTAATCGACAGGCAAGAAAACTGTGTTACAACTGAAAAGCACTGGGAAGAACCAAGTGTTCAAATTTGATTTGTTGATTTCCTTGTTATAATAATCATATGACAATATGCAACAAAAAATATATATATAACTACCGGTACATACGTTATCAACTGCATGTGGTGCATAAAATGTATTTATCTTACAATTGTATCCAAAATATTCCACTGGTGGTAGGAGCAAAAGTTGTATGTTAGTAGATGAAAAAATATAACTGCAGTGTATCAATCACAGTGAGAAGGGAGTTGTTCTTAATTTAGAGGGGATTGGGCAAAACCTACACAGGAAAGTATCCCATAGTGCTTGCAAATGCAGTGATAGAAGTGGGCTCTTTAACTAATCATGATTTGTTTTGTACATGCAATTTAGTATTTGTACAAATAGCCTAAGAAGTATTCAGTACTAAAACGTTTTTTTGTCTTTAACTATTTGTGTAAGATATGTGTTTTCTTCCCATGTTAAAGTTCCTTGGAAGGGACTTTGACATTGGATTATTAATATCAAATGTGACATTTCTCAGTAAACACGGTAAAAAATCCAAATTGATGATGGAATAACATTTGAAATGATCTACATGAATTCAGTAAAAAAATGTTTGATTCCTAGATTGTATGCAGTCAGAGTTGTCCTGAAAACAAATCTATCAGACAAACAAATATATTAGGGGAAGTGTTTTTTCATTGACATCACAATATGATTGGTTATTTCGGCCAGATTACTCCGACGTAATGCCCACAATAGTCATTTAGCAAGCAGATGGGGAAGCGTCACAGACCGAATGTGGCGTACTTGTGGGGCAGAAACACTGTGCCCCGTGTCAAATGAAAAAGAGGAAAACGATAACCCGCCAATTATGACGAAAACACAAGTGCCTTTATGATGTTTCGTGCAAGAACACTTGATGACGTTTAGATCACGCGAGTTTCCGTGATCTCGTGTCTGTGGAATCGCTAATACAAATGTCATGCATGTGGTCTTGCGGGGTGGCCGAATCGTTTCGTGTGTGTGTTCGAAGGATTATAATGTTAAAATTCTATTGACACTGTCCTCATATCGGTGATCTCCCACGTGCTTATTGTTGTTTAAGGTGTGGAGCATTGTCTAGTGTGTAACCGGCCTTAAGAGTTAGTGCTGATAGTTAAGCGGCTTTTATTTTGAATCCAGCAAAGCGGAAGTGTGTAATCTGACGCAGTTGCATTCGTCGCGTTACAAAGTGAGACCATTAGCTAGAAGCTAATCTGGGCAGAAATCTTACCTTTGCTGCTGAGGAGGGGACAGGTGAGAAGGGCGGTACAATTTAGCATGAGGTTACATTAAAACCACAATCTCTGTTTTTAGTGTGCTCAGTAGTTTGGGGTTGTTTAACGTTATTTAAGCCGGAGAAGATAACGCCATCTGGTTACACTGTGCCTACTAAACAATGTACAAACCCATGTATTGGCTTCGAACGATCAATGATGTACGATATGTGCAATTTTCAGACGTGATATTTTTGTGTTGTACGTGTTGCATGTTGTTTAGCTAATCAAAGGGAGATTAGCCAAGTGGGAAGCTTTAGCTTGCTACGCCGTTGCTAGGCAACTGAACTCATTACCGGGTGTCTGAGGTAAAGCCTGTGATTACATTAGTGCAGTAAAATGAGTGAATCGCTGTCCTCGGTGTTTGCTTGTAGGCTCTTGTCAGATTAGGGACACACAGAAGACACCATGCTGGTCCCCATATTCACTCTGAAGTTGAACCACAAGATCAACCCTCGCATGGTGACTATTGGGAAATTTGATGGAGTCCACCCATGCCTCACTGCAGCCACGCAGGCCGGAAAGGTGAGGACAAGTTAAATGTACATCTTTTCAACTTCCAACACAGCCTTATTGAATGAATACTGACCAAAAGGTTGATCAACATAACAAATATACTGTTATAACTGTCCAGGACAGTGTACCTATTCTCAACTTTTATTCACACAGTCTTTCTGAAGTCCCCCCCACATCATTTCTTGACTTCATTACTAAACACTGCAAAAAATACCTTACCACAGCTTCCTAAATGTAAAACTATATTAAATAATGGTTTATGTTAAGCTAACGCCGTCTTTGGTTTGTCTTGAAAAGGTTTTTATCCACAACCCTCACTCCCGTGCTCAGAGACCTGTGGCCCACCGCCTGAGCCAGAGCAGCCAGGACTCTGACATCTCACTGCTCAACATCAACCAGGCAGTCAGTTGTCTAACTGCAGGCAAACTTGGACCAAACACCACAGGGGACACACTGTTAGTTGGATCCCAAACAAACCTGCTGGCCTATGATGTCCATGACAATGCCGATGTGTTCTACAGAGAGGTGAGTGGAGCAGGGAACAACATTGGACTGGTGATGTACAGCAAAGAACAGGAACACTAAAAATTATTCAAGCATCACTGTTTCACACATAGAGTATGAGTCTGACTTGGCCTTAAACATCCTGGTCCCGTTTCTACTCTGAGTAGGTGTCGGATGGGGCCAATGCCATCGTGCTGGGGAAACTTGGGGACATTGCTTCCCCCCTTGCCATCATCGGAGGGAATTGTGCCTTGCAAGGCTTTGACTATGCGGGCGATGATCGATTTTGGACAGTAAGAAATGAGACACATTAAAGTTTAATTACACCTCAGTTCACAACCACAAACCCAGGTTCAGATATAGGTTGGGTAGAACACAATTACTCAAATCTCAATGTTTTTGAAGTAAAAGAATAATTGTTTAACCTAATTACCGGTACACAAAAGTTTATGTGAACAGCTCACATCTGTACCTTGGAAGCCATGGCGTTTCAGTTATATGGGAGATATTACTAAAACATAGCTATGACTGGATGTGATCGCCTGTGATTGTCATATGTCTGTTTGCTGTTAAGGCAGCTGGACACGTGAAGCAAATAAAGCACTTTTACCCAACACTTGATAATATAGAAGCCAGGACACAGATGAACAAAAACACATATATAGGATTGATACAATGCATTTGTGATACATTTATGCATTCAGAAATACTACTTGATCTCTATTCAAGGTGTGACTTAACAGTGGAATAAAATGATGAAACTGAATATCTGACCTAGTAAAAGTTTTCCACCAACATTTTTGTGCTGTAGATTTTTCTACAGGCACATAAACATTTGAGAGAATTTCAATGCCTGTCCCTTTCCCTATACCAACATTTGTCTGAGGTGTAAACATGAGGAAGTCATTATTCTCTGTTGTTCTTAGGTAACTGGAGATAATGTCAGGTCTCTTGTACTCTGCGACTTCACTGGAGATGGGAAAAATGAGGTAAGCCGAGACATGTTCGCAGTTTGAGCTATTTGTGGTCACTGTGTTTTCTGTTTCCTATAGCTCACTGTTCACTGCTTTTTAAAGAAAATACAAATGAGTTAAATGAAAGATGAATTTATTTTAATTATTATTATGATTATGTGTTGATTCAAGAAAAGTAAGCACATGACAGTAAGCACATGCATTTTGTCCACAGCTCCTGGTAGGATCTGAAGACTTTGATATCAGAGTTTTCAGGGAGGATGAGCTTGTGTCTGAGATGACTGAAAATGAGGTAAATGGATGCAAAATATTGCACTTGTTCTGAGCATGTTCACTGAAAAGTGAGTTCATTTGCTCTCACTCCATAATTTTTTTACACACTCAACATTTTACATCAAGAAGGAGCAACAGAAAAATATTATTATTATAAAAAGATCATTGCACTTGTACCACTTTTTTATGAGACTTTGTGACATGACATGTGGTCCCTCTGTCCCTAATACAGACTGTAACATCATTGTGCCATATGCATGACAGCAGGTTTGGCTATGCCCTTGCTAATGGCACTGTTGGAGTCTATGACCGCACCGCCCGCTACTGGAGAATCAAGGTATCATAAGGCTTATGTATTTGTATGAAAGAAGGACTTTATTTCATGTACATTAAACTCAAATTTGACTTTTTGAGGATTATGAATACTGTATGTGCAACGCTATCAATTAACGCTAAAAGCCTTAGGTCTGTTCTCTTTTTTTTATCATCATAAATCTGGCATTTCATTCTTTTAGCGTTTGAGCCCGCCTGGGCATGGCTAAGACTTATTCACTCCTCATTTTACACATAACATGAATTTCAATTATGTCCTATTTTTTTTCTTGCTCAGTCTAAGAATCATGCGATGAGCATCCACGCTTTTGATCTGAATGCTGATGGGGTGGTGGAGCTCATCACTGGTTGGTCAAATGGAAAGGTTAGCGCACAATGTAGCAGGCTGGGAAACAACCTCCCACACTTCAGGAATGTGACTTTTCATGAGATTGTTGGTCCCAACAATTGTCTTATATCTACACATTCTTTATAGCTGCGATTCATTTTGTAATCGCATTCCTGTTTTGTTGCAGATTGATGCCCGTAGCGACCGCACAGGAGAGGTGATTTTCAAAGACAACCTCTCCTCCTCTGTGGCAGGAGTGGTGGAGGGAGACTACAGGTTGGATGGACAGAAGCAACTCATCTGCACCTCCATAGAAGGAGAGGGTGTGTTGTGTGAGAGGTTATGGAAGCATATACTGTACATATTCCTGGACAAACGTATATTTAAATGTTTCTGTGTCCCTCTGTGAGAGCTGTGCTGTTGCTGATTACAGTGGAAACGTTTGTGATTTCGTTTTTTAGGAATGAAATTTCCATTTCTACTTAAAACTCATCATTTCACATATAGAATGTAAACATGCTGAACATGATTTGGGGGAATGGCCCTTTTGTGCTTCGAATAGGAGGTTGTCATCATTGTTAATGTGTTTATGCTGTAGTCCGGGGTTACCTTCCGGCCAGTAAGGACCTCAAAGGTAATCTTATGGACTCCAGTGCTGAACAGGACCTCATCAGAGATCTCAGCCACCGCAGACAAAATCTGCTGCTTGAGCTCCGCAACTATGAGGAAAATTCAAAGGTAAATATATTTTTGTGTGTATGTATGTTGTGCTCTCCATTTTTCATACATTTGCTTCTTAAAATGATGTGATGGCTTTTTCCCCTTATGATTTTAGCCTAATCCCTGTTTTGAAGACACATTCACATTCATAAATGACATTAGGTTGTATATCTCTGAATATGCTAACGTCCATACAAATTGCCGTGTTCAGGGTGTTTCAGAAACAAACAGTGGGGTGGGTGTTATACCAGCCAACACTCAGCTCCAGACAGCACTGTCAGTGAAACCAGCTACGGAAGCCGAGAAGGCTCAGGTGGAGCTCAGCATTTCAACACCAAACGGTAGTGCTTTTTAGCACATGACCTGAGATTGTAAGCATCGGAGGAACTGAGTGAATAGTAATTCTTTTCAAACCTTCCTTTATATATTACAGAAACAATCATTCGTGCAGTGCTCATCTTTGCAGAGGGAATATTTGATGGCGAGAGCCATGTGGTCCACCCCAGTGTCAAGAACCTGTCAGGCTGCGTTCGAGTCCCCATCGTCCCGCCAAAAGACATACCGGTGGATCTGCACATTAAAGCCTTTGTTGGAGGGAAAACTAGGTAGGATATGTGTGAGTGCGAGTATATCATAGCTATAATTACATTTTAGATAATGTTGCAGAAAAGGCAAATATGCCAGAAAACAACCCAAACACTCAACAGAACACCCACCTCCCAAGTACAAATCATGAGAGGCCAGATAATAACAACTACTTTGTGATAATATATGTCAATGCACCAATATAAAGATGATACTTGGATTTAACCATTTAACGTCAACACATTCACAGAACAATTTTGTCTTTTCAGCACGCAGTTCCATGTGTTTGAAATCACTCGTCAGCTGCCTCGTTTCTCCATGTATGACATCAATGTTGACTCTTCAGCTGCCCCGCCAACTGGAACGGTCACCTTCAGCATCAGTGACAGACCACAGCGGGTGGGTTGACCCAGTGTCTCTCTGGGAGGCAAGCAACAATACAAAGTGTTATCCTGATCAGGGCCATAGGGTGTAGGCAATAACTTGTCAACATGTATGTACATACTGTATAATTTGTATTTGAATCCAACTTGATCTCTCTGGATCTCTCTATTTAACTGTTGACACCCATGTCCGTGTGTATGAGTGTAGGTGGTGATGTGGCTGAATCAGAACTTCCTGCTTCCAGAGGGAGTAGATAGTCCTGATGTCACTTTTAATTCACTAAGAGGAGGAGGACTGTTGTCCATCAGCATGACCAGCAGTGGACAGGTACACACAGACACACAACAACAACGTTTTCAGCTTAATGTCAAATTATTGGAACAACCTATCTTTTAAAAGCATTTTTACGACAAGCATTAACATCACAAAGTCAAGAGACTCAATAGGCTTGAGCTTAATAGTTGTCATGTAAACTTAAATAGTCATTTCATACATTTCGAATTAAATTTCATATTTTATTACAAGAAAGAAATGTAGTTCATGCTTTGCAGAAAAAGGGCAAATTATCCCATGCATAGCACTCTACTTATTTTGCATTAAGTTTTGCACTCCTATAAAATCAATTGAAATTGCTCAGTTGATTCCTAAGTTTCCCAATCAGATGTCTCTGAGAACGGATGACATTGACCTGGCAGGAGATCTGGTCCAATCACTTGCCTCTTTCCTGGCAATAGAGGACCTCTCAGTAGAAGCAGACTTCCCAGGATACTTTGAGGAGCTACGCACTACTCTCACTGAGGTTTGGCCTTATTTCTGCTGCTTATTTTCTCAATAGCACCTCTGTTCATCTTTACCTATCGAACCATTGTCCTGACTATGCGCCCTTTTTGAAACGCTTTGGATAAGGCCGAGATGTCAAGTTGCTACTTTATAGGTCACAATATTTGTCACAATATTATATTAATATATTGGCCCCTATGTATTTGCATGCTAGGTGGATGAGTTCCACTCTGTCCATCAGAAGTTAACTGCAGCTATGGCCGACCACTCCAACTACATCAGGAACATGCTGGTGCAAGCAGAGGACGCTCGCCTCATGGGCGACATGTGAGTTACCACAACATTCATGCGGTCCAACGCAACTCAGTGACAGTGTGTTAAAGCTACACCATGCATGATTTGTGTTGGTGAAGGCTTGAGGTTGTTCCAGTATAGAGAGACAGAGAAAGAGTGAGTAAATGAAGGGAGGGAGCAGCGTTACCAAGAGCAATTCAGTAAATTATAGAATGAACATGTTATTTAGTGTTTCCCAGCTGTTTTTGTTCTGAAGCACACACCTCCGCTTTGCTATTCCAGTATCCTCTGTGTGGTGTCACACAATTCCAGATACCTGGTATTATGCAATGCTTCCAAGAACAGTGAATAGAAACGAGACATAATTAAAGTACAGTTCTAAGAACTCGTGACTGAACAGTGTATGTTAGGATAATACTGGTATTATTATTTTACACTTTTTTATGTCCTGACCTTTTTTTTTTCTACTCAACCTGTAGGAAAATTATGAAGAAGCGTTACAGAGAGCTGTATGATCTAAACAGGGATCTAATCAATGAATACAAGATTCGCTCAAACAACCACAATGCTCTACTGGCCTGCCTCAAGTCTGTCAACCTGGCCATACAGCGGGCAGGTAGACTCCGAGGTACGTGTGTCTGTGTGAGAGGGAGAAACCTTGTAGCCACCACATCTTCTGTGTGTTTGTTTTTGGGAAGGATCAAAGTTTTAATTTTAACGTGACATATGTATGTATGTTTATAAATATGTAGCTAAGTTTACCTTCTGGTTAAAAACAATTTGCTTTCATACATTAACTGGGATCGTTGGTTTAGTTTGGAGATAGCTATTCAAAGAGTGACGTTTTCTCTTTGCCATGACAGTAATGTAAGAAACAAAAAGCCAAATTATATTGTGTTAAATAATATGAACAAAGTGAGTAAGGGAACTTAGGAAAAAGCTCTATCTTTATTTATAAATTAAAAAAATGTATCCTTCTTTTCAGTTGGTAAGCCCAAGAACCAAGTGATCTCCGCTTGCCGAGATGCCATCAAAAGCAATAACGTCAATTCCCTCTTCAGAGTCATGCGAGCCGGCACCGCCTCCTCCTGAGGTCACACAGTGATGCTCATTCACACAACTGATGAGTAGCGTTACGGTGAACTTAATCTGTTTCCAACATGGCACCAGCAAGAATGAGTGTAGGACAAGAAATGTGTGTACACTTAAAAGCAGAAGACACTAGCACTCTGGAAAAGGAACACTTTTGTTGCCTTAACCCATTTATTTTTCCATGACTTAGTTTTAAGCAGCAGCCTGGTAGGCACTTTCTCCCTGTAACTTGAAATTCTGCTAGCTCCGAAGTAAAAATGCTGATCACAAACTTGGACTGGTAAAATTGTCATCCATCTCTGCTCTGTGGCCGTATGGAGGAGGTGATTTGGTGCACACCATCTTAGCCAAAAATCTGTCATCATAAATGTAGGAGTCGGCAGGTAGGAGGGGACACAACTTTTTAGAAAATTCAGCTGGATCAAAAAAGGGAGTGGAGACTTTGACCAAACTGTTTCCTTAAAAGAAATGGAACAGATGTTCGGAGTAAAGGGATGCTTTTGAATCACTATATTCTATAATAATTCTAACGGATCCTACTAAAAGGTTCAGCACATTGCTGCTGAACAGATGTCGAGACAAAAGTAATCTAAAGGGGTCTCTTTCCAGAGAGAAAATGACTGTATGGGAGCATTAGCCAGACTATTTAGCTCAGCTGACACAGTGATTTGCAGAGAGAGAGAGCACAGCTGGAGCCAGACTGAGAGCAGCTTCCTCTCTAACATCTCCGTGAGACAGCTCACTCTCTCAGCTCCCAGCCGGTGTGTAGTTGTGTGGTGCTTATAGCCAAAGAAAACTACTTTCAATAACTGAATGTCACAGAGGACCAATGCTGTGTGTTGAACTTGTATACCAGTTTTATTTATAGATTGTACACAGAGTTTGTAAATGTTGTGTTTTGTGGCAGGAATTACCTTTAAAATAACTTAAACAAATGTTTTGAAAATGTGTGTAAATGTTGTCCTTGCAATTTCATAAGCACCCCGTCAGATATGATGATAGGGCCAAACTACTCCTTCTGTCTAGCGGTCCGAGGGTCTGTTACAAACAACAGCACAAATGAACCTCATAGACTTTATGAAACATACAGTCAAGTTCTGAGGTGTGATCTTTTTGTAGATGTGAAGAAATAGGTTGTATGTATTTATTAATAATTATGATTAAGTATTATTACTCACTATTCACAGCTTATTTATACTGCTTCATTCCAGGACAGGAGTTTTAATTCATGATGTCTTCATTGATTGGACATATCTGTCGACCATCAGCATCTTAACTTATTCGTTGTGTCAGCTTACAGCACAGTGAGGCCAGGGGAAACGGGTTGAAAGCAGAGCAGTCTTCATCTTTCTAGTTTACTTCCTGGATTCTTTTCTCATCTTCATCCTGCCACATCTCTTTCATCTTCTCTCTCGTTCTGCTTTTCCTTCCAGAGACATTAAGCAACATCCCATTTGTGGATTGTGTATCTGAACCTGATCTCTGGTCCAAACAAGCAAATCAGAGTCCTGACTCATGATAAGCTTGCTTGCCCCTTCTACGTATCCCTCTCTCCTCTCCTCCCTCACGGTCCACGCTCTCCGGTTGCTGTGTTGGCAGCTGGTCCGCTCAGTTCCAGTTTGAATCACGTGGTCAAGTTTCCAAAAATGACGATGCTGCATTCAGGGGCCTCTGGTATAGTCAGTCTTTTGGCCACTGTCACATTGTCACGTATCGACGTGAAGGGGGTTTAAAGTAGGCAGGATACCAGTACTGAGAATACAGGTCAAGTGTACATTAGATGCTGCAGGCACATGCACGCTACGAGCTAAAACATTTGTCAACGTTAACTTATATCAATACAATTACCATATTTCCTACACGCCACGTCTGCCTAAACACAACAGCAGGGAGCTGGTTTTAGTTCCAGGCTGATCGGTGTTCATGCGTGGCTTGTTCAGAAAGAGTTCATTCATGTAATATGTGCGCCAACTTTTGAGGCTGGTATTTCCTACTGCCCTTGAAGTCGATGTGAGCGCCGCAGCTTGTCTGACCCGTCACAGATGTAGTTGTAACGTTTAACTTCGCAACTGACTCACACATTCAGGACCTCTCCTTGGTAGTTTTTGTTGTTGCTGGATCTTTGTTCTGATCCATGTGGACGTGTCCTCGGTGCGGACAGACGCAGAGGAGTCTCTGCTGCACACATGTTTTCACTTTGACCTGCTGGTAAGTTTGAATAACTCCAATCAATGCTAGATTGATTAATGCACTTAACGATTATAAAAAACGACACAACCTGGCGTTGAGGAGGTGAAAGACATGGCATGCAAAACGTCCCCGCATGCATCTGCAGCTCACAGAAAACGATGTGGACACGTCTGAGTGGCTGATGAGTCTGATCTGTGACGAGTTTCTCACCGTTGTATACCGCCGGGGACTTTTGGTGATGTTTGCCCTCAAAGACACGAATATTGGGACACAGTGTTCTCAGTGGGTACCCTCATGTTTACTTACATAAGACAGAGACACTCCCCCTCATGATCAGGGTAATAAATCGATGGACTATTGGGGGTGGGAACCTTGCCATGTTATCGAATAAGGATTAATTAAAAGAACAACAAAACAGACTGGATGGATTTCTATCAGAAAAATAACACTTACGTGTATTATTTAAACCTCTACACACAAAGTGTAGATAATCCAAGGCAATTCCTCATCCAAAGTGCATCAAAACAATGAAGGAAGCTTTAGGTGCAGATTTAACCTTTGCAGTTTCATCCTGGTTCAAGCTGTTGTCCTGCGTGTGTCTACAAGATGGGGAGGACGGAGACATGGACAATGGACATACATCTAGTCAATGGACATACATCTAGTCGTATTAGTGATATGCACCAAGGACAAAGCTGATCTAAGCTGCTTCTGTGTCAAATAAACATTTTAGCCCTGTAGTGAACCGGTGAGAGGACATTAGTAAATGCCAGATCACCACAAAACAAGAGTGCGGATGTATTTTACAGAAAAGCTGTAAGCTTTGAGGCGCGGCCGAGAAGTTTAAAGAAAATCTGCTTCTTTGTTTATTAAATTCTGAAGAGCAAGCAAACCTCAAACTAACTGAGCGACATCTCACAACTCTGTATCTGCGGAGCCTCAACATTATCAGCCAGTGGATTCCTGCTCAGTATTTAACAGAGGTTCCTTCAGTAGATTCTGAGGAAGATGGTGACAATGAGGAGGATTCTCCATGTGAAGGGGGATGTGATGTGCACAATGCTGCTGCTGGTTCTCTTTTGTCTGCTGCTCTACACTCGTCAGGTAAGGAAATCATGTTTTTACTTTTTTTCATGATTTCTTTATGATATGGACCCCCTTCTATGTCCCATTTTGCCCCACTTATGTTTTCAGGTCATGCTCTCCTTTGGGTGGGAAAGACCTCAGTGGAAGCTGGAGATCCACAGTTCTACCAGCTCCAGTCGTACTCTGCTCGGAGCCAGTCGGGCCAAAGTGGGCCAAAAGACTGAAGGGGTATGACCTATTCTAAATCGTGTGTCTAAGTATGTGTTTGTCGTGATCAATGTAGATATATTTTGCTAAGTAAAATGAGTGCATTCAATTTTTGCCACATTTTGCCAGATTTGTAGAGCTCTGGTTTGCATCACTTGAAATGTTACACTTTTCAGCCAAAAAAAGAAAGGACAGCAAATCCAGGCTTAAGACTAATCCAAAAAATTCAAGCTGAGGGTAAATATTTGTTGGGAGTGTCATTGCATCAGAAACTGTTGGTGCTGTGTATGGTTCGAAGAAGAATGAGGAACCCTGCACATTATCACCCGACTTTGAGCTTTTAGAAATTAGATCTTCTAAATTCAGTTATCATAGATATATCAGTCTGGATTAAGAAGGACTGAAACCTCTGCAGTGTGAGGAGCACTTGGTGAAAACAATGAAGACTGTGATGGGCAATGTCTGGGCGTATAACTCTGAGTGTGATACAAAGACCTGACAATGTGGCCATAAGATAATCATATGTAAGCTTGGTCCCCATTAATAAGATGAGTAAAGCTCACATCCCCCATATGATTTGAGGTCTATATCCTACAGCATTTATAGAGAGAGCACTTTTACATTCCCTTCTGCTGAGATAAAATCGACAAGCAGCTTGTGTACAATATATGCTGTATGAAAATGTATACTGCATGTTAGAGAGCATCAGCCTATATGTGTGTGCCTATATGAAAAGAAGAAACCTGAAGCAGTATCAGCAATTCAACTTTTCACCTTTCATTATTACTACTTTGAAATTCCCTGAAGCAAGTTTGTGTGGCCGAATGTTCTTATTGATGTTCCCAACAATTCTGTCTTAAATTCCAGCTCCTGCCCAGCACTTCAGTGCCACAGCTGCCTGCTTGTAATCCTCAGGAAAAACCAAAGACTCTTCAGGCCAAGTCCAAACCTCAGGTCAAATCTAAGGGGAAATCTAAGTCACGACGGAAGAATGTTGTGCCGACCAAGGCCGCTGGCAAACCCGTAACCACGGTGCCTCCATTTGACTTTGAGGGCTACCTCAGGGAAAAGGACAACAGAGACTTTAAGCTGCTCATAGACCAGCCAAGGAAATGCCACATCCGAGGAGAAGAGAAAGAAGAAAAAGGAGAGAGGGGAGATGAAGGGTCCATTGCGGCTCCTTATATGCTCATTGCAGTGAAATCGGTTGCTGCAGATTTTGATAAGCGTCAAGTAATTATACTGAATGTATACATTGCATATATAAGTTTATATCAAGTTTTTTTTGTTACAGCCCTTTGTGTTCAATGAGTGAGTTAACACACTCAGAGCTACGATTTAACCTATCCTATCCTCTGACCACTCAATTCTTTTAGGTGGTGCGTCGGACGTGGGGCAAGGAGGGACAGTTCCAAAACGGTGTGTCCATTCGTACCGTCTTCCTGCTGGGGGTTCCCAGGAACCAGAGTGCTCTGCCCCTGTGGGATCGCCTCCTGACCTATGAGAGTCAAACTTTTCAGGATATCCTGCTTTGGGACTTTGAAGACACTTTCTTCAACCTGACACTGAAGGAAACACATTTTCTGAACTGGGTTAACAGCAGCTGTTCACATGTTAAGTCAGTAATTATATAAAATGCACCAAAACAATAGTTTTATCCCCTTCTGATTGACACTCAACTCGTTTCCAATTGTCCTTTGTCCTTCAGGTTCATTTTCAAGGGGGATGCTGACGTTTATGTGAACGTGGAGAACATACTAGAGATGTTACAAGGTCAAAAGCCAGACAACGATCTGTTTGTTGGAGACATTATTGTCCATGCCAAACCCATACGCCGGCGCAGCTCCAAGTATTACGTGCCGGAGTTTATGTATGGAGGGGGTTTGTACCCAAACTATGCTGGCGGAGGAGGCTTCGTCATGTCAGGACATACAGCTCGGAGGCTGAGCTCTGCATGTCAGCAGGTACCTCCAAAGGAGTTTAATGACTTCTGTGAGAACGCTTTGATCTACGATGCGCTTTTTGTTTTCTTCTAGGTGGAGCTGTTCCCCATTGACGATGTCTTTCTGGGAATGTGCCTCCAGCTGATCGGCGTTAAACCATCCCGTCACCAGGGCTTTCGCACCTTTGGCATACCCCGACCTTCTGCCGCGCCCCACCTTCAGACGTTCAACCCTTGTTTCTACAAAGAGCTCATGGTGGTCCACAGCCTCAGTGTCCCACAGATCTGGCTCATGTGGAACCTCCTGCATGACCCCAACCTGAGCTGCCACAACAGGACTCGTCTGACATCCTCGCCCTTTAGGTGGAGGAGGAGTTCGGGAGAGGCAGACGGTGAAGACACAGATTATGGTGGCAAGCCAGTGTTCATCATGCATTAGTGATGTCTGCAGGGTCGAGTAGAATACAAATGTGGTTGTAACTTGGGATCTGTGGCCAACTTGAAAGTACTGTGATCAAAAGCACAGGGCAGTCATATGAGCGTTTATCCAAGCTGGCAGATCAACTTGGAGGAAATAATTGCTTTAAATTTTCTTTCCCACGCGCTCTTCAGTACTTTTGAACGACCATGCTGCAAGATTTAGATTGGCCAAGACTTTCGGCATAGTTGAATCTCTCTAGACCCTCAAACGGTTCATTTGTAGAATGTGTTGACAAGGCAACATGACTAAATGTGGTTAGCTGGATTAACCCTATCCAAATGTAAATTGTGTGTGTGTGCGTGCGTGTGTGTGTTTGTGCGTTTGTGTCTGTGTGTCTGTGAGATGTACAGAACATTTGTTGACAGGATGCTTATGCCGGCACTCTTTGAATGTCCAAAACTGGAAATGGCTATGTGTGAGAAAGTGGGAAAACGGCGTCACAGATTTTCTCATGTTAAGATGTGAATCACTCGCAGAGAAGGTTTTTTTGTCTTTGTTATGCTGGATAGAAGCACAACTGGACATTCCCAGGATGTTTTCCTTGGAGGAACAACAATTGATGCCCAATTGAAAAACCAACTGCACAGTAGGAACCAGATGGGACCGAGTGCACTCGTTCACAGGCATGGTGAGTAATTGAATACATGTAACGATGCAATGATTTTACTTTTTTTTTTTTTTTCCTTCTTTGGTTTGTATTTTTTAAAGCTCAGGCTCTCATCAACCTGATGAGGCTCTGTTCCCTTCGAGCCCCATCCCTCCATCACCTCAGAGCTCATGGGAAACGTAGACCCACATGCCAACAGGAGAACGAGATAAAAAAAATAATACTTTGGCATCTGGTGCTACTGGGCCCCATTCCCCCTTTAATCCCCCTGTCCTCCACCCAACTCCAATGCTCCTAATGTGTGATGTATAGGCCCCTGTTTGCTTTAGAAAAGTTTTTTTCGATTCAGTTTGTGAAGTGTGAATGACTAAAATGGGTAATTGAATGAAATAAAAGTATAATTAGTCACAAGAAAAAGATTGCTTATCAGTTTTGGTATTCTAGAGTTACATGTTTTCATCACTGGTGCGGGTCCTTTGTTTTTAGCTTTCAGTGGTAAAACAACTCATTCCAGTAGTTCATTTGGTTGAGTTTTAAAGACATGAACTTTTTCATGTCTTTAAATCTCTCCTGACTGAGACCAGGTGATGGGTCATTGATATATACAGTGCATCCGGAAAGTATTCACAGCGCTTCACTTTTTCCACATTTTGTTATGTTACAGCCTTATTCAAAAGTGGATAAATACATTTTTTGCCTCACAATTCTTCACACAACACCCCATAATGACAATGTGAAAAACGTTTTTTTTTTAATGTTTTGCTAATTTATTATAAATAAAAAATTTAAGAAAATACATGTACATAAGTATTCACAGCCCTTGCTCAATACTTTGTTGATGCACCTTTGGCAGCAATTATAGCCTTAAGTCTTATTGAATATGATGCCACAAGCTTGGCACACACATCTATGGGCAGTTTCACCCATTCCTCTTTGCAGCACCCCTCAAACTCCATCAGGTTGGATGGGAAGCGTGGCTGCACAGCAATTTTCCGATCTCTCCAGAGATAATCGGATTCAAGTCTGGGCTCTGGCTGGGCCATTCAAGGACATTCAGAGTTGTCCTAAAGCCAATCTTTTAATATGTTGGCTGTGTGCTTAGGATCGTTGTCCTGCTGAATGATGAACCATCGCCCCAGTCAGAGGTCAAGAGCGCTCTGGAGCAGGTTTTCATCCACGATGTTTATGTACTTTGCTGCATTCAGCTTTCCCTCTATCCTGACTAGATTCCCAGTTCCTGCTGCTGAAAAACATCCACCATGATGCTGCCACCACCATGCTTCACTGTAGGGATGGTATTGGCCTGGTGATGAGCGGTGCCTGGTTTCCTCCAAACATGACGCCTGTCATTGACAGCAAACAGGTCAATCTTCGTCTCATCAGACAAAAGAATTTCGTTTCTCATGGTCCGAGAGTCCTTCAGGTGCCTTTTGGCAAACTCCAGGCGGAATGCTATGTGCCTTTTACGAAGGGGTGGCTTCCATCTGGCCACTCTGATTGGTGGATTGCTGCAGAGATGGTTGTCCTTCTGGAAGGTTCTCCTCTCTCCACAAAGGACCTCTGGAGCTCTGACAGAGTGACCATCGGGTTCTTGGTCACCTCCCTGACTAAGGCCCTCTCCCCCGATCGCTCTGTTTAGACGGCCAGCCAGCTCTTGGGAGAGTCCTGGTGGCTCCGAACTTCTTCCACTTACGAATGATCGAGGCCTCTGTGCTCATTAGGACCTTCAAAGCAGCAGAACTTTTTCTGTAACCTTCCCCAGATTTGTGCCCCGAGAAAATCCTGTCTCGGAGGTCTAAAGACAATTCCTTTGACTTCATGGTTGGTTTGTGCTCTGACATGCACTGTCAACTGTGGGACCTTATATAGACAGGGGTGTGCCTTTCCAAATCATGTCCAATCCACTGAATTTACCACAGGTGGACTCCAACTAAGCTGCAGAAACATCTCAAGGATGATATGTGGAAAGAGGATGCCCCTGAGCTCAATTGTGTGCTTCATGGCAAAGGCTGTGAATACTTATGTACATGTCATTTCTTAGTTTTTTATTTATAATAAATTAGCAAAGAATAAAAAAAAAAATCACATTGTCATTATGGGGTATTGTGGAGAATTTTGAGGCAAAACATTTATTCAATCCACTTTTGAATAAGGCTGTAACATAACAAAGTGTGGAAAAAGTGAAGCACTGTGAACACTTTCCGGATGCACTGTATGAAACATCAAAAATGTAAAAAAGATATAGTATGTATGTTTTCCAAATTTTGACCAAAACCATTATAGTGTAGTACATTTTTCAAAAATGTCATCCTATAGTACACCTTCAAAACATTTTCAAAAATGTCATAGAATAGTATGTCTTTCAAATTTGGACAAAACATCTCTAAGGATAGTATATCGTCCAAAACTTGACCAAAAACTTCAAAGTATATATCTTCCAAAAATGCAGGAAAAGTTTCCTTGTACAGTACATCTTCCAAAAAAATTGAAATTATGGTATGTCGATTTTTTAGGAACTATTATTCAATTCTACTTTAAATTGCAATTGTACAGTATGTCACAGTTAAAGACACGTGAAATGTTGAGAGGAGAAGACACATTTGTCCTAAGGTGGAAATGATTCTCTTTGCTCCTGTTCAACCTGACTGGTGCATGAAGAGCTTTACCATGTGAGCCTCACATACTATACACAATTTTCACAAACAGTTAGCATGACAAATACATTCTATGACGTTTTTCCCTGTTTGCCCCTTTTTTCACCTCCACCATATATTTGAGCATTTTGGACTATGCTATGCATATTTGAAGTGCTTTTAATTTATTTCCACTTTTTTATACGACATTCTATACTGTGACAATTTTTGACAAATTTTGGACGACAAGTTATACTCAAGCCTTTTTCACTTTTTTTCACCTCCACCATTTTTTTGCACATTTCTGAAGTTGCTATGCATGTTGAAGTGTGTGTTTTAACATTTTTTTACTTTTTTCAAATTTTGGACAACATACTATACTATGATTTCTGTCAAATTTTGGACGAAATACCATACTATGGCATTTTTCAATTTTCTCACTTTTTTTCCCCCCTCCACCATATAGTGGCGCATTTTTGATGTGCTATGCATGTTTGAGTATTTTTAAATAGTTTGACTTTTTTACATTTTTGGACGACATACTACATATACTATGAAGTTTTCTGCAAAACTTTGGGCAACATACTATACTATGATGTTTTTTACTTTTTTCTTATATTTATGGTTTTCTGACATTGCTAGGCATGTTTGAAGTATTTTAAAATCTTTTTGACTGTTTTTACTTTTTTATACAACATACATTGTGAAGTTTTTTTGTCCGATTTTGGACGACTATGACCTTTTTCACTTTTTATCACCTCCACCATTTATTTGCACATTTCTGAAGTTTCTGTGCCTGTTTTAAGTGTAAAAATTACTTTTTTATATTTTTGGATGATGATCAAATTTTTGATGAAATACTATACTATGACGTTTTAAAATTTTCTAACTTTCTTTTTCACCCCCACCTTAGATAAGTACATTTTTGATGTTGCCATGCCTGTTGTGTTTTGATGTGTTTTAAAATGTTTTACTTTTTAGAAATGTTTGGACGACATACTATATATATACTATGGAATTTTTAGCTAACATTTTTTCACCTGCACCATTTATTTGCACATTTGTGAAGTTTCTAGGCATGTTTTAATGTTTGACATTTTTGACATTTTGGAAGAGATACTATACTTTGACGTTTTTGTCAAATGTTGGACGACATACTATACCACTAGGGGTTTAACTTTTAAACTTTTTTTCACCTCCAGCATTTATTTGCACATTTCTAAAGTTGCTATGCACTTTTAAAATCTTTTTTAAATTTTTGACTTTCGACATTTTTTGTCACATTTTGGACGTTTTTTACCTTTTTCATTGTTTTTTGGTTTTGACTTTGGTTCTGACTTTGCTATGCATGTTTGAAGTTTTTTTAATTTGTTTATTTTTTTTACTTTTTTATACGTCATACTATACTGTGACGTTTTTTGTCAAATTTCGGGCAACATACTACATGATGATGTTTTTTACTTTTTGCATTTTTTTGCACCTCCACCATTTATTTTCACATTTCTGAAGTTGCTATGCATGTTTGAAGTGTTTCTAAATGTTTTTACTTTGTTTGACTTTTTTGGACGACACATTTTACGATGACATTTTTTGCCAGATATTGGACAACGTACTATACTATGATGTTTTTTTTTTTACTTTTTCTGTTTTTTTCACCTCCACCATGTATTTGCGCCTTTCTGAAATTTCTATGCATGTTTGAAGCTTTTTAAAATGTTTGACTTTTTGGAAATTTTTGGACAACATACTATACTATGACGTTTTTGTCAAACTTTGGAAGACATACTATGCTATGAAGTATACTATACTGATGTTTTTAGCTTTTCTCACTTTTTTTACCAACACCATTTATTTGCACATTTCTGAAGTTACTATGCAGGTTTTAAGTGTTTTAACATTTCTGACTTTTTTCGTCAAATTTTTTGATGACATATGCTTTTTAGCTTTTTTATTATTTTTTTATCTCCACTATATATTTTTGGTTTTCTGATGTTGCAATGCATGTTTGAGAGTTTTTAAATGTTATGGCTTTTTTGATATGTTTACTTCTTACTATACAATAATGTTTTTCGTCAAATCTTTGACGACATACTATACCAGGGGCACTTAAACTCTTTTATTAAAGTTCCACTTGTGAATTGTATACAAGGTCAGTGGTCTGGGAACAATTGATGACTGATTGGGGGAAAAACTCCCTTTTTTCACTTTCACACTAGGATTTATTGATGGATTAACTGCAGATGGAGGATGTCTATAGGAGCACTCTGTGAGCTCCGTTTTTTTGAAATCCATCAAAATGCATCATTCTTACAGCGACCTTAAACATATGAACAACGCGATCTGAGACTGGAACATTCTCGACTGTCTGAGACCATCACCTTTCAGTCCAACTGAGCAAATGTCACAAAATGAAGACTGGAGCCAACAAGCAAGAGCTGAAGTGAAGGCTGAATGGGAAATAACAGATACTGTAAATATTAACACATGTAATGTAAAGTAAAATAAATAACACTATTTATACACATTTAAATCATTTTATACCATCCAAACACCGGATTTCACCTCGGTAATGAACAGCTACAAGTAGGTAACAACAAAATACGATGTGCTAGGCTTTTTATTTGGTGTGACAACAGGCTCAGCTATAGGGCTAATATATCTCTGTCCCATATGCAATATTCAGCTTTTTTTATATATATATTGAAATACCAAGCACAGTGTTGATGCAACCCACACTTTTTTTTTCAAATTAAACTAAGGATTATTTAACAGCCTACCCACTGAGGTGCGTGGATTGTGATTTGTGTGAGATTCAGAAGTTAACTTAATTTATGTGTTATATATATTTTCAGTATTTACACTGATACCTGTACATATTTCTGTTTACATTTATTATTATGTTTGAATATTTTACTTAGTAGTTTACTAACTACTACAACAATGTGCTAAATCTGCACCTTTGAGTTTAATTGTATTTACCTGAGTAATTCCTCCTAGCCTCTGATTGGTTCTAAAAGTCACTTGTATGAACAGGTTGAAAAGTGTTGTTGCTGTATTATGGTTTAGTGAGTATGAACAGTAAAAGGGCTGCCATGTTAATCATCTGTCCAATGTGTTTCTCTTGTGATCAAGAGTGATCCACAAAAAACCCTCACGCTACAATTGTTCCGTTTTGCTCGATATAATGTTTGAATCCACTAATGGCCTTTGTTTTTCAACCAACAGCTAAAAACGGGAAGAATTAACAGTTTGCCCATACAAATCTAAAAAAATATATATCGAAAAATCGTGTTATTTATTTTGCAAGAAAAACAAATCATAAACAGAATTCCTGCTGATTCATTCTGTGTGAGGCAGGTTGAAGAGCAGTCAAAACTTTAATCCTGAAACGGTTCCTGTGGTGGAAAGGAGCAGGTAGCATCAGTGGATATTTGACATAGTGCTGGGAATAGAGGCTTGTGCTGTGAATCACAACATCGTTCAACACTAACCTCTGACCTTCCTCTTCACCAGATGTCCACCAGGTGTGGTTGGGGTGGCTCCCCGGTCAGTAGCCCATCGCCCCTACCATGCCTCTTTGTTTGGTATGTCTCATATCCTAACTATCCTCTGTAGTACTTTGCCTGCTTTGTGCCAAAGTTTTGACCATCCAATCTTTTTTCCACTTTAAAAAACCTTCTTGGTTAGGTTTAAAGGAGTAAAAAAACATGTTTCTGGTGATAATGGCAAGATATTTACCAGGAAGGGCTTTTGGCACAACATCTTTTGTCTTTATTTGCATATTTGGTATTGAGGTAATCCAAAAGTAACTAAAAGTAATCAGGTTACATTACTTTAATATTGCGATACTTTTTATGTTATAATGTTGATGATGTTACTGATTACATTTTTAACAGGTAACTATTAACTGTACTAGATTTTTTTTAAGGTAACCATCCCAACCCTGGTGTGGACATGGTATTCTTGTTATTTTACATTTTTATTTGAAAATACATTGACATACTAAGCATAGTGTTGCTGCAGTTAACCATTATTTTAATGACTGAAAATGAAACCAAGAATTATTCATCAACTTATCCATTGGTTGTTTATTGTTTTGGTGTATAATATGTTGGAATCCATCGTTGGCCTAAACAGCAAAAAACCTGGATAATGTTCAGTATTCTCACAGGACATTTATTTATTTATTATTGCGAAAAATAATGCCTAAGGTCTAGCAGGTTGAAGAGCAGCAAAATACTTTTCAAGTGCACCTGTGATGGAAAAGAATCAGTAGTTGCAGTAGGCATTTGACGTAGTGCTGGGAATGGAGGCTTGTTCTCTATGACAGCTGTCCCGACTTTACTCTTTGCTGATGATTTTATATGGTTAGATTAGGTTTTCTTCGGTATATGCAAATGGTTCTGGACACAGAGCCCAGTGTTTTTTAGCTTTCTGGGATAACCTGACAAGACTCTGTCCTCGCCTCCCCTTCATTGATGAATGAAATGTGTATATCTATGATGTTGCTCATCAGTTATGGTAATCTAGAGAGGGTTTGAACTCTTTCTTGGCAATTAGACGGTTTTCATCACAGGAGCAGTTACATGTTTTTATCACTGAAAAACGCTATTGCACAGCCTAAGGTATTCCTCCTCCACTTGAAACAAGTTTGCCCCAGAGTAATTTTTTTATGCTGTCTGTTGTATAAGACATGCATTTAGCTGAAATGAAAAGATATTAAGTTATTGTATAATTTGTTGCATCGCAGGAGTTCCATTTTTGAGGGCAACATACAGGAAATATACCCAGGAGTGGGCCACTCAATAGCGGTGAGGTATATCACCTCAGAGATCGCTGCTGGTTATTTTGGTATTAAATCTGCTTTTGTTCAGAGTTATAAGAGAAAATGTTTGCTTCCAAATGTGGATGTTGAGCCGAACAGACTCATCATTCTTTATGCATGGCGCCTTATTAGAGGAAACTTGTCTTTTTCCAAGCTCAGGCAGAAGTGGGATAGCATTTTGATTGGTTCTAATTGCAAACTATCTTCCACTTTTTTTGAATCCATCCGGAAGGGAGTCTAGGACAGCTTGATTTCTTTCTCAATGATGACGTAATTCTGTCATGAAAAATATGTGAAAAGAGTATTGATATTATCAGTAAGATCTGTAGGCAGCCTGATCATTTTCCATTTCACCATTATTTGATATAACATTTGAGCTGATTCCTTTTTCATGTAAAAAATTACCAGTCCTTTTCTCTTTATTTGATAAGTAGTCAAGGACCACTACCTGACAGGTGAGAAAAAGTAAATCCTAATATACTGTTAATATACAATGAGAAACATTCAATATTTGTGTTGTTATTACTATGATTTACATTCTTAATTAAAAAAGACATGTTCCCTGATTTGCTTGATTTTGCTGACATTATGGTTTGACCTCGAACCTCAAACAAAATGCCATGCCAACCCATCCAGTAATCTGGACCAAGCTGATTGCACCAGAGCTAAGGTGCTACTGGTTCCAAATATACCAGTATGCAGCTTTGTAAAAAAAAGAGACAAATAATTCATTTTTTTCAGCTGCTGCACACTAAAACTGAGTTTGAATTGAAGAATTGTGAAGAAAGCGAACAATTGCTGCTTATTTCCTACTTCTTGTTAGTTAATTATTTCCGGGGTAAGACCGGTCACAACAGGGTGGGAGACATTGAACCCCGCTCTTGCTTCCGAGGGAGAGAGAAGACTTGGGTGCCCGGTGCAGTGTGCCAACCAGACGACTTTCTTGCCAAATCTGGCGACTTTCCAAAACCCTTTCTGCAATTTTTTTTCAAAAGTCAACTCTTTTTGGTGTTTTGGGGACTCTGACTCAATATTAAAATTACCATTGTGTGAAACCTTTGCTGAATGTGTACATGTGGAGTGGCAATAAAATCTGCCAGATTTACGGGTTTGCTTTTTTAGTCTTTATTGAATTTAGGACATACCACACATTACCACAGAACTCTGACAATGTCAAAAACACCCCACCCAGGCAAAATAGAAAATAAAGAAAGAAAGAAAAAGTTAAATAAAAGTAAAGAAATAAATAAAAAATAAATGTAAGATAAAAAGATAACAAAAACAAAGGTAAAAAAAATAAGATAAAAGGAAAGTAATTAAATAAAAAAATAAAAGGATAAAATAAAAGTAAAATAAATTGAATAAAATAAAGAAATACATTAAAACAAAATACATTTAATTAAATTAGGCAAAGTGAAAAATAGTCATCTGAAGCTAAACCATATCGTGTGTCCAACAATCTTCCATTCAGAAGAATACCCATAAAAGCAAATTCCTCTGTGGATGATCTGTTTTCATCTCCCATTAAACTAACTCGAGTCCACAGCAGAATCTTTCTGCCCCGGTGGTGGAGCTCAACTTTGCTTAAGTACAGTGACCCGGAGCTCCAGAGAAGTAGTGCGGCTGTTCATTGTGTCCTGGGTGGAAAGTAGTTCAGAGACTCTGTCTGCTCCATTTGGGGAACTTTTTTTTGTCAGTAACCGTCTGGGTAAAAACATCAGCAGCGCCCTCCACCGAACCCACCCTCACCAATACGACACGCAGACTGATGACATTCTTTCCTGTTTGACCCAGGGCTGTCGTACTTTTTTCAAAGAGGGCCAGATTTATTAATGTGAAAACACCAAAGGCCATGTATGAGACTTTTTAAAAGATGAAAGTTCCATGCAAATCCAGTTAAATTACAATTTTATTTGAAATTACACAACCAATGTAATTTCTTTACATGAAAATGTGACCAAATGTCAATATGGCAACAGTTTTCTGGAATATCCCAAACTTCCATGTTTTAGTAATTTCCCTTCAGGGATCAATGTAGTACCTGTCTATCTAATAAGCTCAAACATTACTTATTATGAGAAATGAGACATTTTATGGTAAGAGACAAATCTAAATCTATCAAAAGATAGCGATAAAAATAGAAGATGGTGCTGCGATCATGCTGTGAATAGAGGAATTGAATTTTTGCACGGGCAATGTTTCTTAATCCATCAGCTGTCAGTTCATGAACAGTCAGGTTCAGCCATGGTCCCATCAGATGCTATAAAAACCCAAATTGGGGTGTTATGTGGGGAAAAAACGGTTTATAAATAGACCAAGTTAAAAGCATTTGTTTGTGGGAATTACCTCATTTACAATGTAATATTTCAATATCATAATTGGACCCCAGAGCACAAAAGGAAAACCAACCAATTTAGGAACACAAGTGGACAATATACAACTAATTTGAGAATGTTGTTGTTGACAAGCAATGCCCTCTCCAACAACTGTACCTACCACAACTACCCATTAATGATACAAATTAGGTTAATAGTTAATTTACCAGAAACAAATGATATTAGGAAGAACACATTACAAAGCAAACAATTATAGTGACCACAAAGATGTTAACAACTAATTTTAATATAATAACATTACTTGCCATTATGTCTGTAGGGCAGAAGAACAGTTGGTAGGTTACTAATACTGTTAATTATTATATATATTTCTTATTACTTTAGCTGAATAAAGCAGCAGCAGAAAGACACATCAGAAAGTAAGCACATCATGGATGTATCTTAATATCAGTACTTATAGATAACCATTATTATATAACCATTCTATGGATACATATCCGTTAAGGTTGGGAACAAGGATGTTATGCCAAGTGAGTATGTAATGTATACATTTACTGAAGGGATCCTACTGATGAGAAAGATAAATCATTCAAGCGAAACTTTACTCAAAGCAAACAACAACATTAGTTACTTACCCAAACATGTGTTTTTGGTAGAATGTTGCTAAATTGACAATTTCAAGAATCCTCCAATGATTGACCATCAGGTGCCAGCTTATTCTCCAGTTAATTTCAAGGCAATAGACCTGTGACATTTACACATGAGAGGATGTGGTTTATTCAGTAATATTATTGCATGTATCTGCATGTATGGGACACACTGAGTCAGGATACCCAAATCTCTGCATAAGTGCATAGAGGATTTGCTGAAGACATTCTACCATTTGAAAAAAACATTATTTTAAACCCACTTAAAAACATTTCTGACACAATCATATACACCATCTTCCTTCTAATACCATCAGGAAGGCAGTTTGTTTTCTCATATTCTTTGAATATTTAGTCACCGTCTGGCTTTAAACACTGGTCTGCTCTGACAGTCAAAAAAACAAAAAAAAAACAATAACATGACATTCATAAAGATTACATTCAGCACTGCTACCAGAAACATTAAAGCTG
Source organism: Colistium nudipinnis (assembly GCA_016785305.1). Classification (NCBI taxonomy): domain Eukaryota; kingdom Metazoa; phylum Chordata; class Actinopteri; order Pleuronectiformes; family Rhombosoleidae; genus Colistium; species Colistium nudipinnis. The sequence goes on along the minus strand of JAFBJU010001010.1, from coordinate 612,676 downwards.
ACATACTTACTGCTCCTGCAGAAGGGTAATAACCACTGTAATTGTCTGATTGTTGTTGTTAAATTTCCAGAATTCCAGCCATATAGAAAAACTATTTAATATATTTTTTAAATAGCAATACATTTTCGACAGAAATAAATAACATAATAACACAAACACTATGATTAAATACAGGTTTATTTGCGTTCCAAATTATGACTAGCCAACTCGCTAAAACTGAACCTACTCTGTGTACGCCACTGACTTCATGGCAGCACTCGACAAACAAGTTTAAAAATAGAAAGTGACGCTTAAAGCTGTTCTTTTTTTTCTTCTTACAGATGCAATTCACTGAGTTGAATTCAGTACACCTGCGCTGTTATTATTTATCCAAATGTCACGGCAAAACTATGGAATAAATAGAAATAAAACTCATCGCAGCAGTTTAAAAAGATGCAAAAGTCGTTTGCAAGAAGCACTTCCTTACCTAGAAAGAGGGCGCGGTTTTCTTTCCTTTTCTTCTTCTTCTTCTTCTTCTTAATTTCTTCTTCTTCTTCTTCTTTGAAAAAATAATATTGGCAGTTTGCAAGCAAAACTGTGGCGCATTACTGCCACTAACCGATCTGGAGTGTGGATCAGGATTATTTTCTTTCTAACTAAAAGTAAGAATAATTATAATAAGGCATCACATTTTTAAAAGAAATGTAATTATAAATAGGTGGACATTACGTTTAAAGTGGCTGCTTTATGGTCAGAGAAGAGGGCTGCATAGATGTTTGCTGTGTGTATTTAAGTCAGTTATCTCCCGTTTGGAGGGGATAATTGGATAATTGGAGTTTATAATCTCGCTCTGGAGTACAAAACATTTACTCAATGCATAAAATATATTTAGAATGTCTTATATTTGACTTGGTTAAACTGGATGTCCTTTTCGGAAAAACATCTAAATCATTGTTTGATACAACATCAAGACCTCCACCGAGAATCAACATAGAATCAGGGTTCCTATTCAACAAGAACTGTTATCTCTTCCAGTATATCCCACACTTAGATGTTAATTATAATCAGAATCCGAAATCGCTTTTATTCGCCAAATGCAGAATGTACACAGGAATTTAACTTGATGTACAACGCAAATGAATAAATACACAAAGACTTAAGACATTAATGAAGACAATAATAATCCTAGAAAAACTGAAAGACGTGAATGTCTCGAATTTAAGTACCCAAAAAGCAATTTAAGTGTTCGATAAACAATCTAAGTGTCTGAGAAAACAGTTTAAGTGTCCAAGAATATATACAATACAAGTAAGTGTAGGGTATTTGTTGTTAGCGTTGTTATAATAAAAACAATATGCAGTACGTGTATGGTAGTTGTTGTTTTCAACGTTATCATACATATAATATACAGTACGTGTATGGTATGTGTTGTTGTCGTAAATACAATATACTACAGTATATAATCACAGTTGAAAAGCAGGAAGCACCATAATTATAAAGTCACCGAGTAGTTCATTGTGATGATCACTAATCTCTCGAGTCCAGCAAAAAATGAATCACACTAATATGGTAACAGCTGCTTTTATCGGGATCAAACATGCAGTAAACATAAATGAATGTCCGGTTGCATACGTGTTTGGTAAGGTGCAACGTACTTGCTATCCTCTACATTACTTTGGCTGCTTTGTGCTGCAGTTTAGAAACTGTGGCCAATCTTGTTGCCACACTTTAGAAACCCTTGGAAGAGTTCCCCGTGTGCGTGCTGACGATATGGTCTAAGTGTGTGCGCGTCATCGCCCCGTCCCGCGGAGACGCGTCTCGAGGACAGCGATCACCTTCACAGTATGACAGCGCTGAGGTTAGGGATCACCCTTGTTCGACAGTAAGTCCATATGATTATCACGTTTATTTGTTCTCATACATTGAGACAGGAGCCCGGTGTTTACCGTGCTGTGTTTTGTTTCACGTGTCGCCTGCGATCACTGTGGCACGTGTTGCAGCTATGGTCTGCATGTGTTCAGCTGCGCGCTCTTCCAAATCCAGCAGGTGTCCCACAGGATAACTCAAGTAGTTTACTTATGAGTCATGTCCATGTCCCAGAGCCAAGCGTTGTCCACTCTGTGGACCTGTATGTGCAGAACCTCTTATGGTAGACCGTTAGAGCTATGAAAGTCAACCAAAAGGATTACGATGGATCAGTTATTAGTTTCATCTATTTCTGTTGCCATACAATCTTAATTGTTCCTCTTATCAATAATAAATATATGAATACGTATTATGTACAAACACATGCATAAAGACACACACATACACATCTATAAAAATGACAGTTAAATTGCAGATTATTTGAGTTTCTCTAACTAAACTGTTGATTATATTACAATGTTATTTCATGTACTTTAACTGATAACTAATTTATTTCCTTCAGTGGGGAAACACAGTACAACAAACAAGGCATTCTACAAGGTACTTGTATGATTCATGATATCTCTACTAAGGAAATGAGAAACCTTTCTCTCTTGCTGTCTCTCGCTCTCCCTGCAAATTAAAATAATAATAATAATAATAATTTCCTACTTATCCTCCACTTAGGCCAGGCTATAGATGCAGCGCTCTCTGAGGCAGGGCTGCAGCAGGCTGAGGGTGCAGGCCGCTACCTGAAAGATGTCAAGTTCAGCAATGTGTTTGTCAGTGATATGCTGCGGGCCCGGCAGGTAGTGTGCTGTAATTTAGAAGGATGAACAAAAGTCCATACGTAGTTTGATCATGAAAGAATGCAGAATTAATTTTATTACTAATATGATTTTGAAAAATGGAAACACACTACAGTATCCTGTATACTCATGGGCCCTGTGGGAAATATTAATAATAGGGTCATCGTTGGTCAACGTTGTTTCTCATGCAGACTGCTGAAACAATAATGAAACATAACAGCAGCTGTTTCGATCTTCAAATGTCATGTGAGCCTCTACTTAAAGAGATCGTGAGTGGCACTTCTTTTGTGTAGTATTCTGAAAATGTGTGAAAAATAATGATCAAAAATACATTTTCTTAATCATATTTACATTTTGAATTAATAGCCAGAGTTGTCCAGTTAATGACATGTTGTTTTTCAGAGCTTTGGAACTGCAGAAGGGGGCAGAGTGCAGGATGTGAAAGACATGGCCAAGGCAGCTGGCCAGTCCTTTCCAGGCTTCACCCCTCCAGAGGGGGAGACCCAGGAGCAGGTGAGACACAAAAGGAAAAGTAACTCTTTGTCTGTATTTTATTAGCTGTACTTAACCGCCCACCTCTGCACAAAATATCAACAGTAGTGTGCTTAAAACTGAATTTGACAAAATTGTATAGACTCCTATTTTAATACATTAATATTAATATCAGAACAGCATCTGAGTCTATTTGAAAAACTGCCTCTTTGCAACTTTATCTTGTATTATTAATGTAAATGGTGCTAAAGAAGCCTCTTGGATGAGAGGTGACAATGGCTTCAATAAAATGAATCCACAATTGAATTAATTCCAATGGCTACTTGGAAGACTTCTGAAAGGACATAGGAAACTATAACAGCCATGGCTCTGTCCATTTATCCTTAAACAGCTGATTTCTAATGGTCATTTTATTTTCCAGTGGCCACAAAAATACATATACATATTGTAGCATTTATACTGTGGTTATACTCATTAGCAGTCATTTTGCATTAAGTCAGCAATAGCACATCATTGCATCAAATCATTTTATGTGCAGGCTCTAATGAACTGAGGGGAAGCAGAAGTCAATAGTCCACAGGATTTTTTTGAGCAGATACACATGAAGAATTGAAAAACAGTTGACATAGACTCTAACCCTTCTCTACCAACAGTAATTATAGCATTCATTCCCTTTACTAAGTCACTGATATTGCCGCGGCACTCGCATGCAATGCATGCATAGTACCACTAGGTGGCAGAAAAACTCAATCTCCTCAGTCATTCACTCTGCCTGGATGTAACATGCATGTCATGACCTCCTTGCATTCACCATTTTTTCTTATGTATCTGCCTGTGCACCTGGTGTGAATGGGGCGGGTCAAAGTACATGCCTTTCCACTGTCTCACTGCCTCTGAAAAAAAAGAGTCACCACTTGGCTTTGGGTCATTTGTGTTATAGACTGCGTGGGAGGACACAGGGGATGTTCTATTTCAAAGATACTTCGTCAGGCTTCATCTATTAGGTGTTGGCTTGGACGTTAAGCCAGGTCCACCTCAGTACGTGACCGGCACATGATGATGATGATGATGATGATGATGCAGTTATACAAAGATAGATTTGACGTCAGCGCCGAGCTCCCCAATCCGTGTCAGGGAGAGACATCCCTCCCTGAACAAGTTACAGGTTGTTGTGTCAGGATGAAACTGGAGTTGGCATGTGTGCCTCTGACAGGAACCGTTATGACATGGACCAACCTTTCACTTGTATCCCTCTCAGTTGTATGTAATCACATTCAACAATGTATTTAAAATCTATCTATCTATCTATCTATCTATCTATCTATCTATCTATCTATCTATCTATCTATCTATCTATCTATCTATCTATCGATTTTGTTAATATGTTAAGAAAAAAACAAAGGACACATAACAAACATTTGTTCTGTTCAGGTGAAGGAACGAGTCAAAGAGTTTATGGAGAAAATGCTTCAGCAAATTGGGGACCAACACTGGGATCACCGAGAGGAGGACGACACCTACGCATCAGCGGTGGAGGGGAAGCCAGACGATGGCATCAGGGGCGTCCCAGTCCATGCTCTAGTTGTAACCCACGGGGCTTACATGTGCGTGGCAGTGCGTTACTTTGTGGAGGAGCTATGTTGTTCTCTGCCTGAGGGTTCTGACAAAGCACAAATGTTCTCTTTAAGTCCTAACACTGGCCTCTGCCGATTCATATTGACCATGAGGAAAGATGAAGGCCGGTTCGTGTTGTCAGGGATCCACTGTGTGTTTGTCCACAGGGGGGATCATGTTAAACAGTAGGAGCAGAGAGGGCTAGGTGAAAGGAAGAAGTTCTCATGGATGTATAGGAGACAGCTATGAGGTGAATGCGGGGTTGGGAGGGTAACATTATTATGTTTACTGCTTGTTGTGACTGTTCGATCCCCATAAAACATGCTGTTTAGTTATAAGACATACAGTATAAACTGCATGAACTGCGTTATTTATCTGTTTTTGGCACGTGAGTCAACATCACCACCTACAGTCCCAAGCTATTTTTGAATAGTAAAGCAGCAGTAGCGGTAGCAGCAGAATCAACAGCTTAGCTTTAGCCTCCTGGCTTCTGTGTATTTCAGCAAACATTTGCAATTTATCTTCGAACCTGTGAATATTAGATGTCAAGCGGGAGCATTTTTCTCACCAGCTGCGGTCAATTGAGTGTTTGTTGTGGTGTTGGTGTCGTAAAGCGTTGTAAGGTGTTGAAATATTTGAGCAGCTGCATAGTAATAAATCCAGTTTCATTTTAAAATGTAATCCTGCTAAGTAACCCCTGTTTTTACAAAATATACCAGATAGTCTGATTTCTTTTTTTTTTCTGAACTGGAGCTCAGTCACATTACACTGCACGATCACTGGAAAAACGTTTTTTTTTTTACATTTATTCATTGTAATTTCTATTTTAACAGGCCAATGATCAAATACAACAATATAGGTCAAATGTTAATTGTTATTTAAATTACAACACATATTATACCCCTTTTCACCCACAATTCCAGATGATCTATATATGCATTATATATTGAATATTATGCATCTCTGCATTTTATACAGTGGTCTAAAACAAAGATTTATTCATTTCGGATATGAGCTAGTTCACTAAACCTCAGATAGAGTGTTTGTGTTGCAGGACAATGTCATTATGGTTTTGTCACAGACTGGTTGTTCATTACTGGAAGGCCGTGCAACTTTGTGCTCTAATGAGTTTTTGTTACTATATTTATCCTCCTGGGGTTCACCGATTTTACGTAGGAACACGCAGCGGAACTGCAACACTGTTGACTTTTTGGAAATCAGTGACTTTATTGTTTAACACTATGGTCAACAAGGACAAACACTTGCCAAGATCTCATGTGTGCACTGTTTCTCTACTGCCGTTTGTAAAAGGGAGCTGTTTCTTATGTTATTTGCGGAGACAGCAGGAGAAAAATGTATTTTCCTATATAAATTCACTAAACTAAACAACCCATACCCAGGTTCTAACTTGTCCTTTTTTATATCTTTTTTTGCAAGATTTTGCAAAATAAAATTTAATCTGTAAAACTTGTAACATTTTCATTTTCAATAAGCATGCATTCAGTAAGCATTCACTCACAGTACACTAAAGTCTATGTTATGTCATTTGGGCAATATTTGTCCAGGCCTAATATTTACCACTTACCTAACCAATAGGTTAGGGTAATGGCAAAATAAACATGTAATTATTGTGTGGAATTCCAGGTAGAACAATTAGTTAATTGGAAAACCTCTATGTACCCATCTATTTACTGGGGACATCTCAAATGTAAATATCAATAAATATTCAATGGATCAAATACTTCATAAACCCTTACCACCATTACTTGCTATTATTATCAATGTTATAGAAAGCACAGTAGGCACAGTAGTTAATAAACAGCTAATTTAAAAATGTGACATGTACTAGAGAAAGAGCTGTGACCAGAGTTGTTGCTGGTCAGTGTTGGAATGAATGGCGCAATTCCTATTTGTGTATATGTCATGGTCCTGGCTTCATGCCGAGTCACACTTTTTCTCATGTAGGTTTCCGAGAGCAAGTCTGTAAAATTAAAATTACAATAGACAGACAATCCAAAGTTAGTCACAATTTATTTTTTCATGTTAGAAATAAAGCATCCTGAAATACATAAATATATACAGAAGACTAACGAGCAAGTCATTTAACACATTTCAATAAATAAATATATTTTTATTGCTGTGACTATTGGTGTCCGGCACCTTGACAATTTAAACCTGGCGGCACATGGTAGATTTCTTTCTCTCTCAATTAAAAGGTGTATGCACTGGTTGCATTTTGCTTTTCAAAAGATTCAAATTCATAATTACTTACAGAGAATTAATTTTTACTTATGACAAAAATTAGGATTGCCACATCTGTAAGAAGGTTAAAAATTTAACTGACAAAGGAGGTTAAAGGACTGCCGGACACAAAACCAAACTTACGTAGAATGTTGCCAAACTTATCATTCATCTGCTATTCAAACAGAGGCACTCTGTGATGTAACCAGGTTTATGAGTTTCCATTCAATGATTTGTCTCAGAAGTGGAAATATGTCTCTCATATGAGCTCAAAAAAATAACAAACCAACCTCTGCTGTCAGCATGACTCTTCCAGCCCTTTGTATTGTAGTCCGTCATGCAGTCAAACATATGAAGTGAGTTTTCAGAGCAAACATAAACCTCCCCCAACTTTCCAATCCTTGATTTTTCATTGATAAAACCTAGTGTTCAGTATCTTAGTCCTGTTCTGCCCGGTCTGCAATATTTGTCTTGACAGGACTGACGGGCCCGTTGGGTTGTAAGACCCGCAGGGGGTCGTCACAGGAGCTGATGGTCTCTCTGGACACAGCACCAGCCTGGTCCTGCTCTGGCTGCCCATGAGAGGTATCCTTGTGATCTTTGGCAGAATGTGAGGGAGGATGTGAGTGGGATCTCAACGGATCAGAGGGGTTCACCTCCTCACTCCTCCTCTGTCTCTTTACCAAGGGTCCCAGGAATCTCTCCACCAGTGCTGGGGAAGGTTCAGGGGGCTCCAGATCCACAACTTGCAGGTCAGCGTCTTCCGGTTGGAGCAGCTGTATCCCACTTGCGTAGTAGAACACATCATGGTGTTTTGTCAGATCTAACCAAATGCGCTCGAATAGACAATCCCTTTTGTCTTTTTGTCTCTGAAGGAGAAAAATACACAATATTTATATGATCCATATGTTTCCCCTGAAAAAATATCCTCATTTTCCAAAAAAAAATAATACTCACAGAGATGTACAGCTCTCCCTTTCGGTCCATACAGAGAAACCGTTTTCTTCTCAAATCAAAAATTGACACAAAGTGGCTAGAATCTGTTCTTACTGGCAAAACAACTGGAAAGAAACAGGTTCAAACATGTCATAGTCAGTATATGAATAAAAATGCAATAAATGAAATAACAAAATCTATTTTAATACCTGTGGGAATAGAAACAATCTACATGACCATTCCTGGCTTTGTTTACATAGATAACATGCAAAATATGCTTTGGACACCTAAGTAATATAGCATTCCAATTACAGTTTAAATTTGAAAATATTTTGTTACAATTTGGGACATGTATAAGATAAGATAAACCTTTATTGTCCCACAGTGGGGAAATTTGCGATATGTAAATTATGACATTACACACTTATTTTTATTATTATTATTATTATTATTATTATTATTATTATTATTATTATTATTATTATTATTATTATTATTTAGTTATGTTACCTAATCCGAACAAAAGTAACATTTATTGTGAAATAGGACATTTCAGTTTGAGTTAAGTTTGTGTGGATATACACAGACTTACCCAGAAAGTCTCTAAGACGGCCTCTTTTCATTGATCCTCTTCGTTCTGAGTAAAAACGTCCCATATCATGAGGTCTATCTGCATGTGTTCCTACGTAGAAGGTGTTCTGCTGATGGTGTGATGGCTGCTCTGGCTCCTGAAGCCTCGGTCTACAATCCACCAGGACGGACACAGGCACAACAGTCAGAAAGAGTGAGAAGAAAGCCGGTCGCATGATCAGTTGGGATGCTGTTCTATCTCTACGCTTTACTTTAGCAGCGTGAACGCTCAGGATGTTGTGTGGGTAGAAAATGAAGGAGGAGAAAGTCCAACAGGTCTATTTAAGCAGAGGGTCAATAAACTGGCTAACTCATTTACCCAAATGACTCAAAGCCTGCCTGTTATCCGTGGTTAAGGGTTGCCTGCATAGAATTCATGTAAGCTCGAACCACTAAAAAACAATCTTGTCAGATTTTTTTTTCAGCTGAGATCATTTAGTCTAGATTTTGTTCAAATATGAAAAATAATCTGATACAGTGATCAAAACTTTAACACCAGAATGGGGAGGAGAGTATATCTCAGAAGACGAGATATCGGGGAAATGTGAAAAGGATGATGGAGATAGTAATTCAAATGTATCAAATCAAACCTCTTCATCTCTTTAGAATTAGAAAACTGCTTATAACTCTAATCAAGACCACAGTCAAATATACCATTACAGCTGAGGTATGAATCACTGGTGCGCTGAGTGTTTACTGAAATCCAAGGTGCATGACTCATACATTGCTATGATTTAACTGTACACACTTCAAAACCCTCTCACTTCCTCTGTACATGATATTCAAAAAAGTAATGCAGTACTACTTACATGTTGAAAGTAATGAAGTAACATAATCCAAGTATCTTAAAGTAAAATGTAAGTAATGTAACTTAGTTCATTTTGGATTATCTCAATATCAAATATGCAAATAAAGACAAGGTACCGATCTTACCCCCCTCTCTTAAAAGGGTTTCTGAAGTGTGGCAAAAAGATTGGGTGATGCTAAACTACAGCACGGAGCAGGCACAATAATGCAGAGGATAGTGAGGATATTAGACGTAACAAACACTTGTACAACAGGACATAACATTATGCTTACTGCATGTGTTGACTGATTGATCCCAATATAAGCAGCTGTTACGATAATAGACATACATTGAGTGGTAGTAACACAGCAGTAGCAATATCCACAGCTTAGCTTAGCTTATTGGCCTCTGCGTATTTCAGAAAACGTTAGCGACTTGTCGTCTTACCCGTAGATATTTCTTTACGTTAGATGTCGAGCGAAAGCATTTTTTTCCCACCAGCTGTGGTTTTAATGATTAATTATCCATTCCGTGAATCATCTACATAGCCTAAGTACAGTGACTATTAATGGGCTGTGCATATAAAACATAATATTAACTCTTTAATTGGTACATAACAATATTGTTAATTGACGTTGTGCTGGGTTTTTTTCAGTTTCAGTTTATTTTCACATTTACTTGCGCTTGTGGCAAATGTGCATTTTAGTGAAAGCGTTTTCAAGCTTTACCAGAAGAGGGCGCCACTTACCACCTCATGGTAATTCCCTGAATATGGCTTTAACCATTTTCCTGTCACTGGCATCATTTATTTCCCAGTTTGTCTTTCAGGACCAAGAACATTTTAAGAACGTCAACCATGCACGTCATTGAATGGCAGCAGATTTTTACAAAACATTTTTTTATTATCATATCAGGAATACAGTTGACTGCTGTGCACAGCACATACGTACAAAAATAAAAGTAAAACCATTTGTAATATAGTATTTTACTCACTCGTCATCACATTTTTCAGAAACAAATGATTGGAGAAGTCTGTTGTTTCAAACTAATTTACAATCATTTCAATAATCGGAACTAAGGCAGAAGGTGAGGTATATGTTACAAGAGAGGAGGGGGACTCAGAGGAAGCACTCTCCCCATAGTGCAGGAATAGAAAACTGAGAGAAGAACACAAAGGCTGCTGGCACACAGGGACACACACGCGCACACACACACACTCAGACACACACGCTGATCCCATATCCTCACCACAGACCTCCAGTTCCCTGTGAACCAACGCATTTTAAAACCAGCTGAACAGGTATGATAAGCACAATGGCGAAATCCATCCTTATTCAAAAAGGTATCATACCCGGTCGGTTCAGAACTCCATGTGCATAATGGGGAATAAAGGAAGTAGGTTAGGGGTTGACGTTGATGATATTTTCTTAACCCTTAATTATGCACCTTCTCATCAGTCTCTCATACTGCTGTATCATCCAACCTTTTCTGCCTTTAAATAACATCATGCAAAAGTCATAGAACGTGTAAGAGGGCAATAATACCTTTAGACTTTCAGTTCCTAAGCTCTCAAGCAAATCTAACACCAAAGCTATGTTGCTTTTGGAGTAAACAATAACGAGCTCAGTTCACACAACGTCAACTCATCACATGTCTTGAGAAGCCACTGTATTTTTTTCTCAATTCCCTTACTACTACTTAAAACATCGGTGTTGTGCTGACAGTGTCCTTGTGTACCATAATAAATTAAAAGTATAAAATCAAAAAACATACAGTAATTGACACTGTTGATATTGCATGGCATCTTTTTTTGATGAAAGTGGAGCAAAGGGAAACAGCCTCTTCACCCTGCTCAAAGAATTGCACGGCCTTTAAGAAAATAATTGCACCTTTTGTACACTTTGACAAAATTTGCCAAATATTTCACTAACCAATTCCTCGCTGCCCCTAAGCCCAAACACAATATATCAGGGGTGTCCCTTTTCAAAAAGCATTAACATCTCATCCAAAAAATATCACAGATTAGGTTTCTCTCATGGATCACAGTATTCTGTTGTTTTTAATTATTTTCAGTAATTTTTCTGGAAGCGTTGGATTATTTTTCTCTTGACCTGCTACACTCACTACCAGCTCAAACCACACTCAGTGCTTCTGTTTCACCTACATCCCTCAGTAGCCTCTGCCTTACACATTTCCATCATTCTTGTCTTTATCCTCCCCTGTGACGAGGCTACAGTACATCAGCTCGCACAGTCAGACAATGCCCTGTAATTCCTGACTAAATGGATCTGATACCACCTCTACTGTTTCTTTGGCACAAACACAACATGACAGGAGTGTGCTGACTCACACACACACACACACACGCACAATCATTCCGCACATTCATAGCCGCTACTAGACAGAAGTTGGTGCTTAAAGGGCAAGTAAACCATTGCTCACAGACTTTTCGTCTTACAGAAATTTTAGCCAGGCCATGAGGTAAAATACTATATGATAAGATATATGTGTCAGAGCTACTTTCTTGAAATCATATTTCCCCAAGCTGGCCTGACTGGTAAGTTGCTATTAATAGAATATTGCAGGTCAAGTCACCAAAATGACTTCATATCTGCGTTGAAAGAGACTCTGCTCTACCATGTCTATAACAAGATAAGTATTCTTACGTTGATTACGAAATCACTCCTCACAGTTGCCCAGCTCCATAAATACTATGGTAAACGTATTTGAGATGGACATGGAATACAGCCTACATACACTGACACTGCAGAGAGCTTACGTCTCTGACCTTACTACGAAGGTTGCTCAGATGCACGGGAGAGGAATCCCATGGCACTGCACTCGCTGTCCAATCGGATCTCAATAGAAGAATGGCCCACCGCTCTTATGCTCAGTTAAACAAACAAAAAGCACCACATGCAAAAGTCCTGCTCTAGACCATCGCTATATTTGCCAGTTCTTTGTCCTCCTCCCTTTTCCCCTCCTCTCCACAATGGAAAACGAAAATATCTGAAAGAGAATCTCAAGCAGTTGTAGAATTCAAGTACGGTATGCTGCATACATAAATCCTGAATGAACGTCTCAAAAAAACCTTTGGTTAACTGCTGTTTGCAATAATTCTCTTTTCACAAGGAGCCATTGTGTGACCAATCATGCATAAATAGCTTAAAATCTGGGATCAGTAAGAGCCATCCACACAAACTAAATATCTGACAATGATACCTGAAGTATTGTTCACAAATCCCAGGGTCTGAAGCTGTTCCAGCTCCCTCTAAAACAAACTGGGGTATATAACATTATTTGAATAATGTGCGCTTCATTAATGCAGCAGACAATAATATTTACAGTGAATTGACTTATCAATGATATCCACTATAACTCCACCAATTTCTGCATAAGCACATCATTATAAGTGCCAAATATCACCAAACCAATTTGAAAAGGCTTCATCAATTATGCTATTGAGTCAACGCTTCCAAAAACAAAGTCTAAAAATGAATGTGAACCTTCAACAACAAAATGTCATCAAGAGACCAAATGTGACTATTTGGACAGAAACAAAGGACATTTTTGCTTCATAGTGTCAGGTCTCTGATATTTAGCAGCATAAATTTCCCCTTTACTGTCCACAATTAAAGACAAAACAAATCCTCTCAAGTTTAACAGCTCTCACACTGAGCAAATCGACATACATACTGAAAATAAATGCATGCTCACACATACAGTACACACACGCGCACCTGATGATCTGGCTAGAAACTTTGTGGAAGCAAAACATGGGATTGTCAGAGCTCCCATGGACATGATGGGGGGGGGGGGGGGGGGGGGGGGGTTGGAGTGCTGATTCTAAATCTAGCCTTCCACATTAACAAGAGGCTCCACTGGGTCCTGTGCAGCATAGAGTCTCCATTACTTAATTGATCTAATTATGGAAAGAAAATAAAGTAGAGAAACCTGTGGCCCTCTAGGAATTAGGCCGGGGGTGTCTGAGGGAGCGATGACTTGCGTTTCATTCCTATTTCTGACTTGAGCACCACGTTTCTCGCATGCAAGGGGGCCGCAAGTAGGAATTCAAGGCACCACCACCTCATAACAAAGCAAGCAAAACCTCGGCCACATTTTCAAGTGCTCTAGTTGCCCTGACAGTGACAGACACAATCAAACATAGCAAATGGGAAATGTCCAAGTTCCCAATGTAGGACAACAAAATCATTTTAAGCATACAAACTGTAAATGAAGTTCATGCACACATGTTCTATTTTTCCTCTTCTTCCTCAACTTGGGATATGGTACTTTGAGGTAATAACGTATCCATTTCATCTCAATAAAGAGGAACTGTCATCCACTGACAGGGCAAGAACCGATTCAATCAAGCACCCATGAAAAAAAACTGAGGGGACAGATGACGCCTCTCCGTCTCCTTCAAATCAAAGGACGAAAACCTTAAAAGCAGCAGAGAATGGCATCTCCATAAAGTTCTAATACAAAGTAAGCTACCCAAATATACATATAACGTTTGAATAAATACTATCAGATAAAGTTATATTTCTTTCTTTTGCAGTCCATCTTGTCTTTTGTGTTAGTGTGTATGTATGCTGCATCAATGTTACCTGGGAAATCATCCACATGTGCAAATCAGTTTGTTATTGCCAGTCTTTGCTCATCATATTCGGGGCAAGAAGTGCGTTACTGTCATGGCAGTGGTGGCCCTGTTGCCTCTCTTCACACGGCCATGCTTGCTGAGTGCGATGTAGGAGCCTCTGTAAACCAAAGACTCGTAGGCGTTGTAGTTGTTTGCAAGCAAGCTCTCCTTGAACTTGCACTCTTCATGGAAGACTGTCTGGAGAGGACAGACAACATTCAGTTTAAGATAAAGGCAGTTTTGTAGTCCAAAGTTTTGGTGACAAAACCTGAAAAAAGTAATGCACAAAAATATATAGAAGCTTATAGAGAAGACACGGCTGTGGGGATACCTAATAACCATGTGCCAATACAAAGCTCTCCCAGCAGCACAGTATAAAATGTGGTGTAATAACACAGTAGGGGTGGTCATCTATTAATTCAGCTGATATCTAGCAACTATAAGGCTTTTTATTCAAATGTGGTGTAACTGCTGATTGCTGATTGATACTTGATTGATTTATGTATGCTTCTTGCCAAGGGTTAGATGAGAAAACAAATAACAATATCATGTCTTTATGATAAATATGTGTTGAAAAAAAATGGTTGGCTTAGCCCTACGTTATGACATATGTTATGAATGCATCATCAATACAATACTTCATCAGTGGTTCTGAACACAAAACCATAACAACATTTCAGGTTTATTTTTTGATGAGGTTAAACAAAGGAGGTAACAGTATGTCCATCAGTAAGAATTAAAGAGCCAACAGCCAAGCATATAGATGGTCCCCTTCATTCTGTCTTCATGTTAAACTAATTGTTTCCACGCTTCTGCCAGCTTTATGTTAAGCATCATCTAACTCATCTGCAGGAAGGAACATACACCTCATTTGAAGTTGTCCCACTATTCCTTTAAATGAAAAATGTATTTCTATTATCCTAAGACACAGTATAATTAAGCACCACAGCAAGCCTTGATTAAAAATAAATTAAAGTTCCTTTATACAAGAAAGTATCTGAATACACCTGCTCTGCTGAGCTGACAACTATAACCCGTTCATCTGCAAATACTGTCCACCAGAGACCGTTTGGCCTAATTCAATCTCTTATCAGATCATTGGCCGGCTTGCAAGCTAACGCTTCATCACTCATGACCAGATTACCGGCACACATTGTGTCTGTCAAATATGTGAGACACAGCAAGATAACCAGCAGCCATATGTCAGGGTCCTGCCCCTGGCACCACCACCAGGAGCTTTCATATATAAATAGCTGGGTAAATCAAGTGGTTCTACAAGGTTTAGTTTATGTACGTTAACAACAAAACATACATTCAAAAAACGTGATTGCAACAAAATAATGAATTGCGTTTGAATTTATTGCACCTAAGATGTACAGGTATATGCAAATATATTCAAGGTAGAAATAACAATTATGCTGTATATGGTTATTGTAGTTAGTGGGAGGTGAGATATAAGATCGTTACAACCATCTTGTAGTGTTGAGTGCCTCTCAGAAGGAATGAAATAAATCCTTGATGTTCTTTCCATCACATCAATGATTGATTTTAAATAATATAATGCAAGTGTCTAACTCCACGTCTTAGGTGGTGTAAATGGAGTCTGCTTCTGCTGATGAAGATGATGTCAGAGAGTGGAGCGTTATGTCTCATCCACTGATAAATGAATGCTTTGCCAGTAAAATCGATTTCCATCTATGCTGGCAGATTCCTCTGCGTCAGGGGGTTTTCCCACGTTTTCATACACATCCACACATCACAGGCGCGTGGACCAAAGCCTGCATCTGTTAACCTCATCCTCATTTACCCAGAGGCCACTGGGCCAAGCACACTTGCTTTAAATAGGCCCTACGAAATGTATAGACATGGATTTTACAACACGTAATGATCACCCGACACACACAGACACGCGCACGCTCGCACACAAACACACGCACCCGCGCAAAGTGCTGACAGATAGCCCCATAATATGACGAAGAAATCAAGAAAAAGATGGCTCAAGCTGCCGCTGCGTTCTATTTCCAGGATGCCGGTATTGCTGGACGATAAGTGAAATTCTGTGCATACCTACCGTTCCGTATAACCTCCCGCGGCTGTTCATTGCGACAAACAACTCACTCCTCACCCCGTACAGGCTCACCACTCCTCTCTCCACCGTGGATATCTCGATCAGACCTGGCCGGGACAACAAGAATACCACATCAGAGCGAATAACAGTGATGCCGATTCACGATGAGTTCAAAAACACGGTGCATTGATGCTGGCTGATCAGTGATGGATGGTGCTCTCTCTCTCTCCCTCTCTCTCGCTGCGTCTGTGGGTGTAGCCGTGCACAGAGCAGCGCACCATGCCTGGCCTTTGTTCTGCATCTCTCACCCCGGCG
This sequence comes from Colistium nudipinnis, assembly GCA_016785305.1. Lineage (NCBI taxonomy): Eukaryota > Metazoa > Chordata > Actinopteri > Pleuronectiformes > Rhombosoleidae > Colistium > Colistium nudipinnis. The sequence continues at coordinate 596,258 of JAFBJU010001010.1, read as the reverse complement.
CTCAGGTGCGCGTCAATTAGGCGCGTTGGGATTTATGGCATTGCACTGATTGCAGTGATTGCGTTGACGTGCGAGGCTACTGGCCCGCGGACCGCCCTCGCGGGGCCTGCGTAAAAATAAGTTGTGTCTAAAAGCGTCCATACATTCATGACATGGTTGAGCCTGGGTAAGGGGGTGAGGGAGGGAGAGAAGGAGGCGTTCAGCACTGATGGATACTTGTTTTAATAGATTTGTCTTCGCCGTGGAAGAAATGCCATGCTCCAACCTGAGTTGGATGACATATGGTCATGCAAATTAAACAAAAAAAGAAAAGAAACAAGGGCAAGCCGGCTAATCACAGATTCATGCTTATTGACTCTGTCACGTCTATTGCGTTAGATCGGTGGAGGTGGCCACTCACTGTGTTGGTTTTCATTATGAACACCGTTTATCCTGCCGTCGGGGAGGACCTGAAGGTGAAACCCGATGCCCACGTTGCAGTAGAGCCTCCGCACTCGCTTGATGCCCAGCAGATAGTCACTCTCCCAGTTGAGCTCCGGTTTCTCCCCGGAGATGCCCAGCACGGAGCGGGAGAACAGGGTCTCCCAGCGCCTCTCCAGCGCGGTGCCATTAGTCCTGGCTCCGCTCGACACCACAGGGTACGCCGACACGATCCCCAGCAGGAAGCCCAGGAGGAGAACCGCGCTCAGCGTCCACGGCGGCGTGCCGGCCTCACAGGACATACTGACGAGGAACCTTTGCGCAACGGCCATCCGGTTTACCTTGGGACCACGTGGTCGAAATTAATGACCCTAAAAATACCACTCTTCTTGTTTTGCTTTCTTCGGCATGCCGGCCGAGGGTTATTTCTGGAGCGCAGATCAGAGCTTCGGGCATGAAACACAAGCCCCGGTGCAGAGGAGGAGGAGGAGGAGGAGAGGAGACGGAGCTGGAGGTGATGGTGATGTTGGTGATGGTGATTACCATGTTTCGCAGCTCCTCCGCGCCTCTCTCTCTCTCTCTTTCACACAAACACACACATACACTCACTATGACTCTCTGTCTTCCCGTCTCCCTTCACGGTGAGAGTTCAGAGGAAACCCTTCACCACTCACCGAAAACCCTGTTTAAACCTCGCCAGGGACAGCGCATCCCATCCCATGACATCATGCTGACCTGGTCGCGGGGATAACACACACAGAAAGAGAGAGAGAGGGTGCTGACAGCAGGGAAAATACCAAGTGTGCGGAGAGCTGAGGGTAATAACCCACTGTCACTGCCGGACTGGAAGGAGAGCGCGCTTATTGGTGGTGTTCAGTGGCCGTGGGAGCCGATGGGGCACGCGGGCTGCTCCCAAATTGGGTCGTTGGTCATATGTCTGTCAGGCCGCTTCCTTATTTAGAAGGAAGGTGTAAAAACAGGCCCGCTTGTCACCGGAGACAAGTGGGCCGCCGGTCTGCTGCGCCCTTCAAGAACTATCCCCCTGAAATCTGTGTTTTTCACTCTGCTGAAACGCAGCATGACGCGGACGTGTTCACTGGCTCCCAGTCGCTGAGATCCGGGTTCAAGATCTCTGCTGACTTGTCCTTGAGCAAAGCACTGAGTCCCCCCCGCCCCCCTCCCCGAGCTTTACTGCGCGGTGAGGTACCAAACGAAGTGGCATTCTAATAAAGCATCACATTTTTGGACATATACTAGATTCGTGAGAACTGTGCAGAGTTTTCTGAAAGGGGCTCGTCTGGAAATGGCTCACATTGTCCGCATGCCATTCCCTGCAAGATGAAAGCCTATCGTCTTTTCCATGTAATAGATAATGCCACCGGGTCGGTGCAGTTGCGCACCAGCATTCTCTCTCCTGCACTCACCAGTTCCCCGAGATTTCCAAAGGATGGCACCATTTCCATATCCCTCCCCAAGACCTCCAACTCCTCAGCATATTACACCAAACCGGCGGATTTAGGGATAGAAGTGAGATCAAATGCATTTCACAGTGAATGATGAACAATCATCTAACCTGAATCTATCTGTACTGTATATCTATATATGCATTTTGCTTCTCACAAAAGCATGGACAATGCAGAGACAACATCTTATTGACAATGCAGTTATTTTATTTTGTATAAAAATCTATTTGGTAACTGCATTTTTTTACACAATAGGTTGGATGTATGTATAAGGGAAAATATGTTGTTATAGCCGAATGCAATTAATGACAATAACACAAGTGACTAAAATCTTATGGCAAAAGAAATGAGTGACCTGGCTTTAACAATTGTTGGATCAAACAGAACATTTGTTTTAGAGCAACAGGGGATGAAAACAACTCCACCAATCAGTGGGAGGGTCTAGACTGTATCTGTTAAACAATATACAGATCTATGATAAGAAACAAGTGGTTATATAAGTCCCAGATAAAGCAGTACCGACAAAATGACGGAGTTACTTGTTTGCACCAGCTGCACCAAAATAATAAATCACAGAGTCTCTGAGTTGTGTGACAGTAATACAATGTTGTGCTGATAAATGGATGTAGACCACAGCTGGAAAGTTTCACTATTACTATCTGCAGCTGATCTGATACATAGCGACAGCAGCCATCAGCAAAATGCTCTGTGATGTTACCGAAGCTATAGGATTAAAGGGGCTAAAGTTAAAATAAATTATAGCTTTGAGGATGCTTCTACGCCACATCAATACAATAATTTATCTTTTTCACAGAAAGAGCCTTCACCCTCGCACCTACGAAAGATGCCAAAGTGGCCAATAGTTCAATACAAGCTATTTTGAAATAAAAGCATAATAAATAAATACATATGTACAAAAATGTTTTAAAAATATACAGGCACTTGTAAAACAACCTTTTTCTGACACTTCAGCAACCGTTAGGCATGTTTACACCAACTTGCAATTTTGAAAAGTTCAACTGATACACAAGAGCATCATGTGGGCTAAAGTCAATAAAGTTTATTAAAACCAATGTGGAAAACCTGCATACACTCCACTCACATCATGTTTTACGAGCCTCACACTTAAATATTATTCTGTTTACCTTCTCTCGGTCTCTCCCACACTTACTCACACACAAACCAATACACACACCCACGCACACAAACGCAAGCTTGGCCTTTTGCCCATCATTGCCAACTCTCATCATTCTCACATCATTTATCAGTAACCAAGTGTTTCCTGCTGCATGGCGTTTTTGGTCTTTTCAGGAATTCACACACATCACACATCTTAACTGTTTGGATACAGCTTTAAAACCCTCGGGATGTCCTAGATTGTCAATTAAGAATTCAATAAAATAAATGTGTAGTTTAGGCAGTGGGTAAAGTGTTTCAGCAGTGGTGCGACGACAGAATGGGACAGTCTAAAATAAGGTACTAACCTGAGACAACTGTCCTGATCAGAAAGTGTTGATGGACAGGGTAAGCAGTCCACCAATGTAGACTACTGTTGATTATCTAGACAGAGGACATTGGACGTAGTATTCCAGCTCGAGTGAACACATCCATTCTTAAACCACCACAGCCGATAACCTCAACTCAACAGGGCGCATAACTAAATTCCCAGAGGGATGTACAGTGAATTTTTTCTCTGTAATATTTGCAGTAAAACATTATTTCCCAAATCAATTTCACAGGGAAGAGGAACCATAAAGGGTAAGCAAAGTACAGCTACATTTTCAAATAGTTATTCCCTCAAACATGATCAGTTCACTTGACAAAAAGAGTGCGTCCGTACATAACTTGAAACATGTCCTAATGTTTTGTCAAGCCTGAGAAAACACTGGAGAATCCTTGTAAAGTTGTGTTTTTTACCCTGCATGGAACAATTCAATAAATAGGATGATGAACAGGCCCCAGACTGGATTAGTGATACTGCATGGGGGTGCTGCATGTTCTGTTTGACATGTTGTTTTGACTACAAAACAGACATTTTTGAAACTCGTGGACAAGTCAATAAAAAAATCTAATGGTTTGTATGTGTGTGTCTTAGGTTGACGCGTTTTACAGTAAATGTATAAGGTGGTACCTGAGGAAAAAATATATATAATTGGCAGCAAAAAAGTATCTTTCCAATTCCATTTCTTTTTCATTAATTTGCATTCAGTATGGAGAGGACCACACCTGTCCTCAAAACGCAGTGGGTGTTGACTTCTCAGCTGGTAGGTAAAGGGGATTTTCTTACTGGTGATATTTTATGCAGTTAGCTCACTATCCCTGTCACAAACTAAAAAACACACGCACCTCCCCAATGCAAAGCTCTCATAAAAGCAACCACAGGGTTGTAGAGCAAGGCATTCTGGGAACCGTAGTGCACTGTCAAGTTCAACCAATGAAACCTGAATGATTGATTTTTTGCAATTCCATCCGCCTCTCGCGACAAAGCTCAGCATTTGAGGTCCTTTTGGTCAAAGACAATGTCACTGGCCAGATAGATGGCAATGGCACCGAATATGGCAGAGCAGGCGATGTAGGCCGTGACAGACTGTGCGAACTGAACTATCATGCCCATGAAGAGGGTGGGGAAAACCTGAGAGAGGAGAAAGGCGCTGTCTAAGATGGCAAAGTCCAAACCCACACCGCGCTTCTCAAACACGAGCTCTGCCTCCTCCTGTTCACCGCCAGCAGAGCTGTGAGGTGAGCCGTTCTGGCCGTGCGGGGCGGGGTAGTACTCGTAACCGTCCTGGCTGAGGAAGGCATGCCCATAGGGAGCTCCTGTTTTGTGGTTAAGCCCACCCTCCTCTTCCACAGGAGTCAAATACACACAGTCCTGTTTGGTAGGGATACCGTTATTGTGCAGATTTTTGGTTTTCTTTTTTGGCATATAGACCTGAAATGAAACAAGAATAAATGTATTAACACTAGTTGTTTTTGAACACACGCGTATAACGTTATTAACTCTTATTAGCCCTGCACTGACCTCTTTCTCTTTGTGGTAATGGCAGGTGAGGGTATAAGGCAGCGTCTGCAGAGTGGCATATGCATAGCCAGTGAGAGCCGCCATCACGGTGACCAAGACCACGCTTTTGGACAGGCAGATGACCAAAGCAGAGAGTGTGAAGCTCACCATGCTGCTCAGGTAGACCCATCGTGAGCCAAAGCGGTGAACCAAATGGCTCATGACCAGGGAGAAGAAGGTTGAGGTAGCACACTGCAGGAACAGGCCCAGACTGCCCATACGTATACCTGAAAGAAGAGTTCATTTGGTATTACAACATTAAAGAGGTTCACAGCAGGAAGAGTGATTCTCATCGTTACAAAACTTTATCCTATTCAGAATGTGTTATTCAACCAGCACAATTTCAGCCCAGTGACACATACCGGCACTGCTCAGTTGGTAAAGAGAGAGAGCTCCTGCGCCCAGATACACTGTTTGGGGTGACTTACCTGGATGATCACAGACTGCATTGACCTTAGATAAATCCTTGAAAAGCCTTAGCGGTGAGACACACAAGACACTCCGTGTTAACAGAGGCAATGTGTATCATGGCCCCCGTCTGGCCCAGTCAGCCAGCCAGACAACAAACATTTGGATGTGGTCTCACCAACATACCAGGGCAGATTCTCCACATCAGAGGAAGAGTTACACACTCTTGAACAAAGCCAGACTCCTTTGTGTTGTCTACTTCGAGGCACAAAATGTAGTGGTGTTCAAGGTCTTTTATCTGATTAATAAAAATCTAACCCTATGAAAGCAGCAAGATGTCTGACACCCACAACTTAACCAATTTGTGAAAAAGTCATTACCACAAGAGTTAACAACAACTTTCTTATAATGACTGTGCAGAAACTATTTGAAAAATAAACACAATTTCTAGTACTTCCAGTACAGTACCTGGAATATTTAAAAAAAGAACTGAATATCACACGGTGCAACAGTTTTATTTCATAAGCGCAACCTAATTATGGTATTTCATTCCCTATGGTAACATGTACATTTTGAATGCCTCCTCTTTATCCAGACATTTACCACCTACGTTTTTCAGCTTTAGTACTAATCCGTGAAAGCTGGACAGACAACTTCTGGACTTTTATTTATTTCAGCCCGTTATCAGCCCGATATCTCAGCTCGCTGTCTGTGAACAGCGCAGGTCACAAGTTCAGCAGCAGAGCACAGAATGAGTTGTGTGAAAGAAGTACAAGGATCATATTACTCCTGGAAAGCAAAGCTGCTGGGCCCACTTTACAAACACTAGAGAAGCTAATGAGAAGGGAAATTCTAGCCCACCGTGGTGTGGGACAGACTGCTTGACAAATAAATTCTATGCACTGAAACAGTTCCCCATGGGGATTGTGATCTGAAATAGGTGAGAAGTTACTGTAAGATATAAGTAAAAAATGTCCCATACTGCTATGAAAGTAGAGACAAAAAGAGGGCCTTTTTCTTCATTTTTTCTATGGATATGATGGACGAGAAATGGCAAACGAAAGCAGGAAAATTATGAGGGAAGGGAAGGGGTTGAGATGACATGGATAGGAGAATGAGAAAACGGGTGGATGCTAGTTGGGAAAGTTGAACAATAAACATGGTGGACACTCACATATGGCCTGCTGGGTTAATTATCCTGCAACTTCTACACATGGGGCAAGATGGTCTGCCACACATTTGTTTATGACGGCTTCATTTTCACCGACTTCTGTATTCCTCACACGTTAAAATATAAAATACACCAAAGAAAGTCTTCCCAGTATGCCTGTGCATCACTGACACAGATTTGTTCAGCATTATCTGCCTTAAAACTGTCTTACATGTAAGTTTGAATTTAGATAGCATAATAAAGCATCGACATAGATTTGGAATATACCCATCCAAATGTCTAGCAGGATTAGTGGCCACTCTCTGATTTGCGGAACAGCAAAGGATAAACCGTGGATAGACCGTGTGTGTCAAGTAATGCTTGAATCACACTGGATTGTTTTGCTACTTGCTTGTGCTTACTTACACAAAGAATGTGTTAGGTAGTAAGTTAGTTAGTACATCGTTTCATTTGCCATCTTTAAGCAGGGTCGAAATTAGCCGGTTAGGTTGCCGTATATGTCCTATAACTTGACAGGAGCCAATATGAGGGCGGCAGGAAAGCATGTAGGCATGCAAGAACACAGGCTACGTCTGTCTCCATCTGTGCCTGAGGAATGTGAGTGCATCCTGGCCAGCTGTGACAAGAGCAGACAGCGCAGCCAGGATGGACCTTAAGTCAGCCACGTGGATAGGTGTCGATGAAGATGATACACACTGTAGCGTATTTCACTAGTTCACCTGAAATTTGTTTCATGATTTTCTTTTAGACGGGGGTTGACAAAGGCACATTTGGAACCGTTATTTGAAAAAAATAAAGAAATAAGCTCACAAAGTTTCAGAACAGTGTACAAAGAGGAAATCTCACCTTCATCGTATCTTTGTCTGGACACACTTCCCGGTAATGCACTGGGCACGCCTTCATACAAGCCTTCCCCCACAAAGTCTGTGTAAAAAAGCATAAAAGACATGACGGCCATCCAGCTGCAGAGCTGAGCCACAAACAGCTGCCTCATCACTTGTGGGACGTGGCAGTAGCTCCTGTAGATGGCGGGAGTCATGGACCAGCATGTCCTCAGTAAGCACAACAGGGGGCCGGACTTGAACAGCCTCAGTTTGCACTTCAGCAGGTAGCAGCACGAGCGCGGCACGCCGCATCGACCGGCGTCCATCACACTTGTCCCAGACTCCAATGAAGATCCGGAGCCCGCCGACGCGTTGCTGGCAAATGAGGGTTCCTCAGACACTTTCATGGTGATGAGCACGCTGGTGATGAAGATGAGGATAAGGAGGGAAAAGAGGCACTCGGCCTGGCCTCCTAGGTAAACCGAGAGTAGGCCGCGACTCCAGTCCAGTGCCGGCAGCAGGTAACCCACGCATCCTCCCAGGCTGACCATGAAGGAGAACATGGCGAAGGCCTGGCCGCAGTCCTCTTCATCCCGGTACAGGTCAGACAGAAGAGCCTCCAGCGGAGTGAAGCACACTTGTCCACAAAAGTCAAGGAGTCCCACCCCGAAGATAAGAAAGCCCACCTGTAGCAAAAACACACACATATATATATATATATATATATTAGGGCTGGGCAAGTAAACTTGTTATTATCACATTCATTATTATTATTATTATTATTATTATTATTTATTTTTAAGTCTGTCTCTCGCTGGCTCTCAATACACATGCAGACAGATAATGGGCCACAGAAGTGGTAGGATGTTGATCAGTACTGGCTTGGAATGGGCGTCATCACGCTTCTAAACCAATGAGACCATTTAGGGGCAGGGCCTAAGACTGCTACAGTGCTCACATGAACAGGAGGAGACTCAGAGCAGAGTGCATTTCTCTATAAAGTCGGAGGAATGGATAGGAATGGACTTCACAGACTATAAGTCCCATGCACAGTCAAACCCAGCTGTGTACTTTTTTTTTCTGCTCGACCACTTCACCTCACTGTAACACCGTGGTTCTCAACTGGACTTGCCTCAAGACCCACATTTTTCCCTGCATGAAATCCCCAAAAAACAAAGTTATTTGTTGACATAGAGGCTCCTGTGTGGATTGTTATATAGTAAATGTTTACATTGTGTAACTACTCAACCTGCGTCAATGAAATTGTCTTGTTTTCCATCTCTAAAGGAAATCCAGTACAAACATGGACCTCACAGAATAAAAATAATTAAAAGTAATAATTATTATTATAAATGTTAATGCTCAGTGTGTGTATATGTCATAAACCATGATGGAAAACAGAATTCGTTATCTTGTCTTGTAGCTAGAATCCAACAAACCACAAACAAGGTACACTACCTGAAAGGTAGGCCCACCCCAGGAAAGCCGGGCAGCCAGGACATCAGCGTGGGGAATTATACAAAGTGCCAGCAGGACACCCAAAGACAGTAGCCAGATGAAAGGCCGCCTTCTGCCATAACTGCTATTGCAGTGGTCACTGGCCGAGCCAATCAGAGGGATGAACAGAAGGCCTAGCACCGGGCCGATACCTGCGAAGGGATGTTAAAGGAAACACTTGTTTTTACAGGAGGAACAAATGATATTTAAAATATTACATATATGGACTCACAAACAAATACACTGTACAAAATACAATCATGTTTATCCAATTATATATGAAACCTCAAAATAACACATTTGCAGATGTGCAGTATTTTACTATCATCCAGTACCACCACAAAAACATGCACATGCCTACTGTGCAACATCTCTGCTAAGTTTTAGTAGCTCACAGCAAGGGGTGTATGTGCATGTACCCCTGCACCATCTTCACTGACTGCTGCTGAGGATTCCTACAGATGGCTAATTGGAACACACCAATGGGTGTTCACAATATCTGAAAAGTTTGACATTTAAAGGTACCCTGTAGTTTCTCATTATAGAAAAACACTGTTTTGTTCCAATCTGTGTTTCTCATTAAAATGCAATTTGTGTAAGGTTATATCGGGAATTCATGGCTGTCCTCAAACATATGCTTAGAAACAAAATACGAATGATGGGGAGCAGCTCATCGAAACGTTGCCCCGTGGCACCACTAGGGGTCCAAAAAAGGAAGCATGACTGGAGCACTAAACCAAGATCCATGTGTTCTTTCTACAGTGTGACAACACACTGAAACAGAGAGGGAGAAAACTGTTGTGTAACAGGTGCCTAAACCATGCCTCAAAAAGAACTTGATAAAGTGAAAATCCAGCGTGGATAATAGCAGAGCACAGAGACAGGATGGATATCTGAAAAAGATATCTGTCAGACAGACAATCATTTCCTACATCACATTTAAACCACTCACCTTTATTAATGTTGTGGCTGACCACACACACACACACACACACACACACACCCACACCCACACCCACACCCACACCCACACACACACACACACACACAGAGAGAGAGAGATCAGGTGATCCAACAAAACAGAAAGGTGTCACTATCTGGTGTTATGTTTATTGCAAATTCAAATGAGTTGGTACCTTGGTGCTCAAAATGCAATAGGTATATACTCCATCCCATAGACAGGAAACTACCACAAAATACAACAACTGCAAAATGACACAGTCAACAAATGGTTATTAGATAAAGCAGAAAGCAGCCATGTGAGAACCTGACACGAATGCTGCTTAGGGAAAATTTGCTTTAAGCCTCCCAAGACACAGTATTTATCTTCATTCAAATAGCACTCAGGCACTCCATTATAATACACAAATGTGAATTTCAGGCTGTTTGCGAGGAACTCCACAATGAAATTATTTTCACCAGCAGCTGTTAGAGAAACCCAAGAGTAGAAGAGAATACTGTTCAGGCTTTATACTTGAACAGTCACTTCTGTCATCCACATGGAGCCTTTCAGTTTGGTCGAATTTTATCTATTATCTGTATAGTCACAAGACATTTTCTCAAAGAGATGCCTTTAGTAAAAAAACATGTGAATGCCATTTGGGCTGACAGGATCATGCAACTATTTACATCACTTACAAGTGAACTCAGTTACAGTGTGCAAATTCATAACATCTGAGTGATGCTAATTGTGTGTATGTACACACATGCCACTAGTTAGGGGCCATAAAGATAAATGACTAAGAGCCTTGTCTGATCATATAATTGAACAAAGTTTAGATAATGTGAAATGTTGACAGGTCAAGTAAAAGCCACAAATGCACAACAATAATCAAAACGGATAGATATATTAGATAGACATTAGTGGTGTGTGGTCACCGTGCACACATAGACGAGATTGTGTGTGTAGCTTTGTATCCACAGTTTCAAAATAAACTGCAAACAATGATTTGCATGATAGAGATAAAGAAATGTAATCTATCCATCATCTAAATCGCTTATCCTTTGAGGACCGGGGGTGCAATGCAACTTAAGACATTATTCTCCATTTGTATTATGGCTTCAGTGTACCAGCGGCAAACAAAAGCTTTCACGCTGAGTGAAATAAAATCAAGCTTCTTTTCTTTTCCATAATTATCATTTGAATTCCTCAAAGCAAGCCACGGACTGTGAGTGAGTGAGAGACTCATTAATGTTGCTTGCCAACCTACCATCGATTAATGAATACCCTGTCAGAATGGGATAGTGAGGGAGAATTGATGAGAGAGCATGCATATACTGTAAGGTGGGGTAGCCTGGTAACCAGAGCCCCCAGTTCTACATAATGACCAAGCCCTTACCTAGAACCATGGTCATGTAGCGCTCCTCCACTCCAGCCTCCAGCAGCAGCGGGGGCACGTATGTGATCCCAGCTGCCACACAGATCTCCAGGCCACAGGTCAGGGAGTTCAGCAGGACGAGACGCCACTGAGACCTCCATCCTGGCATATTTACAGGGGCTGGCTCGCCTTTCCTTCCCTCCGGGGCGGCCACTACTGGGAGCAGGGGAGGGGGGAGAGTCCCGGGCGCGGAAGGCAAGGGGGGGAGCGTGGGGAGGCAGATGGTGCCCCAGTGGGACAAGAGGGCTGTCGGGGTGGTGCAGCAGCAGCAGCAGCAGCAGCAGCGGCGGTGGCAAAGACACGTGGAAATCTCAAATGACCTTGAAGATTCATCCTCTTCTCAGCATTCTGGATCTGAAGAGGAGAAGAGCAACAGAGAGCAGGAACACATGAATACAATACGTTTTTTGCAACTCCAGAGAAGCAAAACAAAAGACTCAGCAGGAATAATACATCACATCTTGCAGTATAAGATTTGCTGCAATTTCAGACTGTTAGACTACATGAGTTCATGCCAAGGACTATCTCATTAGAGAGGTCATCCACAGGTTACCGCAGCTGGACATCAGTGACCTCGGGTTACATGGGGAATGTCAGCGTAACAGCTCTCTCAAAACAGAATGTAATCTCTGCAGATTCCAATGAATTTTCCTGAAACAGAAATGGCAGCAACAGTTCCAAGGATATGATATTGATATGTTCTCAGAGCTGCCTTTCTAACAACTTAGGGAAAGCAGGAACAACAGGCGGAGAGAGGAGATGAGTCAGCTGGAGCAACGTGACAAAACATACTTTAGTATTTGCCAAGAGAGTTTCTCCTTCTACAGCTTTACATATTTAAGTATCAAGAGTAAAGGTCTGAAAAATGACCCAGTTTTTCTTCTTTTCACTCCTCCATAATAACTCCGTCATTATCTGTTTCATTAAGCTCCGATTGAAGTTTTAGTCAGATATATACGAGTCCTCCTTCCACAAATCTTCAGATGATAACTGTAGTTGATACAGTTGAGACATCGTCTTTATCACCTGAAAAGACATCTCCCTACAGACAGAGAATATCAAGGCAGATTCAGTGAGATGCGAGATCAGTGTTAACCCTACCATTGCTGCGCCCCCCCCTACGGAGCTCACCTACGGTCTGCTGGATGACAGGCTTTGACCAAACTTGGCTGTCAATAAAAAAAATACTCCTCCTGGCTCTACAAAACAGATCTGGGTAAATAAATAAATCGATAAATGCATAAACACACCGATAATGAAATGAAATGAAATACAGTAAACAGAGAATCAATTGGGAAGTATTTTAGTTTTTCTTTTTATGATCTTAGAAATGTTCTGCCAGCTATGTAGGCAACACAAACAGGAGGTCAAAAATATTCTTGTAAAATAGTATTTTGTTTGGAATTATTATTTATTTTGATAAATATAATATTATTAAGACTACTAGCTGTTCGTTCAGGTCCAAATGCTCTGTAAAGGGGTCCTGCATAGCCCCGGTTGCTTTGCGCATTACCACCCCCCCGCACCCACCCAAGCAGCAAACCTAGGAGAAACACTGGAGATGGCTGACATTATACAGGCACCAAAATCAGTCATCAAGGAGGCGTGTTTAAATCAGAGCTAGAGCTGCAACCCTCCACATATGATGTGGCGTGGTGCATCAAGATACTTAAAACACCAGATGAACCACAACAACTATAATCTAGTTATTTTCTACAGATAATTTACACTGGCAGATGCGTCAGCCTTGCCTTGAAGGTTAACATTTCCAGACAATACCTGACATTCTCCATTCATTCTGTCATTCACTCTTAATCTAGTCCTGCATTTTCAGGGTGATTGGTGTCCAGAGTGAATTTCACTGATGTCATCAGTTGGAATTTAAAATATGAAAAGCACAAGTTGAGTCAGAGTTTATCTGAAAGTGCCATGCAGCCTCTGTTTCTAAAGGGGGACATACTTGGCAAGACTTTGATTCAGAAGACAAACATAAGAAGAAAGAGATGGATAGAGTACAGGCAGACTGATAAAGCAACATGTCCTCAATTAATATATCTGACTGCCACCAACATATGTGCATTTATTTAATTTTCTTGCTGCTTCTAGGCAAAAATATGCAAAACCCCCCAAAGATTGTCATCTGCATCATCGTCCATGAACGAAGTGTGCGTTCTTTTAAAGCCCAGGGAAAAAAAACAAGAACAGTCAGAACCACCAGAGACAGAAACACAACAAGGTGCTATATTTGCATTTGGTGTGACATTTCTCTGCCAAGGTTTGCCATCTGTTCTCTCCAAGCAAACAAAATGGATGTTATCATCTTCAGCAAACTTGCCCAATTACAGACATTTGCTCAGCTCAGTATGAAATCATGGTCATGATATATTCTAAGGAAATGTTTGTACATGGTAAGATTATAAAGTGAACTAAGCAAGCCAAACAATCAAAATAATAAATATTACTCTCAAAACACAAGAAATGCTTCTTAAAGTGTTGGACAAGAAATAAATGATATCTAAAACGCCAAATACAATTTGCGTTAAGATTTGACAAATATAAACATTAAATTAGAATAGTTAAGAGGGGAAAAAGGCTACAAAACTATATACACATATAAATATTTATTAAAATACAGCATTTTAGATGTATCTGGTCAGAAAGTCATCGTGTTCTCTCAAGAAACAAGAATAAAGCAGTAGTTGTCTTCCGCTCAAAAGTTTCACATCCTGAGAATGACACCGCTAGCTAATCCTGGCTGTCTTTAAATCACAGACTCGGAATATCCATAAATCCACTTGTGTACGTTACATGATTACAATTGCATGATGTTAACTGAACTTCATAAACGATGCCATCAAAGTTCCTTCATGCACAGAACAGTTGTTAGGTGCCCTGAAATTTGATTTGACAGGCTCTGAGAATCTGACAGAGCACTTGGGACTAATGTTTAAAAAAAAACATAATGTGTTCCTGAAAGACACCCATCAGGGGACCAGCCAGTGCCCCTACGGCCTGTCTGGCCATTAGAACCCCCCCACCCACGTCTTCTGTGGGTTTATGTATAATCCCCCCCCGCAGTTCTTCGTTATCCTTCTCCCACCCCTGAGGTCAGCTTCTTCTCTGACTTGCATTCTTAGAGGACTCTTTTGACATATCTGCCCACAAATGGTTATGCCTTTATGGCTCTGAAATCCAGTGTGAATGCTTTCTTTGACGGCCCCAGCTGACTCTCCATCAGACGTTCTCACTGGAAATAGAGGCCCCCCCCGTGACAAGAATAGAGAAATCTGATTTGTCTACCCCAGCAGTCGTGGCTTGTCTGCACGCTGGCCTAAATGCAAGTCAGATTACAGGGTTTTGCAAATTAAATGGTTGCTTAAGTCTTGACTTGAGTGCTGGTGGCAAATCCGAGTAAAGACAGGGCCAAAGTCGTAGAATAGACAGATTGAAAGATGGCGGCAGGGATTGAGGAAAAGCAGTGCAGAGGATTCGCCTAATTATCACATAAAAAACAATATTTGTTTTAAATTCATTCTCATATGCCCACACAAGGTTTGTGGCACTGTTTTAAAATAAAGAAGCGCACTCAAGCTCACTAGTTAATGACAGAAAGATAAACACACATGTGGCACCTCACTCAGTCGCTCCATCGCTTACTTAATGACACCACTTTACTCTTTGGTGTATTCCAGTCATGCCCTTCATCCTCCTCCTACGGTCTTAGAGACGCAAATACACTCACACAAACAAGTCTTCTTGTAAACTTACATGTTTAGACCTTACAATCTGAGTCTGAGTTGGTGGGGGGGGGGTCTGCTTTTGTCAGCTCTCCCACTGCTCCATTACCAAACTCTATTCAGTATTCCCTCCAAAAGAAAAGATAATTCAGACCTAATGACTGAGTAGTATTCTTACAATACAAAACAGGCTTTGTATACATTGTTCCAGGGGGTAATGTGATATAGTGAGACACCAAGTCTCTTATTGACATGCTGTGTATATAGAGAGTAGGATATAGAAAGTGTGTATTTGTGTGCAGTCGGGTGGTGAGGTCCAGACAGACAGCGGGGTTTGGAAAGAATTGCTCTGCGATGACATCAGAGCCACAAGTACAGTGGTGGCTGGGACTGCGGCTGCAGAAAACCTCAGCTGTAGGGTCTGCTTGTGTGCCTGGCACAAGCTGAATGGCTGCAAAAAAAATGTGGCTCCCTTTGAGCTCCTTCCTTGTGGACCCCATGGTCTGCACACAGCGACAGAGACCAGCCTTTACGTTAACTGTTCTCCTGGCTTACGTCCTATGGACTGCTCTCTCCTCTGTTTTTTGAAGAGCACAAACGCTGTGTGTGACGAGAATGTGTGGTGCATTACCACCACTTTCTTTAATATTTCTTAAACATCAAAAGAACAAGGTTACGTTATGACCTTAGCACCAGTATTATTTATGTCCCAAGATAAGATGCTACTGGTACAACAATGGAAACATGCAAAGCCAGACTTCCGGTCCAAACAGTTTTACTCGAAAACAGGGGCACAAATGTGTTATATAAACAGCATTAAATGCACTCAAATATTTTTAACCCTTGAGTCAGTCCATCTTACTACATTTCTCTGTTTATCTCTAACTGGTGATTTACATCATTACATGGCGTTTCATCCATAAGAGCTCCCCCACCAGACCTCTGAGAGCATTTTTCTAAACTCACTGTTTCCTTCCGTTACTGACAGGTGGATTTTAATGTGGAACTCTTTTTTTTTTTTTTTTTTTACGTATTTTGGTAACAAGTGTAATGTTGGAGGGCTGTTCTGCTCACTTGAAAGGCAGCCATGACCATGCTGACCCTACCCCCTAGGCTGTAATCTAAAGCCCACATCCATCACTGCGACCCCTGACCCCGCCTTTCACCGTGCAAGTCATGTGACCAACCTAACATTTCAAAGACAGTGCAAGCAGTACACCAAACAACCCCAACACTGGAACCCGGAACTGGTTTTAATTGGTGTAGAATGACTGTCGGCCCGCTCCTATACTGTGTGGCCAGTTAAAAAGTAAAGTTATTTTAAAGTAGAGCTTCTGTTAGGGGATATAATGAAATTAATCAGGACAACGACATGGATATACCTTTCTTAAGCCTGAAAGACCAAACGCATGACAAGACACTAATAGGCTTTAGAAAATAAACTATGTTCTCAGCAACTATTTAAGTAAGAGGATGAAGGTTTTGGATCTGGGAGGATTCAATTAAAACATTCACAGTCATTAACCCAATTAATTCCCACACTTTAAATGGGATTTAACGAACAGTTGACTCCAGACAAGTCAGTCGAGAGAGGTATTTGTCCTTCTCAGAGGGGAATAACTGAGAAGCCACACAGGCCCACGATCACATACCAAAAACACCAACACGTATCTTGACAGATAGACAAGACAAAGGTTGTGGTTGGGTTGCCCTGGATTCAGTGATATTTTGTGTGTGTGTGCGCACGCGCGCACGTATGTCAGAGGGACACACGTAACTAAATGGAGCCAACTACAGCAGAAGATTGCAGTTATCACACTGGCCCATGCAAATAGGAGAGTTTATCCATGTCGCCTCTTTTGAGCCAGTGTGGATGATAATGTGTTCCCCAGACTGGGGCTTTCTTGTCTCTGAATACCTTTTGTGAATGGAGGAATAAGAGGGAATGTAAACGCTAATGAGTTTTCATTCAACAGCGATCAGGTGTGTTTACATTTTGTTAATGGAGCCCTCATTAAACCTTAATGAGGTTTAATCAGCAAGCACTTAACTGCTGTGAGACGGCAGTACTGATCAACATGTTGCATGCGACCAATGACAGTTTATTAAGATGCAGAGAAAAAATGATTACATGTCTCTCACTGTGTGACTGACATACACATACACAGGTGGTTTATATTTTATCCTAACACCTATTTCCACATGCAATCGATATGAGAAAAATAACATTCCTTTTCAGTAATAAAACGTCTCATCAGAACGTCTTACTCAGACCAATGCCTTGAATTAAACATGTAATAAAAACATTAAACAACTGACCTTTCAATGACACACTGTACGGATGTATTGTATTTTAATTTTTATGTATTTTATCAGCTATAATGAACTCTTAACCGAATGTGGATACATAAACTTGATCTCATATATTTCACCCAGTGCATAAACTGTTTCCAACTTTGGCCTTTCAAGCACTGAGGTAAGACAAAATGTGTTAATAGCAAAATAACAGATTCAGCTACAATGCAGTGACACTCACCGGCGAAAGAATTAAAGTCCATCGACAGCATTGAATTGGTGAAAACTGAGCATCTTATGTATTTCGAAGGCCGCTTGCTGCATTTATCCAAGCACTACCTACACTGACTTCTTTGACCACTTGCTTTCAACTCTATGCAACTTCTTCCTGTGACCCCTGTGCCCTCCTCTCCTTTCCTTTGGCCCACCTCCTTTGCATCCCTCCCATTATTCTCCCTCCCTCTCTCTCTTCTGTGCCTCAGCCTGTAAGGTGGGAATTAGGGAAACTCCCTCAGCACTTGAGGAATCCTGTCACTTTCTGTCTGAGGCTGCTTAAAAAAATAATAGATTTTCCTCCACTTTCCCCACAGGTTTATGTGGGGGAAAATTTTAAACGTACACCAAAGCACAAAACTTGACCAGAAATATTAAGTCAGGCACTTACCTGGGTATAGTGGGAACACAAAACGCCTTTAGGAAACAAAGGAGGGAATTGATACCCTCTAATAACCCCACATGGAGGCCACTCCTCCACCCATTCTGTCCCACTATCTCTAACCACTCCCTAAAAGTTCAGTATTATACCCTCTGACCCAGTGTCAGCTGCAGAGGCGCTACTCCCACCTTCTCTCATTACTTGGTCCAGTCTTAATTAAGCTCCTGCATGACTGCTTTTCCTAGGACTGCTTTAACCCAATTTCCTGGCTCAACAGCTCAAACAGTTATAAGCCTACTTGAGTAGACACATACATGCACAGCTACATATAAATATAACCCACATAAGACTACTTATTAACTACATTTTCTCACGCACACTCTCAGTAACAGTCAAGGCCCAGCTGGCTGCCATGTCTGCACCCCACTGCCTGCAGGCCAAGACCAACCCTCCATAGAAAAGCTTTTAAATTGATAACAGTGAGAGTCAGAGAGAAATGGAGTGAAGGGAGTGGATGGTGGGTCGGTGGGAGCGGTGGGGGTGTTGAGTAATGCTATTAGAGCACGGCTGGCTTTAAGGAATCTCCATCTCTGGAGCCCAGAGGCGGATCAATATGAAGATAGAGTGCAGGGAGCAACTGCTGGCAGCACTTCCCCTTTAAAACAGGAGCGGCTTGCCAGGAATTAAGGGAATTCTGCAAATTCCCGTTTTGGAGAATGGTCCGGCCTCCCTACCTCAAGTTGGAAGGCCTTGTCCAGACTAACCAAAAGTGTTTCACCCACAGAAATCTTTTGTTGGATTCCTTTGGAACAAACAAAAAGTACACATGCAACAAAAAATCCTTCCTTGAAAAATACCAATTACCCATGTACAAATATGCATGTCTCATACATGCACCCTTATTACACTCTAATTATTATGTTTTATTGGTAACCTCTGAAAATGTTTCTTTGTGTGTCAGTCAAGAAGTTAGAAAAAAGGCCAAAGCAACTCCAAACACCCAACTTTTCAACCACACATACTAGTTGCTGATTTTCACCAACCGACAGCTCCTTCTACAAACGGCTGTTCCTAGATAAACTGATACTGCAATACAACTTTGCATATCTCCAATTTATAATATATCTCTTGTGCTGCAAATGTGTTTCTATTGTTAACACGTAGTGTGTGTGTGTGTGTGTGTGTGTGTGTGTGTGTGTGTGTGTGTGTGCTCGACTGCAGCTTTCAGTGAAGATGGATGACCAATCTGCAAAGGCCAAGAAGGCTTTAATTCTATGGTAGCCTTTTCCACAAACCTGGCAACGCTAGCCAAACCCAACAAGCCCAGAATAAGCGACACCACACTGCTCTCTGCTTTGATAGACTGTGGAAAACCAAAACAGTAAGTCAGAAATAGAGCTCATGGGCCACTACTCATAGTGTAGCTGCAGGGATCCGATAAAACCTAAATGCCAGCCACCGTGTATATATACAGCGAAGAATGGGATGGGAAGGTCCAATCACTCATTGTATGCCTCCACAGCAAGTTAATACGTGAGGCTGATGCTTAAACACACATCTTCTAGATATGACATAGCTGATCCAAGTCCCCAGCGGCTTAAGGAACCTGTCACTGTTTTACTTATACAGGGCCATCTGCTGCACAAAGCTGTCACAGTATCATAGATAATGAGAATTCAATCAAACATTTTGAAATATACGTCCCTTTCAGGATGAAACGTACTTTGTATATGACTGCTTTACATGTGTTTGTTCCTGCAATTAATACAATACATAAATATTGATTTTCCACAGTTTGAATATTACATTTGCTACATATTTGAATATCCTTTTTCCTAAAACAAATGTAATTTTCCTTTGTTTGTTCTAGTACATCTACAGGTAGTATGTACAGTCTTTTGCAGATTTTCTGCAATTTCTTTCAAAATGAGAAAGTTAAGTTAATTTATATTTGTAGTCATTTCATTATTTGTATTTTTGTCTCTTGACATGTAGAAAGCTGCGTTTGAGAGACAGTACATATTCAGGAGAGGAGGCCTGGGAGGTTTTTTTTCAAGGGATTAGAAAAAGCAAGGTCATATGAATCTTCCAGCTGTGAGGATACAAATAACCCAACAGTGCAACGGACAGACAGATAGGAGGACAGATGGAAATCCACAGGTCCATCTCGGGATTCCAGCTGTTGTCAGAGCAAGAGTGGCCCCACTTGCCTTAGTCAAATGCTACACAGAACAGATGGGAGAGATAGGCGAGAAGGGCAAAGTTCTCGCTTGCCCGTTTTTAACTAGTAGCATTCACAAGAGGGCACAAAGCCACACACATACCCACACCATGCTCAATCTTGTGTGCACATATATTTAAATCTGTTTTAAAAACATCCTGCCACAGTCACTGCACTGCATTGGAATTGTAATCCAATATATATAATGTAGTCTTTTTTCTTCAAAAACAAAAAAAAACTGCATCAAAAACAATTACACAATGGGAAGGGTGTTACAACATTTCTATATTTGCGTGCTCGGCACATAAATGCAGACAAAAGGGCCGGAAGACTACCCTCAGCCTTCTGGGAAAATTCAAAATGTCAATCATTAACTCATGTAAAAAGGGACGTGCAATCAAAACAAAGCTTTCCTTCCTTCATTTTAATCATGGACTCTAAACACTGGATAAGGCCCTCCATAGCAAACTACCTCAACAAGTTCACAAACCAGACATAGTTTACCATTGTGAAGAACCGCAGTTCCAAATCTTGTGTGTATGTTCCCCTGCACACGTGTGTACACAAGCAAGCCCCTTTCACACATATGTGATCTGTAAGGACTGTCATGGGACCAATCCATCACGGCGTCTCCCGTTAGCCTCGCGGTACGAAGCATTTCTGACAAAACACAAGTCCAGCTGAAACAGGCATCAAAGCCATCACAGACATAGACACAGACACAGACAAAGACACACACACACACACGCATTGAGACTCAAATCATAAGCTTGATCCTTTCACAAGGCATTGAGCATCTCACATATCAAAGGTCTCCCTCAAACACTCAATAGCATCCCTTTCAGCTCTCTACATGAAAGAGAACACTGTGGTGTTTCATAATATGCTGTTTTCCCATTTCACAGAGCTCAACTTCAAAGAGGGCTAAATCAAGTTGGAAACATTTCGCTGCGCCTTTGGTTTTGTCATTTCCTGATATTTTCAGTAGGAAATCATCAGGGGGATAGTAGGGTCATTAATAACTTAACACACTAAACACCTTACCACATTTGCTCTCAAAAGATCTGACACTTCACTCACACACACTGGGGTTTGTCTGAATTGCAGAGAGAGACACAGAGAGGGGATATGTGTTGCGAACATCTGGCCAAGTCCTTATCACCATGGGAAAATGTCTGAGGAGAAGCCTGCGTTATCCCTGCAGGGTCAGTGCTTGTCTGGACTTCCACTGTGTGAAAGTGTCATAGTGCTTCCTCTCATTAATGGGAAATTAGGGAAAGGCGATAGTCTTGTTTGCAGACTGCCCTGTGCTATTCGTAAGACTTACACCTCAGGCTGTTTTGCCTTAAATGCCTAACAGTCCCCTCCATACTTGAACCATGTGGGCGGAACTAAGTGCACTTTAAAAAGCGTTTCAGTGGTGCAGTACATTTTACTCTAGTTTCAAATAAATAAATTGATTTCCTCTCATCATGCGTTTTAATAGGTTACACATACGGACAAACCACAACAGATTTAAACAACGTATTATTTTCCAAAACTTTTATTGCACATCATGATTAATTGCTTTTAGAAAACGTAAGAAAAAGGCTTTTGTCAACGTCATGTCCATGCCATGCCCACAAATCAGCAGAAAAGCGCGTTAAAAAACTTCCGGCGCTCTTTTCCAATGGTTCGCTGGCAGCTACACATCGCAAATCCCAAGGATTCTAATCTTTGACTCAACTCAAAAGATGTAAGTTTACCACCGTAATTGTTCATTCACCAAGTCACAAGTTGTATTTTAAGGTGTTTTGTTCTACCTGCATTGTACAGTGAATTTGGACTTTCGTGTGTTAAACCCACACAGTGAGTGGGCGTAATTTGGGCATGCCTACTATCGCGTTTATGTTTTAAAAAAAAGCAATTATAGAGTATGTGTAAATCAAGAGTTATCCCAGAAAAAAAAGGTTTTGTGACATTAGATGAAAATCCTCAGTAGCAACGATCTATGTCCGGCTGATCTGCTCCCTCAAATGTTTTTTTTCTGTCTTTGTTATGATAGCTTCAGTCTCAATATCAATATAAGTTTCGCTTGGCATATCTTAACCGCAAGACTGCTACCCAACGTTAGCCCTTAGCAGCCAGTAACGGAGGTGCTATTGACTTCAGTTAAGGTGCATTCAATCTAAATGAAGTAAAAATGGGTATTAGGCGATGATGCTCTTTAGCAAGTTGTGTTCACTGCAATCTCGTAAAACTTACTCTTTGGCGAAAAATGTGTTGTTGGAATGAGATGTTAGCAATATATAAAGATATTACTGATGGAATTATGACTTGTTAAACTGTTCTACCATAGGGGATAAAGGGTATGTAAATATATAGGTATGTGCAGCAATTAAAGCAACGTCAAAACATGACGGTGACCCTTTATTGAAATGAAATAGACTCAAAATGTGTTTAATTTTTTATTCTTTCATATTGTACAAAATAAAAACCTTTATGTTGCATCGCAACATATAATTTTATATTATACTTCTCCTGCCATCTGAGTACCTGAAAGTAAGCGTGTAATGCGCTAGACCTAAGTTAATGTGTCAGAGGTTATGGCAGTACTTATATCTGTATACATTTTAAATATCGACAGCTGTCAGTAGGTGTGTATCGGCAGAAAGTAACCATAATCATTTCTGTTTTCCAATGATAGATGGGATGGCAATGTAAATTATGTACCAAAGTGTCACTACACAAAGTGACATTTTAAAGCATTATCGACTTCATCATGGACCCTGTGTACACAATCATGACTTGCCCTGTATACATGTAGACTGCCCATGCTAATAAAAAAATATGTGCAACTTGTTTTTCCTAAATATGGTGTTTATATTGTTTATATATGGAGGGAACCGCAGAAGTTGAAGTATAGCAGGACCTCAATATGCACCGCATGAAGATCCATAATGCCTATGATCCTGATGCTGTTGGCATAATCATCGAGGGCATACCAGTATTGGCTGATGTGTGCAATGTGGCCAGATCCTGTTGCCTCCTTCTGGGACTAACCTATGCCCTCAACCTTAAGTATCCTCCCAAACTATGAAAAACTCTGAAGTTTTCCAAAGACTCTGTGGGACTGGAGGGCCCGAGCCCTAGTCGTCATCCAGGTAGTGGGACGTCTCTAGTATTTTGGCCAATCAGAGTCAAGATAACAGCACCAAATTTCCAGGGGAGTTGAACCCCCCTCTTGTTAAACTTCCGTTGCAGTTTGCATTGGTGAGCAATAAACCTCTGTCGTGTATACACACTTGTTTCACGTGTTCTTATTAATTTAGGCAAACCAATCAGAAGAACAGTGTTTATTCATGTTTATTGAACAGTTAGATGAGAAGATACTTTTGAGTATCAAAAATAGCATATTGATCATTTGCACCTTTGAAAGTGCATTCTAAAGATTTACAAAGCTGTGTATGTATGTATGATGATATGATAAAGGCTACATCAGATTAAATGCGCTAGACCTAAGTTAATGTGTCAGAGGTTATGGCAGTACTTATATCTGTATACATTTTAAATATCGACAGCTGTCAGTAGGTGTGTATCGGCAGAAAGTAACCATAATCATTTCTGTTTTCCAATGATAGATGGGATGGCAATGTAAATTGTATGTATGATGATATGATAAAGGCTACATCAGATTAACAAAGTTGTAGTATGGCAGGAACAATAACATGGTACCTGCAGGCAGTTTTTTGAAATTGCAGGTAAAATTTCTGACAAATTGCAATATTGCAGGCAACGAAAAAAAAGGCATTTCACACCCTCTACATCTTATATATATCGAAAACTATATGAATGCATTAATTAATGCATGATTGCACATCATTCCTTCATATTTATATGATAGACAAATTGTGTTGCAGTGGATTTTAGTTTGAATGACAAAAATGCAGTGCATTCAATAAAAAATAAAGAGAAAAGCAGTTGGCCACAAGAGAACTGATCCTTTGCCAGTGCACCCACACAATTTGGCATTGAGGCGGTTTCATTCCAGACTGAAGCAAAGGCAGGGAACATTGATGCATTTAATCAGACAAGATATTAAAAGCACACAGATTACCTACATTCCGGAAATGAAAATGCCTTCTGCCTTCTCGCACCAATTAAAGATAGCCATGATCCCAGGGAGAACTATGATTCTGAAAACAAAATCAAATTGAAGACTTCCATGGTTGGCACAGGGCAAGGGGGGGGGGCACCTTAAAATGGTATTTGAATGCTTTTAGGAAGAACTTTTTCTGAACAAATACTGAATAAACTCAAGGTGATACAAAACATAACTTTGTTTAAGTTATCCATCCAACACTAAAATCATTGTCATAAAAAGCAGGAAGGCTGAAAAATGCCCAGCAGCGACTGTGACAATGCAGTCATAATGTCAAAACCAATGAACGAGTTGAATAATAATGTCACAGAGGTGACATTCCTTTGTGGTGGATAACTGTCATCTTTTCTTCTGGCTTTGGCCCATTAAGGGAGCCTGTAAGCGGTCTTTTTCTTGGCCCAGCTGGCTGCGGAGCACTATTACAGAGAAGCTGTTTGGACTTTGACCCTGCAGCCCAAAGAGAGCTGGGAAAAAGGTTTGAGCTCCTCTGCTCCCTGTCTGTGAGAGATGCAGGAAGCTGGCAGGTTGCTCAATGATCACTCCTTTCCCTGCTGTTGGTGAGGTACGATGGTCTAATAATGTGCACTATGGCACTTGCAAGGTGATGTGCTTTTGATCGGTGGCTGTACCCCTTCTGAGAAAAAACATACATACCAACAACTATTTTTTGCCATGACCATGTGTCTCCCCCGGCCCGTTACAACAAATGAGTTCACTGTTTTTACAGTTATTAGCGCTTGAGGGACAAATTCACCTCAGCAGCAAATGTATAAAGCCCAAGTGGTTTAAACGTTTGCCCAAAGATTACAACAAACCACACCGAACAGATCTGAGAAACGAGCTACTGCTTAATTAGGAGTGCAAGCAGAGGAAAAAGAGGTACCCAGCGTGGATTCTGTCAATATAAAGCCAATAGCACAAATTACTTGAAAACCCAAAGGCAACTGGTCCTACTTGAGTCCCTAACAAGGTTTTCACCTAATAAAAACCTTTACATAGAATGAGTAGAATGAAGAAAAAACATAGTTCATGCTATTAAAGCAACACACCTCGACTAATCAGACTGAACCTGTTTGTCGAAGTTAAAACCTGAAGCTAAAATAAAGACATTTTAATGAGAGCCATGACACTATGCATTTCCCACTGAAGTCAATGTCTGCTGCACTTCTCTGAAGTGAGAGACAACCATTGTATAGATCACATACCTGCAATTGCTCATGGCTACACATGATACCAGAGCCCCGACAGAACAAAATGCTTTGAAGAAGAAGAGAGCTTAAGGCTACATCACCACCACCACCTCTTTTGGTTTAAATGCATTGCATCTGCACCACTCCACAGTTTTTGGCCTCTGGAACAAATTTGTTTGGAAACAGCAATGGTTAATGCTGTACTGTTTGTCACATCGCAATGCCAGCCTGTACAATTACATAATGACAAAAGGATGTGATTTAAATAAATAAATAAATTAACATTGTCCGCAATAACATATCACCGTGATAACATTCTCATTTGGTGTCCAATCAGCTCATTGTCTAAACTCCTGACGTGGAGATGTGCATAAGTCTCTGTTTAAGCAGTAAAGTGTGTGGTCACTTCACACGAGCTGGTGTTAGCTGGAGTCTGGGTGGGTGGGAACATGGATGCTAATCGGCAGGTTTACGTTGAACCGGTGGCTAAGAAAATCCATCATCTGGCGCCAAAAACGAAATCACTCCCACCACAAGACACCACCGGTCTTCAAAAACATATGCAAGAGCCAAAAATAATTCATGGAGAATCCAGGTACATATGGAAAGCCCAGAGAGCAGTCGGAGTTGAAGATAAACAGCCTACGACTGATTAAAACTGCAAAGCCCTCAGCCTGCCTAAGTAGCTTGGTGTTCTCGACGGTGGGTGATTATCCTGTGCTTGGCTTGGGAGTGTATTAGACTGTCGGAAGGCAGTTAGAGAAAAAGCCAGCTGGTATAGCCACAGCATCCCGGCTGAAGAAGCGTTTCTATCACTGTGGAACAGAGGAGCTCTGCAGAGAGCAGGACACAAACCCCTCCTGGGGCCACACATAGAAAGTAGCGAGTGGTGCAAATGTGCGAGTCACACAGAACCTAAATATACTTTTCACTTACCAATGTGGCCAAAACATTGATAGGGCAGGGCAGTTCGAAGAAGATAACTAATACCAAAACCATGTTTTTTTTTTTATATGATAAACACATGCACATGTAATTGTTTTGTTCAAGTTAATAGCTGTGTTTCAAGTAAATGGCCTTGAGACAGCAATCATCAGTCAATGAGTAACCCAGATATCTAGCGTGATTATTTGGTTGACCGCAGTGTTTCCAGTGAATTACCTGGCAGCTACTGCGACAGATAATATCTAATTCTGTGGGAAAACAGTGAGCCCATTAATCTATCACTACTATACATAGCAGAGGACAGACTTTGATATTGTACGATTGTAAAGGGAAACAATTCTGGTTCTTTTAAAGTTAACTACGATCGAAGAGAAGAGAGCTGACAGGGCCGAAAGGGCTGAAGAGATGAGATGATAAATTCTCCAGGGTAGTATGAATAACACACGTGAGTGATCCATGGAAAGGGGAAATGGAAGAGTCACAGTCATGCCGACAATAAAAGTCCCTCTGTCGTGGGTTAGAGCTGTTTAACCTTTTGATCCTCTTCCATCTTAACACGGTTTTGGGCCTAAAAGGTTCGAGGTTGTTAATACAAACAAAAAAACTAAATGGAAAGGGTTCACTCTCTCAACGGGTGCTTATTAAAGAAGTTTACTTTCCTGACATTCTTTAGATTAAGAAATTATAATTAGATAGAGGTGTTGAAAATTGCCAGGGACATAAGTTGTTAAAATAACCTCATGTTTTAAGTGGGAGGAAGTCAAGATACTGCAATACAATAATGACTTTCTATCATATATTTCATTAAAGTAGTTAATACTTAAAAGAAAAGTACAGAGCTTTTTGACACATAGCAATTCAATGTTTTCCATTAACTGTTACCATGAGCAGTTGGTAAAACCTAAGAATACAACTCTGGTACTGATTCTCTGAGAGTATGAGACATCATGGTGAGACAACATGATGGAACTCAGTGAGACGGTCAAATCAAAGTAGTATTTGGAAACTGACTCATTTTTCATTTTTTAAACAATGGGTGACATGGGTGCTTTTAAACAAACCCTACCGTTTTAGAAACAGTGACACTTGGGAGTCTAGTTCCCAGTTACAGGTTAAGACACGTGCAAGGAAAACGTTATCATTAGGCCTTCGTGAACGCAGCGTGGACAAAACATTGTGTTACACTTTATCCAGGAATTGTGTTTACAGCTGCATCAACAGATCTGAGCTCAGCCTCTGCTGGCTCTCGGTCGGCCAACAGCCTGCCACATACTCAAACAGGGCATGGAAACAGTAAGAACACACGCTGTGGTGTACAGAGTTACTGCGGTCACTGCCGCCTGTACAAGTTTGAAGACAACTTTCCAAACGGGGTGTCCCCCCTGTGTGTATGTTTGCGCGCGCGTGTGCGTGTGCGTGTGTGTGTGTGTGCGGTGCAATTTCTAACTGCGGCCATCAGAGAGAGGGGGAAAATTCTCCATGCGTCCTGCTGGACCCCCGACTAACCACACACACACACACACACACACACACATCTTTCAGTCGCAGGCTCAATCACAGACTTCCATTTTCAGCTCGTGGCGTGAATAACACAGTCTAAAAAAACAACTGCGACACACGCAGACGTTCGGGTCCCATTTTAACCCCGTCGTCTGCGGTTTGGACGCGGCCAGCCGTCGGAAGAAGGCTGCGGCACGCGATGAATAAGTTCGGACCCGCAACGCGACCGTTAACTCGCGAGAGCACAACGTTGTGCTTGGTTTGGCCCGAACAGAGCGGCGCGTGCGGTGTCCTTTGATTAAAAGAAAAGAGTTTGCGTGCAAACTTCACCTTGAATCACGGCGTAGCTCCGGGAGATCCATGCAGCTACTTGCTCGCTCCCTCTCCAACCACCGTTGTTGCTCAACTTGCGGGAGCCAGCTGTGACAACTGCCACGAAGCTGGAGGTAACCACGGCGACGGGCTACCGGTGCAATCCTTTCAAAGTAATCATAGTATTTTTTTCTTTCTGAAAAAGTCATTGTTGCACAAGTAATTTAAGACTCAAAAAAGAATGGATATATAATTAGAGTAATACTGAACTAAACTACAATGCGTTGTAATATGTTATTTCACAATGGTTAAGTCACACGCAAGCTTTTACTTTTTTAAGAGGAAACAAAGCAAGTTCCGACGGCGGTGTGTGCAAAAAGCGGAGACTTAGTAAATATTCATAATTGCAATAATTGCACAAATAAATGTTTGTGGTGTCAAGTTTTTTGCGTTTCCCTTTTTGTGATTTATTGTATCATGTTTACTATTGTTGTTATTTTAATTTTTGCTGCATTTTTCTGTTTCAGTAGCTTCTTCCTCCTATTCTTCTTAATTATTCTATATGTTCATGATATAAGATAAACATGTTTGTGTTCTCAACTGTCATTATTAACATTATTTTATTACATCTTATTAAATCTTGGGTTATTGTTTTATGTCTCAAACGGCCTTTCTACTTGGCGTGTTACTGGCATCATGAATCTTTACACTGTATCTTTTTCTTCTACAAGCAAAGTCAAATTATTATTATTATTATTATTATTATTATTATTATTATTATGTTTTAATTATTGCTTAGCGAATCCTGTTTATATCATTTGGCCATTAGATGCTCTCAGCCAAATTGCATTAAACCATTATTATTAATAATTAATATTATGGTTATTATTATTATTATTATTATTAGTAGTAGTAGTAGTAGTAGTAGTAGTAGTAGTAGTAGTAGTAGTAGTAGTAGTAGTAGTAGTAGTAGTAGTAGTAGTATTACTATTATAATTATTTATTTTATTATTGGGTATAACCAGACCATTGTCCAGTGAATTGTGGGAGCCCATTCCTGAAACTTCAGATTTCCTGTTAAACTAAATTAGTCAAGGAAATCAATTATCAAGGAGTAGTTCTGCTCTCTAACAGTATAGAGAAAACCTTTCTTCTTCCCAAGGAAGGGCACAGACAACTGTCTAATTTTATTCTGTGAGAAAGACAAAACACTTGCATTATATTTTGAATATATAATACTTTTTACAATGTATATTGCACATTTTCCTTCACCTATCACCTCAGTTAGCCCAATATAATTCCAACTGCATCAGATTTTCCATTTAAAACGGCTTCAACAATATATTTATTGGAGTATAATTTATATGCTATAGCATGGTTTTTACTATGGCCCACTAGTCATATTTGTATCCTTGTGACTGGACATCCTCATCCTAAAAGAATACCCACGCTACGGTTTGACTGAATTGGGATTTAGATTTCACAGCCCAACAAAATTCTAACAGCTGTCTTTTTGTACTTCAGAAAAACTTGTAGCTAAATTGATATGTTCATCTCCTGTTTTAAAACTTTAACATGATACTTTGGTCTTTTTCAAGCATGTGTACAGTACTGTGAGAGTACTATAATGCTGAATCAGCATTGGAAACCCAACACTGCAGGCGACTAGGGACCAATCCTAAGAATGCCTAACACTCAGTAATACATATTCTCACAATTCTGTGGGTTCTCAGCATGGCAGTATGATATAAACAGTTGCAGGTTTCAACATGAGGCAATTAAGGAACCTCATAACTCTCCCAGGGCTGCTAGCCATCATGTTTATCTTGAAAAAAGAGAAGGCATCTAACTTTAATTGCCACACACTTTGCTACACACTCAACCCTTTTGATGGGAGAGGCGGACTAGTGGAGAGGGAGACATAACTCGGACCAGAGGGCTGCCGGTTCGAGGCGAACCCCCCCCCACTGACAAAAGAGACTCCACCTCTAATGCCCTTGAGCAAGGCACCTACTCCATCTGCTCCCCGGACACTCTCAGCTGCCCACTGCTCTGTGGCCTTGCATATGCCACAGATGGGTTAAATGCAGAAGACACATTTCCCCCGACTTGTGTGTTTTGTTTGAGCATGTGCATGTTTGTGTGACATGTCTGTGGCAAAACTTTCTTACAAACTGAATTGATCTTGGTCTGTGTGAAATGGCTTCTTTGCCATCATTAGATGTGCCGGAATGTAATTCAAATGAATGACATGAATTATTAACATCAGAGAGATTATGTTCCTGAGGATAACCCATCAACACTAAATAGAACACTGAACCAAATGCCAATAGGCGTGCATCACAGTTGGCAAAGGGGTGAAGAAAACTGTCATGAGCTTATGATGGCTCTCATAAATAGTTTACATCAAATCAGCTTTCAATGTGCATAAAAATGTAAATCTATAGTGAATTTACAGAAAATGCGTTCAAGTGTTTAACACATTGGACAAACCAGCTGAGATGCGATCACGGAGGCTGTACCTGCTATGATGAAAGCAGAGTTAAATGGCTTGAGACGGTTTTTAATGAGAAGCACTCCCTCATTGGAACTTCACCTCTTATAATTAGGTGTGAAAGCATAGGTATAGTAAGCTTTAAGCATACTTGTCTTCAGAAACAGTGCCATCTGCTGTTACTCGTCGAGGGGAAGGACCACACGTGTGCTCACACGCTCACTCGAAGAGTGATTCTCGCTACAACTTACTGCAATGCAGCATAAATACACCTTCACATCTCATTTCAGCAGCAATACCATTTGTCTTAAGGACTAGTTGAGCCAAGGACATGTCAATTCTCTTTAGACCCAAACTTCAACTATGAAGACAGTTTACCCACAGGATTAAGTCATATGATGCTCAAACGGTGTGGTCATCCAAAGTGGATGAGAAGAGATATGATGTATACAGGGACTTGATACATGACAAACTACAAATGCTAAAGGAACGATAATGAACTCGAGTGTTTTAATATCCATCCTTATAGAAATCTTACATTTGAAACGGTTACTAAATCACTTCCGGTGCCTATTCCATCCAACTTCATACCTTTAGTAAACAATACTTATTTTACACATTTGCATCATCAGCTTGACTGGAGACATTTTACCATGAACCAACCTCACCAACACAACACTAACTGCTTCGTTTTCTGCTGGGGAAAAGTGAGATTGCAGCTTTAAAGGAAAACTGGTACATTGGGGGCTGAGGTCATATAACTCCGGCACCAGAACCAGAAGAAGTATTCATAGAGATTGCATATTTGAAATGTGCAAACATAACAGGGTTCATCAACTGCATAAAATATTCTAAATGTGCAACTCCACTGTAAGTATTCTGATGCCATCAAAACATTCCGACACAATTTTCAGCCATCTGGGATTATGAGCTATTTACAAAGTATTCAATTCAACCAGCTCATCATAAGTTCCTGGAGAAGAAAACAACGAGATATCACTAGTCATTGCTGTTGCAAATGAGTTCTCTGAAATC
The DNA here is from genome assembly GCA_016785305.1 of Colistium nudipinnis. NCBI lineage: Eukaryota > Metazoa > Chordata > Actinopteri > Pleuronectiformes > Rhombosoleidae > Colistium > Colistium nudipinnis. The sequence goes on along the minus strand of JAFBJU010001010.1, from coordinate 564,511 downwards.
TGATTTCCACACACATGCAGCATGGTGAACCCCTCAGTGCTTTGAGGTGAGAGTCAGGGTGGAGGACACACGGAAGATCTGAGGCAGCATGTTGCTCAACTGGTAGAACATTTCCTCCGAGATACTCTGTGAACAAGACAGACAGGTGGCAGTGAGCAACACGGGAGAGATTGCTGTAGAACCAATTTTCAAAGAAATGATAAATACATAGAAAATAAAACAGGAAAAGAAATACTACATTTTTACCCACACAATGACAATAAAAGGGATTCTTGGGCATTCTATTCCATTTGAATTAACAACAAAAACACATTTGCACTGTTTGTGTAAAGCCAGGTGTTAAGTGTCTGCTCTAAATACCGGGTCTTTTGCTCCTGAGGGAGCAGTTGTCAAGATGCTGAGAGTATTTCAGCTCTGTCAGCTGTGACTTTAATGGGAGATCATACTGTGTCACCGTAAGCATTGCTGGCCATTAATTGAGAAAGTTAAGTATTAATCTTAAAGCAGGAACAAGGTTGCACACGAATCGCTCAGCCCCACACAAACCCAACTGCATATATTTAGCCACCGCGCCTCTTTGAGGCGCATAAAACAATGCCGTTTCACGAGGTGCTATTTTGAATACTGTCTGAGCACGTAGCTGACAGAAAGCCAGTTCAGTCGGAGGCCTTTGATGCCACTGGTTTTAACATCTTAACCTGTCAACTTGGGATCATGCTATAGGCCCTGCTGACAAACCACAAAAGCTATAGGGATACAGCATCCAGCCAAACCAATAAAAAGCATGCTTAACGCAGCACTCAGGGCGCAATTACCTAAAAATGGAAGAGAACTAGAAACAATTGTTTCATGAATGATTTATTTCTTTTACTTAACAAAATCCACTTACTTATGTTTTACAGTAGGGCAAAGCATTGTAGTTGGATTGCCAGGTGAATTTGAGATTATACTTCAGTGTATACACATAAATCCCATTGCGTATAACAAATGTATACGGTTGCATCTCAGAACTTTAATTTATCACAGTAATGCAAACATTGTTCAAGAAAACCTAAAGCGCTACAACTAATGATTCGTCGCATGCTTTTCATGCTGTCTTTCTTCTCTGTCTGCACCCATAGGTATGTGCTACAAGCAGGTGTTCCCTTTCTGATGTTTACACGAGACCTAAATATATACATTTCTGATGACTTTAACATTAAGCTTTGCCCGCAGGGAATTACTTCAAGGATGATTTTCGATACAAGCTATAAGACAGGACAAAATAAAAATAAAAATAAAACATTCAATGATGCTCTCACCTTTGGCACGAGAAACTGAACTGTGCGTGATATGCCTCCATCCCAAGAGGCCATCTCCATCATGAAGCCTGTAAATAAAATAGTCAAAAATTAACTGTTTAACAAAAAGCAATTGTTTTATTCAAGTTTGTCCAATGGATTTTTTTTGTGTTGCTGGTAATAATGATGTTTTGTGCATACAGTTTCCAAAATTTGCTTTGTCCCCTTATGGTTTGTGATTCTTAATATTTTCTGGAATGAGACAACTTTAAGACAGCTGTCCTTAAACCATAACATTTTTTTTAGGCCAAGAGAAGTGACAACCTGGCTGGGTGAAGAGGGTGGCATGGTAAAAACATATTACATTTCTAACGTGCATTGCTTTATGGCATATTTATAGTACTATCAGTAGACACACCAACGTGTCTGTATCTTCAAAGACATTTTTCAGCTAAAAAAAGAATCTCTCGCTCTCTGACTTTGAAAATATGTAAAGAATACCCGAGGTGCCTCCTACATGTTTAAGATAGTTGACCAGTTTGAGTCCTAGAGTCCTAAACTTTCAGATGTAAATACCTAAAATAATAAAGTAAAATTGTTTATTAAATGATCATGAATAGAAATAGGGACAATAGAAGATCTAATATAAATTGCTTTTTTTTATACCAGTGTTCATATAAACATACTTGGTATAAACTATTAAACTTGATTTAATTTCAAACTTTCATCTTACCTTTGACACATTTGAATACCAGCTCGGCTCGCTTAAGACACCATGGTATTGTCATCTCCTGCAGAGGGAAGAGAGAGAAAAAATTAGAACATGGAATCTCCCAACACTCTCTGTTAGTTGTGTAAATAAATAAGTGTATTATGTGATACCTCATGCCAGTTAATCAGCACAAAGACTGGTTGTAGAAATGCCAACAATCAGGCAAAACTATTGAAAGTTCAGTCAATTACACACGCACACGCACGGACAAACACACAGAGCCTTTCACCTACTCGGAAATATGTTGCCCCCATCCCAAGTCAACAAAGCTCAAGTTTAAGTCCATGTTAACTGTTTCTTTCTCTACCCGGGCTGGCCTTGCGATAAACTACACCGTTTGAGCCTGCATCTTAAAATATATCTATAATATAATAAATCTGGTACCAGTATCTGTTCATTTAGTTAAATCAACCAAGTCAATAGTATTTTACTTAATTCAGATGTTGTGTTTGCCAAGCAGCTGAAGCAAAAACAAGGCAACAAAAAAGAGGTTGTCCAATAATGCGAGAGTCACTGTCTGCAAACTGCCTCCCTAACTAAGTGTTTTCAATTTCCTCTCCGCAAACATTTAAACATGTATTATAGTGTCAGTGAGAAATCCTTCTTTGTTGTTCAAAGTCTAAATGCTCTCACAGAAAAAAAAATATATTTCATATAAGTATAGGAGGCACCGTCCTATTTTGACTGTGTCTACAGTTCATGCAGACAAACTATGCCAGTTGTTTTGATGCCGAAATGCAAGAATAGGCTTGCAGAAACAGGCATGCATCTCTACTAAATGGAAACCGAGACAAAAAAGAAGGCAGATGGAAAGGTTTGGAACCAGAAGCCATCAATTAAAGATCCTCTGGGTCCCGGGGCTTTAAAAGTTAGACTTTTTGGTTATGTAAACAAAAGGCTCTTGATTAGGCATGAGAAGAAAAATTGCACCGGGCATGTTGTGGCACGGTGGCACTCGAGGCAAGGCCTTGTTGAGAAATGACTTTACATCTTACAGGATTCTCTGGTTATTACGATTTGATTGTTTCTTACGAACTAAGGGGGAACTGCAATACAGGTTGAAAGAAAAAAAAAAAAACGATTAACCAAACAAAAACAGATATACCAATTATTCTATTATGATACATGTTCATTCCAGAAGGGTCAGCTTCTGGGAAGACATTTAGTAGCCAAATCTGGCAGGCGAATCCCCAAGAGCTTGCAGTGTTGTCAAATAGAAAGGAAAAAGAAATGTCTCTCATCTATTTACTTTTTGACATTTTCAACTTCATTGGACAGTTTGAAGTATGCATACTGACAGGAAACGTGGGAAAAGGAGGAGGAATGTGCAACATATCTTGGAATATCACCCAATAAGCCAGTAGCTCCAAACATTATTGTTTGATATACATATATAATTTTCAATTGTTAATATTAGATTAGTATATTCATTTGGGGATCATAATTTATTTTGATACATTAGGACAGTCAGTACTTGTGCTAATCTGCCTTCATAGCCAGCACTCAAAGAAGTTCCAACTATTATCAAACCCAAAAGCTATCAGTTTGAACCACCACTCATCAATTATCAGTAGCATTAGTATTTAACTTTGACTTTTTCCCGTATATTACATTTATCTAACAACTGAAACAATTCATCAGTTTAGCCAGGGGACTATTAAGACTTTATTAGGCACAAATGATTTAATGATCAGAATACGATATCATTAGAATTGTTTTGAATTTCAGCTGGGATTATTCCCACACTACCCCTAAAATTTTAGTATAACTAACGGATAATGTGAGTGTTAGTGAAAGCTGGCAGGGGAATAATGTGTACGTCAGCTTCATAAAGGCTTAGAAGTGGTGGCAGGACTCCAGCCAGCTTTTCTTACCTCTGACATGTCATGGACCAGGAGCAGAGGCACGGTGACAGTGGTAATGTCTTGGGTACAGCAGACCTTCAGGATGTTCCTCAATCCCATTATGGCTGGGTCGCGTGCTGTGATGTTCCCTGAACGGACGTTGTCGTCCACACACAGGTGGAAGACGGCGTGGACCTCTGACAGGTTGGAGTGCCGTGAGATGTAGAACTCGCCTTGAGGGGGAAAAGAAAAATCTGGTATATTAAAAGGATGGATGGGTATATTTGTGCATGTGAAAAATCAATTAAGAACCTTTACCTGGCACAATGTTAGAGGGATTTCTTTCAACATTTTTGCTCTTATCGTCAGATCCATTCCTTGGCATCTCTGAAAAGAAATTGCAACAATCAGTGTTAACAATATCATATATTATACATAGGTTTTAACATTACATTTAAATATGATAATGCTTCGTGGCAATGGCAGCTGCTATGAAGTGCCTTCTATTTCCTCACTGTTAAATCCTCTGTTCCCGAAAATTGTCCAAATCTGTAAAAAGCCTATAAACCTCTTTGAAATACTGCATTGTTTCAGTCGTGTGTATGTTTACATTTCCCTCAGTTCAGAGTTAAATAGCTAAACAAGGCCATTCATAATAATATTAGTTTAGCATTGAATATTGCATAGCAGGTGGACAGCCACCCTGGCTGCCTAGAATAAAACATGTATTTCAGTATTATCTGTCCATGTCACTAGATAAATCAAAGGTTCTGAAGAAATGTACATGTAGGATAAGATTGAAAAGCTTCTTTCTCTTTTCTCCTTAAATTTTCTGGGTATGTTACAGCTGTGGACGTGCACTGAGAATGACCAGCTACCAGTCCCACCAGGTTGGTCTTTATGCTTGCTGCTCCGCTGCGCCCTGGCATAGAGCACCAACTGCTGCACCTCCTCCAGCTGCTCCTCCAGAAACAGAAAGTGGAAGTCTGTGCACTCCTTCGCCACAGTTGCAAAGTCTACAGGTCAGCACAAAAGAAACCTGGATTGACATTATGAATGAAAAGTAAAGTCCAAGGATTTTCCCACTAGTTTAACTATACCACTTATTTCTGTGATTCCAAACTCCTATTTAAAGAGAACAATCACCACATACTTAGAAGTGAATCGTTTAAGGATCCCCAAAACATTACATTGGATTATATTCAACAACCTGACCTCTCTTGATGCCACTGTAGGAGTTGACCCTGTTGTCAACCAACAACACTAGACCACATAGTGAAGAAGAGTACAGGGAAAGGGCCGTTTGTAGTCGACGCAGCTTTGCTCCACCGCTGCCATGCCGACGATGTTTACAGAAATCAAGCACATCTGCCCGCACCAGCCGCAGGTTGTGCATTGTCTTCAGCTGGGCTCCTAGTAAAGTCAAAAAGGAAAAACGAACACTTAAATACACCCTGTGTTTAACTGGAAAATAAATTAAAGGTTATAATTATACTGCATTGAAAAACACAGAGCTTTAGTAACACAAATATGGGTTATTATACCCTCAACGATGGATGAATGATACAAACCTAAGTGTATGGTGAAGCTCTCCTCCAGCTGTGATTGCTCTTCGAACATCCTAGACGCAGAATCTGCAAGTTCTGATTGCTGATTGGGCTGTACCTTGATCTCCTCACTACAAATGAATTGTGCAAACAAAGTCGTTACAGCTAAATATAAAATAGAGCAGAAACAACAAAAACAAACTTAAAGGCTCAAGAAAAGAACAGCACAAACCTGAGATTCATTAAAAGACACAAAGAAAATTAAATTAATTATATTTTATAAAATTACTATATTATAGACTAATGGGCATATACTGTTCACTATATATCAGTTATTGTGCACAATAAATACAAAACAAGGGACATAATTAACCAAACTACTTGTGCAAATCTCTGTTATAGGGATTACATTTTCTGGTCTGTGTACTTTTTGTACTACTTGTGAGCTGTGAAATTCTGACAGTTTTCTACATCTTTAACCAAACATGCAAGTGTTTAGAGTGATGATGTAAACATATTAAGTCGCACCTATACATAACATAAGAAAAACATTTATCAGTAAGGAAAAACATGCAGAATCAACTTAGCCTAAGCTTTTCGTGGTGATTTCTAAGTTTTGGCTTTAACCGAATAGCCTATAAATCCAGACAAAGAGTTTAAGAGCTGAAATTAGACAACGCTGCAGTGCTACATTACTGATAACCTCCTATTAGACTTTTCTCCTCACCTCTTATCCCAAGATGCCAGTCATAACTGACACAACAAAGCTTAGCATCAGTCAAACTAAGGGAAACTATCACTTCAATTCATATGTATATGTCGCCTTTGCTTCGAAAAGCCATCAGACATGTCATGTTTTCGATAACAACTGCATAAGTTGTTGATGACCTCTTGGTGAATCAAATCGGACCACTAGGACAGCTCTTTAACATTAACACCCACATAAGGGGTTATTTAAGCATTCAATTTATTGAATTATTAGTCATTTAATGAGTCAACACACCCCCTATTCAGTTTAAACTTCTTTCCTTCATTTTTGTCCTTTGATTAACTTATTTGGTCAGTATACGTTTTATTGTCACCCAACCTTTATGCTTAAGCTCAATACAAACAAACTATAGATTGACTTACAAGGTATATCTCACAGCCACAACACGCCTAAACAAGCTACACTGTCTACACAAAGACATGCCATCCCGTTGCAGTCTTTTGACAATCCCACTCCAAGCTCTGGCATCTGCAGATTTCATTCATCCATGTCGGCACTGCTGCTTGGCTTTTTCTACCGCACAAGAGTAAGCCCATAAGCACCTGACTCCAGCGTTCATTATCTTGAATCAACAATCAATCAGCTATACCGAAAGGGAGACAGTCATTGAACTGAAAAAAGCATATTCAGGTGCATATGGGTGTGATATAAGCCCACAGAAATCAGAAGTGTGTACACATACAACGCTTATGCTTTAGTGCACACATTAACAGGCTTTCTCTATACACATATACAAGCCCAAGCAGAAAAACTCACTTTATTTGGCTGCTGTTGTTGGATTTCTGTAAGTCCTGGTGCAACTTGATGACCCACTCTTGGTACTCCTGCTTTTGAATGCCAGTAACTTGCTTCAGCTCACTGGCCCACTTGTTCTCCAGCACCTGGTTAAAGAAGGCATATTCAAACACTGAGCAATTTTCATATGGGAAAACTCAACATAGCTTGACTGAATAGGCCTGACATGAACCGGTATAATGAGAAATATCCTGACTGAAGCAATTGGAGCTAAATACAATGCAGAGGGAGGAAGATGAGCCTAATTGTAACTCTGCTTAACCCTCTGGAGCACTTTTAAGTCTTTACCTGCTGTGCATCAAAATGCTGAGACGCCACTGCATTCACATCCTGGTCACTCAAAGTATTTCCGAGCTCGTGCATCACTTTATTCATTTCAGCTGCTTGCCTTTCAGACAATAAGAAAAATATCTGAATATAAGTACAAGCCTCACATTGTGTCATTTTGGTTCTAGGCAATAATCCTTCATAACAACCTCTCCTGAAGCTTCTTAAGCTCCATGTCTCTCTCACTGATGAGCTCAGAGATGCTAACAAAATAGTTGTGCTCCAAGTTGAGGAGAGTATCTGAGGCAGGGGAGTGGATCAGCTCATGGTAAACTTCGGCAAAGTCCTCATCCCAGCTGGGCTCTTCGGGCGGAGCATGCTCCAGTGTAGTCTGAAGCAAGAAAAAGATAATACTTACTTTAAATAACAGCAAATTATATTCCAGAGTGGTCACAAAAGGAAAAGGAAAGCAGTTTTCTGATTCTAAAACTCATTTCTTTATGCAAGTTCAGCAATCTTCAGGCCACAAACACACAGGACTCCAGAGAGCATCTATGTTTTTTCTGGGTGGCTGCAGTAAAATGTTGAGGGGCAGCCAAATATCATAAATGTCTTGTGGGCCAGAGGTGCTTAACAATATAAGTTGAGGCAGCCTCTGTCTTTTAAGCAATGCCTGGGCAAGTAACAGCAGAGTGTGCTATTGTTTAAACCCAAATGGTCATATTGAACATTGTTAAACATGATGAGATTTGCATCAGTGAGCTAACAATAAGCTGCTTGATATGTATTGTATTGTATGTATTGATCCACCAGGCAAAAGAGATGACTCCATTATTGAGTATATGAAACCACCATTACATATTGGATCTCTGGGAAGAAAAGCAAATGTAATCAAGTGTAATGAATAAGAGAAACCTTAAATGCAGCACATGCGGCTATGTAATAAGATTTGTTACCCTTCAAAACTCATGAATAATCAATTTACACATTCACTGCGTCTGTTAAAAAGCTTTAATGGTCCATTAAGTGCCCTGAAGTAAGCAGGAGACACTTCCGAAACAATCTTCGCCACTACAGAAACACAGAGTAGTGTATATATGACCAGGGTGTGTTGAGAAACCATAGTCTTGAAATTATCTTCTGGAACTCCTGCCAAGAATAAAGTGTGCTGTCCACATTATTAATAAACTTTTTTTCACAGTAATAATTTTTCTGCATACATGATTCTATTACTGTCTATATGGACTCAGTAATACCACTTTATTGTAGTAAACATTGTAATCATAATGTATCACACAATCCTAATAAATCAAAACAGATTTATAGCCACCTCACCAACAAAAATTGCACTGAAATATTCCTAAAGCTAGTAAATAGGGGGAATGTGAGGAGAGTTTACCATACCATGTGCCATGATGTAGAGTTAATTGAATCAGATACATTTGAATGACAGGACAAGAGTGAAAAACGTAAGCAATTTTTTCCGCAATCGAAAGCAATTGTGATTTTGTGTTGTGAATTGTGGTTAAAGCAGATGTAATGAGAGGCAGCATGGGCACCTTTTTAGTTCTATATGTGTAAAAATAAGTGTGAGCCCACAAACAATACATCACAAAATATGTCAAAAGTCTTCCATGATCGCAGGAACTGATATGATGGCTTGTTCTATCATTTGAAAAAAGCTATAAAAAATGCAGACATTGATTATTAGGCACATTTACATACTGAAATATGTTATTACCTCCAAGTATGACCGGGTCCACGCATTAGTGAGCTGGTTTACATCTACCTCCCCTGTGGAGAGTCTCTGCAGAGCCAGCTCTGCCTCTCTGTCATAATCCAGGATGGTCTCGCTCTCGATGAAGTTGGAAAGGGAAGTCTTTAGCTCTACAGGAAGAGATGCATACAGATCCAAGAAAAAAACATTTACATATTTTTTTCTGTGCAAGTCAAGTGGTACACAGTAAAATCAATGGGCTGGATAAATTCCATCCATTTAGATTTCAAACGAACAGCATGTCTGCTGGGAATTCTCTCTCTTTACCAGGAAGATAAGTGAAGGGACTTTGTTTCACAAGATTCATCTAAAATAAACTGAATCTGATTTTCTCCAGTCCAACTGTATATCAACGGATTACACATTATAGGTGAGCAAAAACAGATATTCTAGGTGAGGACAGTGGGAACGGCACCAGTCTGAAATGTATAATAACAACGATAATCACCATATTGTTGCTTTCTTACATTCCTGCATAATATTTGGATTTCTGGAATTCAGACTTCAGCTCTCTAATAATATTTGGATTTCTGGAATTCAGACTTTATAAGACCTATCAACCAGATGACACTACATAAGCAACTTGAATGTGAAGATTTGAAACAAAAACAATAGAATTGCTGTATGGATACATATGGGCTGCAGTCTCACCATTCTCTATATAGCAGGGTATTTTATGGAGCAGCATCAGGCGCCCGTGAAGGTCACTGATGTTCTCCTCAACAGGGAACTTCAGAGGCACTTTGAGGACACAGTTGCGTTTGCCTGCCCTGAACTCAAACATGAACTCCTTCTCAGCTGCACCGCCCACTTTGCTTTTGATCTTCTTCATGATGACAGCTGAAACATAGAAGGTGACAGTAAGACAAGACCGGAAGCAATTTATCTTCGGTCTGTGTGTGAAAATATTATTATTTTAGCAAATAGCTGCTCATATCAACATATCCATGCCTCTTAAACGTCATGTAAACACCGCAGGACAAACATTAAGATACAGTGAGACCCAGTTTTTACATGTGCTTTAACGTTTCTTAGCTGACTAATTACAGTAATTACTGCTTTGCGTCCTCAACCTTGTTCACGTCTGTAGAGAATTAGCTCTTAACTAGTAGCACAGCTAATGTTAGCATGCCAATAGAAGCACTAATGGATAAAAGCGACACTCTGCTGTGAACATGTATAGCTGGCAACGAGTTTATGATTTACTTTGAGCATATGAATATTGGCAGACCTGCCTGAGTATGAATGAGCTGTATTTCCTGTTGTTAGTCCAGCGCTGCTGTTTGTCGTCAGCTGACTGCTTCAGAATACACCAGCGTGACTGCAAAAAGCACTTTCGTCTGATTCGTTGTTGTGATTATATCATTTATAGTATATGAGCAATAATACGAGACATATAAACGGAAGTTAAATGGGTTCACAATCCCTGAAATATATTTCATTTTGTATATTTCACATGCAAAGCCGATTCAAAGAGCAACGAATCTACTTACGCCAAAGTTTAATGAGCGAGAGCGTTTTCCTGTAGCACTAGCTCTCTCTGCTGGCCAGCGAGGGATGGTAAGTAGAGATCGAAAAATGAGTTAGGTCAGCAAATCTATTTCCAAAACTATCCTTAAAATTTGCATTTAAGAACTTTTTTTGTGAAATAATATTCAAATGATTTCCCTCAACATTGAATACATGTTCATTGTGCTTTGAGCCTTGAAAAAAGGTGAGACTTTAAATACTCATGCTTTAGATCCCCGCATGTCATTTTAAACAATGACAAAGAGTGGGACTGTAGAGGTGAAGAAACAAGTGTAAACACATTCTTTTTTTGTCTCAGTATAAATCAAACTGTTTATTCATGTGACTTTACAGAAACGCATATCAACAGAGTGAATATAAACAGAGGATGGTGTGTCAGGAATACACTGCAGAGGGAAATAGCTAAAAGCAGAAAACATATTACGGGATATACTGTTGCTCTTGAGTACCTGGGTGTCAGCACTGAATGATCGTGACTCAGCAGCTCCTTCACCAAATAAGTACCTTGTATAAAATCAGTTTTAAAGATAATTCAAGACAGTTCAGGCAAGATCGATTGCTTACTATGTCATACAAACTTACAGGAAAGATTGTTGTTTGATATAAAACATTACGTTTTGTTTCATATATTTCCAAACTGGTTATTGTGGCAAATGTATAAATGCCTATTGTTACCCAAAATAATAATATTGTAAATAACGTCAGCTGGGTACCTTATGCAGATCTGCATCTTTAAAATACAAAAGACGACAGAGCTTTCGGTACATTACATACTACTGAGCCACCGGTATCATATGAAAGTTTGAGTACCTTTAAGTACATTTAAATAAAATATTGTCCAACACTGAAAACATACTGCATTTCTATGTTGAAAATTAATTTAATGTGTAACTCATTGTGAGAAAGCAGTTTCCAAGTTAATGCCCATTAAAACAAAATGAGCACAATCCAGATCAAAGCATCTGTACCCGCAACCAGTAATGAGCAGCCTTGTACACGGGAATATTCCATGTATCATGCAATGTTATATAAAACTGTTAAAACCATATAAAGAACTATCACTACAGCGGTAGGTGGTATACCTTACTAGATCTGATGGACATGGCAGTATCATGTTTTGATTATTGCTTCCCTTGGATGTGGGGAACAAAGCAAAAAAATCTAATGTCAGGGTAAAATATCTGTTAATAAGTGCATGGATGCACATGTCAAAACTCAACACACACACCCACACGTACACACACATATATACTGTATATTTACACATTCACACGTAGGGTAAGAACCTAGTTGCACTCTGGCATATGCTTACACTCTACTGTTCAGTCTGACTAAAGTCATAGCAAAAGTTGAAGTTGCTCGGAGGTTTTGGGATTACTGGCGCACTTTCTGGGATGGGGACATTCTCGAGGTCCAGGAGGCGCAGCTTAATCTCCATAGAGAGGAGGATCTCCAGCTCACTGCGCATGGATTCACTACTCATCTCCCGGCCCAGGAGAACGCTCAGTCCATCTGTCCACAGGCAGAACTGACCGAGGAAGACACTTACAGTGTGATCTTATATACATTAATATATATATCTATTTTTAAATCACAGTACACATCTGTAATTGTTTGGACATAAATGTATACTTACATCAGTTCTAGATGGTGCAATGAAGTCAAGAGATGACTCCTCTACATCATATGTAAGGCTAAATGCCAGGTCAAGCACCTCCTACAGCGAGAGGAGCACACACACAGGGTGGTCAGGTGCACTGACGGCATGGGAACATGTCTAATAATAAAAATAATACATTTTATTTGTATAGCAAACTTTAAATACAACATATTCTCAAGGTGCTTCGCAAAGGCATAATAAAACAAACTGGTAAATGAGATACGGGTTAAAAAATAGCTAAGAAATACATAAGAATAATAATTATAAACAACACCAAAGGACAAACAAACCAGGATATAAAGCCAGGACAGTTGGTAAAAGCAGTGCGGAACAGATGGGTCCTCAGGCTTTTCTTAAAAACAGTGAGTGAGTCAGAGGTTGTTGTTTGTTAAGCAGTTCTTGCAGATAAGTGGGGCCGGTGAGATTGATGGCTTTGTAGACCATTATTAACACTTTGAAAGTGAACTTGTGGGTTACAGGGAGCCAGTGGAGTGAGTGAATGATTTGGGTGATGTGATTTGGTGAGAACCCAGGTTCTGAACGTATTGCATTCTCTGGGTGGTTTGGCTGGTAGACCCGCAAGTCTAAAGTCAGAAGAGATAAGAAGAGCTACTGACCTTGTTCTGTTTGCCTTTGTTCTCTTTCATGTGAGGACAGTCCTTCCCTGTCAGCAGCCCTTTGATATCTGCGACTGGAACTGAAGGAAGAAAACCAAGTGCTCAGACTATCAATATTTTATTATTTATGGGAACGCAGGAAAATTGCGTGTGTCGTGCCCTGCTTTAACTCACTTTTCTTTTGCAGTGTTTCTATAGGTGGGTTGTCTGTGTCTTCCTCCGCATCGCCGTAGTGAAGCATTTTGTGATTGGGTGACAAGCGGCAGTACCACAGTTTATCTGAGCGGAAAAATGGCCAATCACAAAGGTAAGCTACACAGGAAGCACTTTACCGTCTTTTATTGGGGTGTGGTTTTGTGCTTGCTCCTCACCTTGCCTGCGTCGGCTGCTAATCTTCCTGAACATGGTTCCCTGACACAGCCTGTTGAGTCTCTGCTGGCGGATCAACTCGAGCAGCTCTGGCTTCAGACGCTCTTTGAGCTCACTGAAAAGAGAAAAACGCATTTGTCAAATTACATTACAATTGACTTTGTTATGAAGAGACTCCAGTTTCAAATTCACAAACCAACCACAGCATGTAAGTCATGAAAGGTTTGTGTCATTTTATTTTGATCAGATGGGGATTGCAGCGCAACTGCCAACAATAAAGCCAACCTGCATGGATGACAGCAGCAAACAGTCACATAATAAACAACAGTATGGCTGCCGACCCGTCAGCAGATTCCATAGGGGTGGAAAGTAACTGGAGAAAGACCATTAGAGCAGCTGAACAGAACTAGAACATTTGAATGATTATAGCCTTTATTACTAATTGTGACCACGAAATGAAGAAACCAAAACATAAATAACCCCAACCTCTTGTGCTTTGCAACACTAAAATACACTAAAATAAAATAGAGCCTCGTATCTAAAGCAAAGGACTCGAACAAGGGAAAGAAGGGTCAACCAATGACAAGCGTGCAGGTAAACTGGATCATTGAGAACAAACAATTGGCCCCAAAACATCTACCAACTCACAGTACAGGTGGTGCGAGAGTCTCTTCCTGATGCAGCCGCTCCGTCTGTCGCAGTTTTAGGATCTCGCTGTAGTTGAGAGCGTTGACTTTGTTCTTGAAGAGCTCCAGAGAGGTCGGTTTACTGGACAACGTCCTGGTGATCTGCTCCCTCACCACCTGCATCACCTGCCGGGACACGGAGACGGTTACATACTGATGCATGAAGGCTAATGTCCTGACTACTGCCTCCTGCGCTTGCTGGGCGGGATAAGCAGTAAGAACAGGTGCTGTAAAACAACGTTTAATGAAGTTTTATTTACTTGTATTGCTGCCCAACTCAATTGACAGTTGCTTGTTTTTGGGAATTGGTTTGAATGCAGTTGATGGGGAGTTGAGTATGATCCATTTTCATTATCGGTTTTCGGGAACTAATTTTTGAACTGTAACGGAATACTGTAACCTTTTATGTATCCAAATTACATAACACCGTTACATGTAATCTGTTACTCCCAACGCCTGTTAACACGGCCCAATCAGCTTATAAATAAGCCCAAACCTAACCTCACTCTTACCCAGCACATCATAGCACAGAACGGGGGTGAGTCATTGATGAGCATGTCTTCCTTTACCTAATTAACTGCAACCAACACCACACCAGCCATCTGGGAATTCATCCGTGAATCTGGGATGAAATATCTAATCTAATAATGACTGAACTGGTCATTCCAGGATGACCTGCAAGCACAGGCTCAGTGTTGCCTACAACAGTGTCATTTTTCTGGGAGTGCTTTCTGCATGACTTGTTAAGCTGAAGCTCACGCAGAGGGACACGGGGTGACCCTGGCAACACTGAAACAACCTCAGACTATGCACTGTCATGGGAGTAAAATCTATTGCTTTTTTCGGTTTACGCGTCTCAGTTGTAAATAACAGAAAATCTATATAAAAATCGATAGTGCTACAGGACCAAGCAAAACCCCAGCACTATTTGTGCACTATACATAAACGGCTCTGCTGACCTACATCACTCCTGCTCACACCCACTTTGATTGCGAGCAATCACTGACTAAAGTGACCTATTCAGTAGAGCTCTGTCCAGACTTCTATCCAAATAGTTATGTGCTATTATACACAATAAATGTTAATTACAACAACGTGTCTGATACCAGTGATCTCCATGCATTATAGAATTGTTGGAACCTCAAGGCTAAAAGCTGCAGATTTGTCATCATCCGACAGTGGTTTTAAAAGACACCAAGCTGTTTATAACCATAGAGAATGACTGTGTGTGTCTGTCTGGCAGCACTGGAAGTAAAGACATTGACATCCAGACTGTCATTCTTTATTGCGTGAACATGTAGGCACATACAACAAACGACTTAGAGTTTCACAATGTCACTGAGTGAGCCAAAATAACCTTGATGTCCGGCAATATTCTGGACATGAGCTGACAGACAAAGCCTCTTGTTGGAACACGCTCATGCTTCAAATCTTTCACGACACAGCCATGGAGCATGCTTTTTGCACTACCTGATAGATCAAAAAACACTTAACGCACATCACTCAAAAACATAAACTATCTTACCTCCATCTTTTATCCTTCAGAGCCAAGGTATTTCTACAAATAATGTCACTCCTATCCAGCCATCAGCAATTGAAAACAATGTGACGGAGATGACAGGTGGTGAAAGTGAATTTGAGAGAAACAGACATCACCTACATGGCAGAAGAGATGCAGGCCTGAGGGTGTTTTGTAAACAGACACCCTGATATTCTTACACACAGCCCCCCCCCCCACACGCGCGCTCTGATTGGCCAGCTCAACTGGCCAATCGGAGCGATGGATGGCAGCTGTCTCAGTTCCCTTAAACCCTGCAGGATGTGTTTGTATGCTAATGTGTGTGTGTTTACGTGTCTCCATGCTCATGGAGGATGACGGTTGTCATAGGTGTTGAGCTACACAAAGACAATCGTGAGCCTATGTAAAGGGAAGGTGTGTTTTTGTGCAGCAGTCTCACCCTCACTCACCAACACAAATACGTCAAAATCATTCTGAAACCTAAATAAATAATATCACATATTACAACACCACCTCTTTTTTTCAGTGTGGTTTCTCTTCCACTCTGCTCTATGGAGTCCAACCCTCCCATTCTCTCTCATATTGTTTCCAAAAGGTTTGACGGTCCCTCTGTTGTTGTGTAATTACTGCTGATGCCCTGGGCACTTTGTTTTCCTCGTTTCCTTCTCTCTCTGTTTCTGCCGCCCACCACGCTTCTCTTTGTCAAGCTAATGCCCTTTTGTCCTTGCCCGAAAGCACCCTGGGGAGTGGGCCGCGGACAAAAACAAAGGCCGGTCCACTGTCCTGGCGCTAAGGACACAGGGCTTCTCCCAATAGGCCAAAAGGTCACTGAGTTTTATGACTATCAAGGAGAGAACTGTGCAGAAGATGAGTGTTGAAATGCGAATGGAGACAAAGGGTCAACCACTCTTTCTTCTATGACGACTGGACTCTCAGTATTTTTCCGAGACAAGAACCTGCTGCTCAAAGCTTGGCTCAAAGCTTTCTCCTTTGTAAGGTCAATTTAAATTGCGAAATGTTGGGGGCGGGTTGGGAACTGTTAGTACAAGAATAAATCTATACAAAGTCAAAAAGAGTAGCTAGTTACACACATCCACCACAAACGGTTGTTTGAAAGGCTCCTATTTAAACTGGCCACTGTGTGCAAAACATATATGCTTTCTAATGGTCTTCTTGTAGGTTATTGTACCTTGTCAAAGTCCTCCTGGGTGGCCCTCATCTCCTTCCATGTCTTGTTGAGCAGCTGAATACAGACACAGAAAAGCTCCTCCATGAGCCGATCCTGGCTGAAGAAGATAGGGTGGTAGTCAGATCCCGTCTCTGAGGCTGGCAAGCATGAGATGGAGAAGATGGAGGAGATGGACAAAGGAACAAAATAAAAGATTCTCAGTCTTAGAGTCGGTCTGACCAAAGGATGTAGAAACTTTGAGAGCAGCTGCAGGATGGAAGTCGACTTACGTGGCTCTCCAATACGAAGAATTTCACATAGGATGAGTGTGAGCTGTATGCTGCTCCTGGCAAACGGACACTCGTGTTTATCCTCCCTACTGCTGTTCTCCAGAACAAACTGGGAGCAGAAAACAATTACAAAACAAGGCTAATCATAAAACTAATGTCAAATGACCAAATAAGACTCGCATAGAAAAAAAGAGAAATCACATTTACCCTGCTGTAGGCATCAGGGTAACGCGACGCAAAATAAAACATTGTGTCCAGAGCTAAAAGACCAGGAGGTGTCCGCACCAAGTCCTGACCAGGGTTACTGTTGTTCTGAAAGTAAAAGGATCCAAGACAGTACTAACACAAATACTGTCACTGAGAGTGATTTGAAAAACTAAGTTCTGACAGCAGACACTCACAGAGAAACCCAGTTTCTTAAACTCTTTAGCGCAGAGGGAGCGTCGCCTCTCATGGCTCAGACTGTTCTCGCTTTCTGTCTCAAATGCTGCCTGCCGCAGGCCGTGAAGGATGTCTCTTTGCTCCTGGTGTCACAGAGGGAAGATGCAGATAATAGGTGGAAGTCAACTTTGTAAGAGGGTCTAAATGTTAGACAGTTGTTTTGTTGGAGATCATTAGTACTGAGAAAAGCAAGTCAATGGCACGTATAGGCTGAAAATGTACATAAAAATTAATTTGTTTATGAATAAGTAAGATGGGAGATCAAGAGATTTCCTGAGAAAAACAAGGTCTGGAATTACTGAATCTGGGGAGCTAAAGTTTTTTTTAACGGTTTGAGGTTAAGAAGAGGACTGATTAATGAAATGATTTAAAGCGTGTAAAGAGAATGTGCGTATGGTTTGAACAGTATATCAATGTACAGATCAAAATGTTCAGCAGCTGCAGGCAGAATCCTCACCTGGTTATAACTGTCCAGAGGAGTCCTCATGCGGGGCTCCAGGTGATTCAGAGTAACTGACTGAAGTACGTAGAGGTAGTGGGCCATCTCATCTTGGACTGAACCAGAACTATGGATGATGTTCTGCGGCAAATACACAGTTCCCATCAGCAAGTGTTAGTTTGTTCACATTCACAACTGCACAACAAGGAGTAATTTATAGTCAACAAGAAACAGAAAACTGGATGGAACGCAAATGTAAATGAGGTCATTTACCTTATAAATGTACTGACGGAGATTCTTCTTATTCAGGAATGCAAATATTTCCTGGAGACGAGAACATTAGTGAGAAAGTAAACTCAGGTAAAAATGTGACACTGAGGTGCAATGACGTGTTTCTAACATGGGATGGCGATATAGTGTCAGTGAGAGACAAGTGGGCGGGATATGGTTTAGTCTGAATGGGATACGATTGGACTTTGACCTCTGTGACTACTTGCTGGTACTTGCCGCTTTGACTCAACCTCGTTTTTGTTCAGAAAGACTCGTTCCTGTTTTGAACACGCTGATGAGAAGGGTTGATTTGGATATGTTGAAGAATTGTGGGAGTGTGTGTGTATTCGTGTGTGTGTGTGTGTGCCAGAGTGTGCGAGAGGGAGAGCAAGAAATAGAAAGCGAAAGTAACAAAGACCGTGTGAGAGAAAAGAAATGAAGGCCTGAATGAAGGAACTGTTTCCATACAATGCGAGCAGAGCAGAAACCAAACAGAGGGAGAGAAAGCCTCGACTCAAGAGAAAAGCTGAGATGTGTAGAAAGAGAGACATGGATGATTTCTATCTTTTTGCCAAAGGCGTGTTTGCAGGACTTTGGCTCCTATGTACAATGAAGGTCTGGCTGGTTCAAATAAACACCCATTATCCCAAGTAACACGTACAGTTTGTGGATTCCCATCAATAAACAAATGTCTAATTGACAGTAAAGACAAATGAAATCTTTAAAAAAAAATGCTACAATGAAGGATGCACTGTGTGTAGTGTGGTACAACTGCAGGCAAAACTGACTGAGAAACGAATTTTCAAGAAACAAAAAACATTGTGTCACTGATAAGACAGTGTCAGAGAGAAAGCCGCACCTGTCTGTCTGAATCTCCAGCTGTCTGTAGTAGGGCCATAAGCAGAGCCATGGCTTTAGTCTGTATCTGCTGATTTGTCCTAAAATAAGTTAGAGGAGGATGTGACACAAACAAACGGTACAATGTTTCACAAGATGAAATTAACAATGAAATGAAAACATGTTTATGGTTTCAAGACATCAATCCTCACATCAGTATGTTATGTCTAACATTGTGATGCATGGCAAGAAGTAGATGAATTTGTTTATGTCAGTTGTATTTTCAGCATAAATGTTTTCCATGTGTTCAAGCTCCCTGTTACAGACTGCTGCTAATTTCTGCTTGCACCCTAACATCCAAACCAACTTGAGTCTCTGTTAGGATGTTTTGGCAAGGTCACTATGACACTATGTCAAATTTCACATACTGTATAAAAGTACATCTTTGGGCCATTTATGATCTGCTTATAAGAGAGAGCCCAATCTCCTCAGATATCAGTTACTTACACCTGGAGGTGAGCTATAAGCCTCTCCATGGTCACTTCCAGTTTCACCTGCAGGAAGAGGCTGTGACTACTCAGTACCATGCTCTCAAGGATGTCCAAGGACACCTGCTGTATTGAAGCGTCTGTTGGCTTGGCATTTACAAAGTTGGCAATCTGCAAGAAGAGAAATAAGGAAGAGAATTGAGAGAGGACATTTTTAAGTGAATGCAGGTATAATTATTGAAAAAAAATAAAGACAGGGAGTGGCTGATACAGAACCTTCTTAATAAAGACAGTTGAGAGGTTTTCCCAACTAACTATCCCATGATCCATCAGTTCCATGAAGGCCGTCAGTGTATGGGTCATGATCACATTACTCCTGTGTGACGCAGAAGACATACATTGTAAGAAATATTATGCAATATATATACACATCAAGAAGGATAATGCATTCATACACACACAGTGAATATGACAAAAATGTAAAGAGTCAGCAACAAATGCAAGGGAATGTATCATATATTTAGCTTTTTTTTTGTTTTCAAATGTACTTTCAGCCTGGGATGTGCCGCGACATGCACAGGAACCATGTCACCCTTCAGTGATATCTATCTGAGGAACAGCATTCCACCGCATACCAGGACAATTTACAAGCACAGACACAGACCGAAAATTACTGACTCATTAGAATCCTCTACTATCTTGACCAATAGGAGGTGTCCGTCTCGGCTGATGAACTCCTGAGCAAAGGTCACGTCTGTGGAAACGTTTGCCAGTTCCTTCAGCGAATCACAGCGAACGCCCGAATCTGAGCTCTGGATGCCCTTGAACAAATCCTCTGCACAGCGACCCTACATTCACGAGCAGCAACAAAACATGCAAAAAGAAAAATAAGCTCACACACATTGTTTTGTCTGGGCAGCTTATTATGTAAATGTGCCACACTCCTTATGTAAAATATAGGGGGAGAGAGAGGGAGAATGTGAGTGAAGAGAGCTGGAGGAATCTAGGAAGAGGGAGGTGAAAAAAAAATGTCAGAGAGACTGACTGTGGACTCACCGGTCCTTTGGTCAGACGCAGAATGCAGCCGTTCTTAATATCCAGACGATTCTACACCACACAAACAACAGACATACACGCACATATGCAGAGGAACAACTATGTAAAAGCTGTGTTAAACGGCACAATGACACATAGACCACAAAGAAGATCAAATAAGATAAAGTATATATACATATACACACACACACACAGTATATACACCCTTGACATGCATGCTATTTGCACATTTGCTCACACTCAGAAATACCATGCATATGGTGTTTTTACCACCTAGTTTTACTGGTATGCTGCATCCAGGATATCCCAGTGTCTCTGATACTTTAACTTGAAGACAGAGTCTCAAGGATTGAGTCATGTTTTTTTGCAGGAAAAGCCGGATATGATCACATTATTACGCTGCGATCAATCAAGCTGTTATCCACACATCCACTCAGAAGTGGAAACATCTGTGTTTAACTACAAACTCTCACCAACTTCAAAGTCTGCACGTTAGCAACCTCCAACCAACTAAAGGATAACCAAAAGTAAGAGTCAGCTGTGTGAGTGTTTCACTCCTCCAACGGCAGCAGTATTATGTCAGTCTCACGTAAATTGTCTACAGTAAGTAAAGCATCCTTCTCTGGTGGCACTGTAATGACTTCTGCAGTCCTGTCTCCACCTCCGAAGAAGGGGGGTTATGGGGTGCTTCCAGTGGCAACTGTTTCAAAAGGTCACTTGACACCAAGATGAATGTAGTTCTAATCGCTTTCCTCTTATTCGTCCTTTCTTCCACACTCTTGCTTCTTGAATGTCTTACACACGACAAGGTCCAAAAGCTTTAATATGTGTGACCTGGGCTATGGGTTTTATTTAATTTCCTGTACTTTTGTACACAAGGAAAATACAAACATAAACTTTAACAAGGTGCTCAAAAGATAGTGACTCACTAATCAATTAATGTGCTTTAACATCTTTAATTTTTTCCTAAACAGCAAAAAAGGAAGTCTCTCAAGTCATTTGCTTAAAGCGTGCTCTGATGTGTACATAAATGGGACTCACCGACTCAGTGATGTATGTCTGCACTCCGTCAGCATACTGCAGAGCATAGTTGTCTGGGCCTGGGAGATTCCAGCTACACAAACACACACACACACACATAAACACACACAGATAATGATTATTACATAAAAATAACAAGTTGAAGGATAATGATGCCAAACGTAACCACAGGAACGGTGGAGCCATCGTCAACTTACCCATCACACACTTCCTTTATTACAGCAGACAGCGGCTTTTTCTGCACAGAGACACAACAAATAGTTCATGGTCACAAACACAAGAGCACACACCTGCTGCATACATGCAGGTCATAACAACTGGACGAACAGCAGACTACTATCAATCTATTTCCTCTGACAGGGAGCTGAACACTTACTTGAGTAATAACATGCTTTTATGGGATCACAGTACCACAACTATTCTCGCCGGCTGCAAACCTTGTTTGCAGAGAAGAGGAAATCCAAGAGCTCCCCAACGCTTTGTGAACAATGTTTCCCTCAGTTCCCAGATCCTTCTTTGTACATAAATACAACCCAGACTAGTTCCATGTCTGACTCTTAGCTATCCTGGTATTAGTGGTCAGCCCAGTGGTCAACCGATCAAAATGTGTTCGGGTAGTGTGGTAGACCCATTGGATGGTGTGTTATTAGTGGCAGCCAAGAAGGTCGACCGATCAGATGTGTTAAATGAAGACGCTGGGCCATTGAGAAATGTTTTACTTTTTACTTTGAGAAATCCAAATGATCTGTAAAAGATATATATATATATATATATATTTGTGAAGACAATGTGGATTCCCTTTCAAATGAGCACTCATGCATACTCAGTATTGCTATTTGCAACCCAAAATCAAAAATATATTTAAATTATTGTTTCTGCATGTTTCAATAAAACTTAAGAGCGTAATGAATCAAATTCAAGACCTATTTCAAAATGATTGTTTTGAAATAATTACAATTAAATTAAGTTATTGTTCACATTCCTACCTTCAGTGTCAATAGATTTGTTATCCTGCACCTGTTTTAACAGGCCACTGTATCTGACATTTTCCAGTCAAATCTCATTAAATGTACACTTGAAATAAGCAATAACCTCTGAAAGGCCAAGTTATCTCACAAAATACAGGCAGAAATACCCATACATATTCTCCCTTTTTTCTCTTACAGAGTGTGCGGAATCTGAACAAGTTGTTCATTTACCAGTTCAACGTTGCTTTCCTTTTAAAGTTTTATTACAGATTGTTATTATTATTATTTTTTTTAAATGGTAGTGCCATGGAAGTAGTGTTAAATGTCTATCTGATCAAGACCTTTCCAGTGCAGTATACGACTGTGTAAACACACCCCTGCTGTCTGGTATACAGTTAACACTGTGACTCATGGGTATTATCTTAGAACTTCTCCAAAATTTCAGGGAAATGCATGGAAAACTTCCGCACTGTTACAACTGATTAACCTGTAGAAACAAAACCAGTGGGTGGGTGTGGAAGCCTAAAGTTCAGTATTATAAAAAAAAATCAATAACATTAAATACAAAAGAAATATTATGTAAAATATCAAACTTTAACGAAACTAAAAAATAAAAACTATTCTTTAATATTATCCATTCAACATGTTATTTATAATTCATTACAATTATTATTTTTAAACACATTTATTCATGTGAGATTTTATCTGATGTTCCTAACTAATTGTATTTAATAATGTTTTGTTTTTTTCCATATGAGTGGCATTGTCACTGCTCTTTCCTCTTTCAGCCAAGGTAGGCACAGCTTGTCTGAAGCTAGAATTGAATTAGGTAATAATATATCTTTTTTAAAACAGTTGTGTGAATTGGCCTGTACTGCTCCAGCAGATGTCGCAAAACACAGATGGCCTGAGCCTATATTATGAGTTTAAACTTATGAAAACCAGTCAAATATTTGACCCGCCCATTTAAGGTTATTGTGGGGATGATCTCTTGGATGGTTTTGGTATCTAATGCAAATTAGGAGGAAGTGCTCCCTGGAAAGGATCAACAAAGGGTAAAACTTTCCCATGATAGTTCATAGCCCAAAGAGGCCAGCGGAAGCCAAGTGTGACCAGACAAAAAATGTCTTGATACATTAGAGGGATATTATATTTGAATGAATTATCCACCAGTATTACAAAATAAATAATCCTGCATTAGCTGGGCATGGAATTGAGTGCATGTGTACGTGTGTATTACCTGATCCAGTTGTATGAGCTGGGGGTAGGCCCCAGGCATCTGGATGGCTATCTTCACTATGTCCTTTTGCTGCGGCATTTTGGCACCTTGTGACTTCACCACTATCTGTTAATAATACGAGATGAAACAGTCAATACAAAGTGATTTACAGTGAGGATATTGTCATATGTCAAGTGTAAGAATCTTAAGCACCTAGAACCCGTGTAGTGTGGAAGCTCCAAAATTAAAACCAGGCAAAAATTTTTTAACAAGCTTTCTTTGTGAAACTATGAACAAAATATGACTGAGATTGTAGACAATGGATTAAAAAAAATCCTAATATTGAATTGCGTCATAATTTCCACAATGACATTTTGGGGCTGTGTTACAAACCTGATCTCTAAATGTGATTTACAGGCAATGAGAGAATATAAATAGTTTCATATCATCTATAAAAAAAGTACTGAGCAGACATAACAGCAGAAAAGATTTAGGGCGAGAGCAGTTCCTCTTAAGCTGTGAACTGATGAGTCTGCCAAGTTCACAAATTTCTCCAGTCATCCAACTATCCTTTTCAGTATGAAGTTGTAGGGGGACACTGTCTTCCTCTTTCCCTGAGTATTTCTGGTGCACCAAGTAAAGCTGAGAGGGCAAAATAAATACTGTCCACACATGCACTGAGGATCATTCACACTGCCCTCTCTCAGTCAGAGACAAAGTTCGTCCTCGGCCTTCAGACAGCATGCCCAAAGGATACAGAGGACGCTGTTGTTATGTGTCCAACCCTCCCCCTTCTGTCTGTCTGTTTCTCCCCAACCTCTCAGCAGATAGGAGCAATACAGTCAGATAGGAATTCTTCTGTACACTCACAAGCCCAGAACGAAAAAAAAAAAAAGAGTGCCTGCTTGCGATCGATGCAATTAATAATCCCCGTCCTCTGTGTAATATCTTTGATAAATCACAAAGCTCTCAATATAGGACCCCTTCAAATCATGAATGAAAAAGGGGGAACAGCAGGGATGAAGACTTCGATTAACAAAAAGATGCAAATAAAATCACATCAGGTTTGTTTTCGGGTGGCATACATGAACTGGGCAGTGAAGAAGGCCGTAAGGGGCTACAAAATATTCTGATAAACTGGCACCGGTGCCGATTTCCCTCTAACATAACAACAGCAGTTTGCAGCCTTAATCTTTAAGAGATTTAGGGGATGTAGAGTTGTTATTGTGCAGCTTATGAGTAAGCAAATTCAGGGGCACACTGAAAAAAAGACTAGCTGTGTTTTTTTTTATTTGGGTGTCTGAGCTGTATAATAATGAATTGAAATGCCACCTGTCTATCAGCTGGATAATAAATGATTGGTTTGTTTATACCACAAAGAGCATTTCCTCAAGAGTGAGGATTAATGGGTAAATATACTTTATCAGCTGCATGTGTTTTGTCTAACTGTAAATTAATAATAATCAATGATATGAAGAAATTATGAAAACTAATTACTGGGAGTGTGGAATAGAACATAGATGTTTTAGGTAACTCCTGAGCCTTTCTGAACTGGGAGCACCATCCATCCCGAGAGCTCCAATCACAAGAGAACAGTTCCCACTTTAACATGCATCCTTAATGCGTCAAGACCTGTACTTATTTATTGCTGTTGCAATGCAAAGGTAAAGCAGTCCACATAGTTGAAGACATTCCAGTCTAACTTCCTCTGGTTTTACCCATGATGACAACAAAGCACTATTTAGTTCACATTCATCACGACCTGTTCCTACATGCTCGGACCTCATGTAGCACTGGAGAGAACTCCAGTGCTACATCTTGACTGAAACTATCCCGTCATTAGAAACAGACAAACAATAAACTTGAGCTCTCAGCTGCAAGCAAAACAACCTGACTATATGTTGTAACCTGTACACCGATTCATCAAATACATTGAGAAATAGACAAACAAATAAACATCTAAGCCCAATTAATGGCTGTTAATACGACCTGGTGAGGAGTGTATCGATCGAAAAAGTCTCAGTGTAAAAGATAAACGTGACAGTGGTTCGGTGTTTCCTTTTTCACAACTCGACATAGATATTGGGGCGTCTACATAGAGGTTAACCACAGTCAGTGTCTTTGCCTGCCTGTGAAAGCTGAAAACCCCTGCCTGCTTTCAAATGAGACTAGTGTTGGTACAACACTCTCAATGCAATAATTTTAATCATCATAGTTAAAGCAGCACTGTTATTAACATGTGTTTTCTACAATAAATTGGATAAGCTTGTGTTTATCCAAAAAAAGATTTAGAAGAACATTTATTAGGACACAGGAGGAGCACTGTTATTAGTAGACTTAGTAAGGCTAGATAAAACACTATTCTCCTGTATCTATTCTAAGTTATGATATATAATGTTTTGATGGCTACACTACAGGAAAAGCCTATTAAGTCATTATTGATTTGATAGACAACTCCCCTCACAGCTCAGCACAATAACAAAGACCAGAACATGTGAGTTCACAGCTGTCAATGACTGTACCCTTCTCTGAGCAGGTTTCCTCATTAAGCCTAAAACAACAAGCACCGACCAGACCTTTTGGTAGTCTGCAGACCTAGTGTGTGTCTCAGACCCCCTGGACACCAAGGCTATGTGCGTGTGTGTGCGCCTGTGTTCGTGTGTGTGTAAGTGAGTAGGGGGGTGGGCTCTCAGCTGCCTGAAATTCCTAACCTGACAGGATACCACACACACACACACACACACACACAGACACACACAGACACACACAAACAATACAAAGCAATGCAAGATTACTAAGACATAGGAAACTTGATACACACTGCCCACACACTAATGCAACGCAATTCTGTATACAACTCAGTATAAGTGCTGCTGGGACTAGTTCAAGACTTCTCGAGTGAATGTCGATCAATCTTACGAAAATGTGAACGTGGTGATATGTAACTAAAGTGCCTGGGTCATGTCGGTGGGACAAACGTAAGAGTTAGCCGTGGAGCTTCCCCCTCTTCCCACCGCTGCGTCCTACCTGGTTAGAAAAGACAAGGCGAGGGGCACTGTCCTGCAGAAGCCGCAGGAGCCAGGAACATTTGCTACCGTCTCTTTTTTTCCTTCACAGGGAAAAACCCAGCGCTCAAAAGTGCCTACTTTACTGAAGACACATATGAAGTCGTCGGGAAAGCAGGAGGAAACTGCTTACAACAAGTTTTCTGGGATGATTACTTGACTTTAAAGTTCCGGGTTGGTTTGAGTCGGTCAGTCTGGGGCGCGAGCAGAGTTAGCCAAATTAAGATACCCGACTTCCGGTTACGATTTTCACAACACAACCAAATCTGTTTATTAAAAGGTGATAGCGCAAGTGTATTGTTTTGTTTATTAATTTGAAAAAAGGTCCCCAGAGAAAGAAAGGGCCCTCCCTCTTTAACATATTCCACTCTTTACTTTTAAAGATTGTCAACACATTGTAGTCCCTGTGCAACATATAGCTTTTACTTTGAAAGAAGGATGGTGCAAGTTGTGGATAAGCTCTCGCTGCTGACACTGTGCTACGCCAGAGTTTTCTTCCAAATTTCCAAGAAGTAGTAGATTAATTAAATCAGAGTTCCGGGTCGGGTGTGGTGTGTTGGGCCTGCCCCCTGCTGTCCCACCTGTAGCCCGGAGCTATTGGCAGTTGCACACCGGATTCATACTTTGGTTACTTTGGAGACGGCCGGTAAATTGTCAGGCCTATTTGAATTGTTTTTGAAGATTACTGAAAACCTGCTGCATGCACTTATTACTGCACTGATTCACACAATACTGCAACACTTAATGTATCCTTCTGGCTCTTTTTATTGCGTGTACTATAGAAGGTATGTGTCAAAGAACGTGGGCAAGTTGGTGAGTTGACAGGAAATCAGCGGAGGAAGAGAGCAAGTGACATGCAACTGGAGTACCCACCGGCGGTTCAGGCTATAAGTATGTGACGATTGTCCTTTAAACAATAATCATAATGATGCCATTCCTCTTGCATCACACACGATTATGATAAATCATGGCTTTTTGAGACTATATTTCCAAACAGACCCTCTGAATGTCAATATTCCCATTATTGGCAGTTCTCTTTAAATGTGCGTATATTATCAAATCTCCTATAAGGTGGACTTCTTTTGTAAGAACAAAACGGACAATTGCACTACAGAAAAGAACCGAGATGAGAGAGATGTCAGCTACAAACATTCACGAAATCACTTGACTTGACAAATCCAAGTTTTGCCCATTCAGTTAATTAACTGTCAGTTATATTACATGAATACGTTTACAGTGTTGTGCACTCACAAATTCAAATTAGTGAAGCGCTACTGTTGGGACATCCTACCAAACTCTCATTGCATTGTTTTAGTTTGTACGTTTATCACTTATTTACTAACTGAACTTACTGTAATGGTGTGCTGGTAGAAGTTGTTGTACGCTAACAGAAAATCAAAGGTACCAGACGCTACTCCAAGAATACCAAAGATTTTATTGTGTATCATTTGATGCAACTACAGCTTAACAATAGTGAACCTGTAAAAACAGTCTGGAGGTTTGAATCCTTCACTCTAAAACACAGACATGCTTCATCCAAGCCAGGACTTCTGAACTCCTTGTCTGCCCACACTATAGTCCAAACAGGACCATTGGATAATGAGTGGATCAGTTTTTGAGGCTTAATCCCTTGAACTTTAGTTACAGCCGCAAATTAGTAGCAATGATCATGTAATAATATCTAGCGGGTATAAAAAATAAATGCTATTCTATACAAGCAGTCAGGAAGGATATACACAGTACATACTATACATACATACATACACATCATCCCGAGCAAAAATGGGGATATTATTACACAAAAAGTGATTTTACAGAAGCACCAGAAAGACAAATATTTATATTTTACAGCTTGAATAGTAACAACTTGTCCTGAATTACGACTCAATTGTTCCCTGCACAGAGAGAAAAATTGAAGTAGAAAAAACGAATTAAGATTGACAAGGATGAACAGAAAGTAGGTTAAAGTAAAAAAACATGATTGTATTCAGATTTTTGCCAAATACACACAAAAAAGATCATATTTAATGACATGGTGACTATGATCACTAAATCAGCAAAAAATATATCAGAAATACATACCTTTTACAAGTTATTTTACATAAAAATGAGTACAACGGTATTCATATACATACATTTTAGGGGCAACCACCACAAAACTGAATTTTAAAAGGCAGGGAAAAAATATACTCTTGTGACGTGCAACAGTTAAGAAAACATTCTGAAAGGTACAATCTTGACATTACAGAAAGAAAAAAGAAAACATGCTAATTTTAATCAAACCACTTAGTTTGGAAGAAGTGCAAATACTGAACTAGTTGAAGAACTTGGTAGACACAATGTCAAGTTTGCTATCTATCATTCCAACACCTTGATGACCTAAAACTGTGTTCATTGAAAAACGTAGTGGTAGTAGTAGTAGTATTGAACCTTCCTCTTTAGCCCTGCATGTTGGTCCTTTGGTCCCTGGCTTGTTGCATGATCAAGTAAATTGGCATCAATATATAAGGATTACTCTAACTGGAACTCTTACATAACTTGAAATCAAGACCAAATCACATTGTTCCATATAAAGCACTTCATACATATCAGTATGATCATTTTAAGACTGGTAAATATCTTATTTTTGGAAACCATTGCTCTGCCTGTGTCGCAAATGTTTATAATAATACAATAACCCTTTGTTCTAATATTATAAAATATATATTCTCTATGTACATGAGGACAGTGCAGATTTTACCAGCCTAGTTTCAACCTTTTCAAGCCAAATGTGATAAGCCGGGTGATAAAGGCTATGCTCTGATAGTTTTTTTTCCTTTCTTTTTTTCCCTGGAGATGTCTGACTGAAAATAAGAGTGTTCAATGCGAAACAACAAGCAGGCACACAGACTCACAACCATACTCATGTAAAGAATGCTTACACGCATTTGCGCAAAAGCACATGGGAAAGCTAATAAACATAACAATTTATAATACACAAGATCCAAAAATATAATTATTTGTCAACACAAAATGTTTCATTTCCATCCGTAGGTCTTCATGAGGCTGTACATTGAGCTACTGTCTGACTGAGCTCCGTTATAGCTCGGTGTGTCAGTGCAAAGGTGTCTGTGAAGGTTCATCCAATCAAATAGGCTTTCCTGCACCTCTTCTCACCTTCACCCACAGTGAGGGGAAAACCGTTTCCCCCACTCTGGCGACAATCTCAGGGGTCAGAGGTTGAGAATTGGAACATCAAAGAGGTCACACAGACCCTCTGTCTCATCCAGGTTGTATATGTAGTCGTGGTCACTGGGTGGAGGGGACAGACGGAGGAGGGGCGAGAACACTGGAGACAAATCAGAGAAATAAATAAGACATGCAAAATGCCTAAAAAGAGGCCTTGGGGCTTTGTTACACAGATTTTACTTTTACTGTAATTGTAATCTGCTTATCGTCAGAGTGCATATAAGCAAACATACCTTCTGATGACATCAAGTCCTCCAACAAATCTCCACTCATGATCTCTGTGAAAGAGCGAATAGGACGGAGTCATGACCTGTTTTATAACTTTTACATTTGCAGCACACTGAGAATGTGTCATCTATATAACAGCAAAATCACTGAAGAAGAAAATGTAATTTATTTTCGTAAAACTAAACAAATGTTTACCTCTTGTTGGATCAAACATTTCTGAAAGGTCTTTGGGAAAGTCCAGCACTAAAGGAAAAGAATAAAACAAACCTTTTAGCTGTATACAAACAGTAAAGAGTACAATGAGAACTAGGAAATGTTCCAGTAATACGTCTTAAAAGTGTGCAATAAACAAAGCTGGAAAAATAAAAGCTATTATAATTAACAAATGAAAAAGCAATAATACTCACTCTTCCACATATATTTTTAAAACATTGATACAGATAGAGAACTTTAACAGCAGCAATGTCGAGTTCTACAGGAATAAAATAACTGAATGAATCCAATGAATCATTATGTGCGAGATGCGAGTATAATGAAATATTTAACAACAAACTTTGAAAAAGAGTAATCAAATTGTTCCCTAACGTCAGTGCAGTCAGACATATGAAGTGTAAAAGTAGACAAGAGTGATGCTGTCATTTAAAAAACAAAAATGTTACGGAAAGTGGTTCACCAAGACCAAAAACTCACATTCAGAGGGATCCGACTTTATTGGTTCAAATACCGCAGAGGCAGCAGAGGATGCTGATCCATCCAGCGAGGCTGAAGACTGAAGCTGCTGCTTGACTGTAACAGGTGTATCTTTTGTTGGGGTTATTGGCGTGGTGCTCACCACTTCTGAAAGAAACAAATGTAAGAATATACATGGTAGTTTTTTTAAATAATGGTTGTCCGTGGTGGTGGAGAGTTTCCAAAGTAATACATGTACATGAATATGCGTGATCAAACTAAGGCCTTGAGGTCATTGGGGAGGCCATCACTAAATCTTAACATAAAACATTTGACACAGAAGATGCAGCTGTCTGCTTCATTTGGGACAACAGAGGCTCCCTGATAGTGCTGCTATGCCGGCCAAGGTCAGAGATGAGTCTGCTGTTCTACCTAAACGGCTAAAGGTAACTTGCACACAAAGGTTGGATAACACTGGTCTGACCATATTTGGGCATAGGTTGTGTATGGCATTATCTGCGGAGCATTAAACGCCACCCTTGGGAGTCGAAAATACAGAATTGAAGGGAGCATCAGTTGAAAACATGTACTGATAACTCTTTAATTATTTTGGAGACGTTATGAATAAATATGTTAAGCACAATACATCTTGGAATCCTGCGCACTTTCTCTACTAATGCATTGGCAGACAAAATCTACAACACCTGGTAACATAGTAAATATAGTAACATAGCTGCAATATTGTATACCTCCGCTAGAATGCGTTAACTAAAATCTTAAAACCGTCCTACCCGTCACTGAGGCTGATGTTGTGGCAGGAACAGGTTTTGCACTCTTGGCTGGAGTTGTTTTAGGAACCTGCAGGATGGAATGATGAGGTCATGGTGATTATATTGCACAATGAAGAAAATAGGATGAATAATAATGATGGAATTGATGACATTGAGGGACAGGACAAAGTCGCGGTTGTGTTAAACCTCATACCCTCCTATTGTGTAACCACGACGAGTAAAGGTGGTAAAATGAACTTCCTTTCAACAGCAAACAGATCAATACATTAGTACTTCTTGTCGCTGAAATAGCTAACATCAGTTAGGACCTGGGAGGCAGCAGTGGCTGGCAGGGAGGTAGGTGCTGGGCTGTTTTGAAGGACGTCGTCTGGAGGAGGGACAGGCAAAACAACAGGAGAGGCACTGGACGGGTCCTTGTTGACCAGCAAAACCTCGATGGGACCAGATGAACTCTTGAGACGGATCTGGTATTTCCTTTGTCCATTGGAGACCTGAGGACAAACACAACAAGCAACCAGTCAGAAACACAGGGAAACGCAATATGTGGATCTGACCAACACACGTTGAGAACACACACTTACGGCCTCTGGTATGGGCACCTCTAGTTGTGTGCCAATGGGAGCGCGAATTGCTAGGAGTGTGTCACCTGCAAAACAGAGGTGATGATGAGTTATGAAACACATTGACTAGTGCCAAAGGAAACAAACTGTCTCCAGTGAGTTAAGTATCGAAGATCAAAATACAATACCTTTGAAAGCTCCACAGAGGTCGTCATGTTTAACAAATGCCATAGTACATATATGTTAAGGGGCCATGACATGTCAACTATACAGCTTTGAATATTTATCACGGACATGATTGAGTGAATACATGCATTTTATCAATCAGCTACTTTAATTTAATAATAGGGAAATTCAGAATGCAAAGGTTATGTCCAAGCATTTTATTATAACCTTAAATATAAGTCACTCTCAAGGTTCTTAAGTCACAATACTGAAACCAATAGCTTAATATGCTCTTAATGCCTGTTAAATGCTTTCAGGTTGTGAGGCAGATTTTCCTTCAAGCATGTGTACTCTCAAACCCAATTTGAGATGACCCGATGGCATCATCCAGGTTATTTTCTCAGGCTATAGAAAGCTCTCTCCATAGGCACTCAATCAATATGCAGCTGGGTTCACTGGATAAGTTATACTCTCTGTCCTTTTCATTCAAAGGTACAATCCACTGATTTAATACCTAAAAGTAACAGAGAGCCTTGATGGGATCAGTGTTGCAAACAGTACTACTACTACTGCTGCTGCTGCTGCTGCTGCTGCTCTGTGCCACCGAGTGCCACAGGCACATGAAGACTAGCCATGAGTGGCGTTTGCACAAAGCATATAACAATTAAGTATAATAATTGCTTCAACAACATGATTGTGAATTGTTCTAATATGTTTTCACACAGTTTAACACTGTTGTCCCTGTGCTTCAGGGGCAGTTTATCCCAGGGATAAAATAGGCATTCTGTCCTTCGTACAGTCTAAGCAACATTTATGAGCCTACACATTTACTGCATGTTTTCCATTAACAGGTGGCAGTTACAGTACTGCTGTTGTCAGATAGACCTTTAAAAAAAAAGCTGGCTAAGCTCCAACTAAAATATGTTATAAGACCTTTAATACAAGGTAAAATGTCTTCCATGATGTCACAAAGGGTTGTCATGGCACCGTTTGGAGAAGCATAAATGACAAACAAATCTGTTTTGAACAGTCATCATGTCTGATTTAGAATGCAACAGATTTTTTTGACAGTTCAAACCATGTTAAACGAGTACTGGCCCTTTGGTTAGATCAGTGAACAACTTTCTAGCACTAACAACAACATTAACACAGTGTGTAGTTAAGGATATGGGCTGTTGCTTGAGTCATCTGTGACATTCTTGATGCTCTGTTGGACCCAGACTTTTTGCTGGTCCAGCTCATGTTCCCTTAGAGCCAGATCATCAAGCTCTGCCTTCAGATCAATCAGCTTATCAGCTATCTCCCTGGTGTTACAACCTGGACCTACGCCCCTGAAACACAAAGATGAATGCATGATCAGGTCAACAAACTCATGATGACACAAACTTTAATATTGATACAACCAAGAGGACTTATTCACCACAACAGAAAATCACTGAGCAAATCCAATTTAACATTTACAGCAATTACACACAAACCCTTGCTGTGTCCCCAACGGAGCCTTGCGCCCCCCCGCCCTGAAATTCACGATTCATTATATACATATATATATAGCTTCCCATCTCCTCTTTCTAGCTCGCGCCCCAACAAAATACACCCAATCAGGACGTACTTAACCCACTAACTCACCCG
Source organism: Colistium nudipinnis (assembly GCA_016785305.1). Classification (NCBI taxonomy): domain Eukaryota; kingdom Metazoa; phylum Chordata; class Actinopteri; order Pleuronectiformes; family Rhombosoleidae; genus Colistium; species Colistium nudipinnis. The sequence continues at coordinate 530,524 of JAFBJU010001010.1, read as the reverse complement.
GCATTTGTCACAAAGACTGTCTATCAAAACAGTGATGCATTCACTTACATTCTGTAAATTACAATTTAATAGTGATTGAAGCACCACTCTGTGTAATTCCTGCAGTTAATCATTTTCAAACCATTGGAGTACGATGTTGCCACAAAGATGTTGGCTTGGTTTTGTTAATTTTGTCATACAAAATATTTTAGATATAAAAATGAATGCTATGCTTTGAAAGTTGTGTCCTATTGGAGAAATATTATTCAGGTCAAAGGGCATATTTTATATTTTGGTCCATAATTCAATGTTAATAGTGAAAAAATTGGATTGCAGGGGAAAAGGCCTACTACTTATATATTCACTAATCTTCATAAAAGTCATATTTAATATTTTTAAATGCTTCTCAAAGCAAAAATCGGTTTATGCGATTCATAAATCAAAAAGCATGTAATTAGGTGTTTTGTTTCCATTCGCTTCACAATCCTAGTTCATCATGTTTTTTCAAAAGATAATTAATTAAATATGAACATTTTCAGAATGTACTTACCCTTTTTTACTTAACCAAATGGAACAATTTAGAGTTGTAGTTATCGATAGGTTATTTTGCTATATTTTTTCCTTGTTCAGCCCCTTAAGATCAAAGTAGGCTGTATGTGCCTCATGACTAAAATTAGTTTGACACCTCTGAGCCAGAATGATGAAACTGAACCCCTGACAAGCAGCCCAGGTCTGCTGGTCACAGGATGACAGGCTTTGACCAAACTCTACAAGACATATTTGGATAAATAAATCAATCCATAAATGCATTAACACACTGATAAATAAAAAAATAAAATACAGTACACAGAGAATCAATTGGTTTCCTTTTTTGGTTTTAGGAATGTTCAGCGGACTATATAAGCAACACAAACGGGGAAAAAAATATTGATGTTGTAATTATTATTTTCAACATCTTAATATGACACCAGTTGTCGTAATTTAGGCCATGTCTGGTCAGGAGAAAACTCAAAAATATTAAATTAACTCACTCATGACAGTTGAAATTTCATTTTCACAAAGGTAATTTTAGGTAGTAACACTTGTTTTTAGTTACATGAGAGTCTTATCTGTGTAGTTATGTAATTCATTTACTGAAATTAAAGAATGAATAGTGGACTTACTTCCATTGAATGCTATTCTTGGACTTCTTTTCTATGAGTCCAATTCCCTCCAGCACGTTAGTGATATCATAAATGCGTCGTTTCTGTCGCACGGCCAAGGTGTCTGCAGCCTGAGTGACAGGACAAATGAAATGTAATGAAATATACAATAGAGATTACTGCAATTTCCATTGGTAGGCTCGTAACTCAAAACACATACAAAGAGGGACTGCTGTACCTGTGCCAACGGGTTCAATGGCACAAAACAAAATATTCACCACCCATGTGATTGTCGTTTAAACATCCTTCACAGCCCAGTCTCTTGGTGTTGAAAAAACTAATGATAACCATATGGCTGGTACTGATAAGTCTAAGCTTTGACAGCAAGCTCTGGGTGAACTGGAGTAACGGACCTGCTGAAGGACAGTTATATCTAAGGTGTTTAATTGTTCACAAACCATGGATATATTATTAATACTTTATTCTGAAAATCAGACTTCCCCTTTTGATTGTACCAAATACACACCCCATTATTGTACATTGCTTTCCTCATTACCAGCATATATACAGTCTATGAAAAACAATCTAAGCTGTCAGCAGCTATGATGCCAAGTCCGCGAAGTCACTGAGGACAGAGTGAAAAATTAATTGTTCTGTAATATCAAGTAATTGGCTGGCCACGCTGCCATCTGGTTCTCTGGCTCTGGTAAAGAATAAACATGGATGCCAGTGTTTGTTATTATGTTTCTATGTATTATTATAGATTGGCAATGGTAAAACTATGTGTGACAAACGCGGGATTCAAATGAAACTCAATTATATAGTATGTGAGTTCAAGACTACTTCTTGGGGTAACTGGTTCATAGGTGGGCAAAGATCAATTTGGCATTTGATAATCATAGTTATGTATATGTGACATCAGAACAGCTTATTAAGAGGGCGATAGCCTGGATACGTTGGCTGGAAACACATCTAACGTTAACTAACGTATCCCTCACTTACACACAGTGGCACTGTCGTTAAAGGCATATCCTTTTTGAATAGCTAAAAACAAGTATATGTTGCTGTTCTTTAGTGACGTTTTGAATCAAAACAATTATTCATGTGTGACGATGCACTTGTGTTAGCTAACAAGGGAACGACAAAGGATGACCCACTTTTAAAACTTTGAATCTGCAGGGGGCAGAGTCTGAAAGTTGACCGGTTTCCTCAAAGTTCAGTTGAAAATCTTACTCAGCTCCTTCTCGAGAAGCGTAACTATACCATGCCACGGCATTTAGGCAGAAGTTAAACCTTAATCCAACTAAAACGCCACACGTAAAGAGGTATAGCTCATTCACATGAGCTTGTGACACAGCTAGGCTAGGCTAGCTAGCTAACGAAAGTGCATGTAGCCTAACGACAGCAGGCAAGCACCAAATGACATGTGCTAGCTAATAACAAAGACTATGTGCTGCACGCTCACCGCTTTCAGGTCCAACACTCCGTCCTTTGCCTCCTGTAGTAAAGTCACAAACTTGGTGGTGAGCAGTCCCAGACTCTTCTCGTGCCTGCTCGGGGTCGGCGGCTGCAGCGAGTCCCCCACTGCTCCCAGTTCGCCCCTGTTACTGGCCGACTCCAGCTCCATCATCACTCGGGACCAGTTTCGTACTTCCCCCTGCCTCCCCGACCAAACCCAGCCAGTGAGCCCAGGAAAGCACGCCCCACCGCCGCTGTCAGATGAACAGAAGTCCGGGGGAGTTTGTGGAAGAAACTCGGAGGATTAGGAACAAGTCCGACCCGGTTTGCATCAAATTATTAGCCTGTACGGATGCTAGCAGGCTGGGTACGGTAATTCAATGAGCCAGCTTTCGATAGAGAGAGCCGTTGGCCACGCGAGGTATGACGGGACGGTTCAACCGTCGGAGAGCGCATCTGCAAATAGACACAGCGCCTCATTGGCGTATAAAAAATTAAAGACTGTGTTTATGAGTCAATAAATGCCTGCTAATCCGCTGTTGATTTTACATGTTGGTAAACTACAATGACTGTGAACTGCGATGTTATGTGGGCTCTAAAATAAGAGTTTGACGGATTTATGTCAGAGTTAATTTTGCGTGTGTCCCTTACCTCAAACTTGAAGACAACACGAGAGCGCGCGTGAGAGCGTGCCCGAATTTAGTACCCCCTCCCTACATGTTCTTAACTATAGAAACATTTTATCATGTTACACACACTGCATTAATTTTGTCCTTACTTATAATGTGAACATGTTTCTTATGTATGCTAAAATACTTCTGTAATATATATATATACAGTATATATATTTTAACATTTAATTATGTAAGTAAACACAATGTTGACCATGAATTAATTACCCTTGTGCAGGTGACACAATTTAAGACCTGAAAGTCGCTTTGTTCATCTGCGTTCTAAACGCTCTAAACTTGTAAAGTGATCAGACTTTGATTTATCAAATGAAAGTGACATATACAATCCTTTATTTACACTAGTGTCCTGTAGTTTCTTGATCATAGAGTTATACCATTATTAAAGATAAACACGCAAAGATACCAACAATGTATTTCGCATATATAAAATGTTGAGGTAAGATGCAATCATTATTTATTCTTCCTACTGTGAGGGAATCTGTCACCCAACAGAACATCAAAGGCAGTTGAGAAAGAAAATAAATCTTACATTTTAGATGTAAAAAACATGGCCACATAACTTCCCACATGATGTCTACAGAACTGATGCTTCACATCACTAGTATCTCTATCATCATAAGGAATGTCGAGAGTGATATACATATTACTTATTGTTAGCTATCCAGTATTCTATATAATAGTCGTTATTTTAATTTTACAATGTGGGTGATGGGGTCAAGCCAGCTAAAACCATCTTGCAGGATTATGAATTAAATACGGATTATGATCATATCTGTGATATCTATTTATTGTTTGGGTTTATTGACATACATGTCACCTACCCATCGGCATGTAACATTCGGATTTTGGAACAAAACCACAGTTTTTGTACATTTTCTACATTTTTTTACAAACAAGATGTTGGATTACATATATATATATTACAATTTAACTTTCAAAATTGTTAAGACAGCTTAACGAGCAAAATATCTCATTTGGATAACAACTTACTGTGGCAGCTGTGTTGAAATTTTCAGGAGTTCACTTGAGTTTGAATACTTGTGCGAAAACACTTGTTGAAAGACCTTCCTTAGATAAAATCTGTGCCTTCGTTGTTGATGTACCACATTAACTGAACATAAATATTGCATAAAAACTTTTCCCCTTGGACTAAACAGTTCATGATTTGGGTGATGGCTAGAGTGGGTGTGTTATCAGTCAGATCCATTTCTCTGCCTGGTTTGATAGTTTGAATCCAAGCATGAACATGGGAATGTTTAACCTGTCAGACACAGTGTTTGTGATATATATTTTTTTACCTTCACTATACCAAAGCGTTAAAAGAAAACCCCTGACTTACTCAGAGGCTGACCTGGAAATGAACATGTTTTACAGTAATTCAGGCTGTAAACTTAAAACACATTAATATTTTCTTCAGTTCTTGTGCAAATTGCTCACAGAGCAGGCTTTGGTTAGCAGGTTATGTTTTAAATGTCCAGTGGTCATGCGGTCAGAGGGTTAGAATAGGGTAAGTCCCACCTATGAATCTGTATTGACATTTTCCAGGGATGGCAGCTGTGACTGGAGGAGGTCCATCGCTGTTATGGAGATGTTTTTGCACCTTGAGATGTCGAGCGTTCTAAGGCGCTTACAGTGCTGCACCAGGTGAAACAAGGATCTGTGTAACGTAAAGGTCAAAAGCTCAGGAAATCATGTTTTATTTGTGGCTAAAACACAGCAGGCTGTGTGTGGGTGTGTGTCACTCACCTGTCAGTGATGTTATTACAACAGGAGAGGTAGAGATGTTGGAGTCTGCAGAGGTACGGCGCAGCCTGTGCCACTCCACGGTCGCTGATGCCTGGGCAGTGGCTAAGAGCCAGGTTGGTGAGACTGCGGCAGTGCCACGCCACAGACGCCAAGCTGGCATCGGTGATCTCTGGCAGCATGGAGAGAGACAGACGGTGAAGGTCCGGGTGCTGCACCACCTGGTAAGAAAAGAAGCAAAATTAAGTCATGTTTTTTACTTCTGGACACAAATATTCGAAACAGAAGCCTTCCTATCCTGAGCGTCCTACCTGTGTGAAGCTGCTGTCAGTGAGTTTGGAGCAGCCGGAGAGGTCCAGCTCCTGCAGCCTGCTGAGAGCTAGGAGTGAAGCTCCGGCCTGCTGCTTGAACTGCTCTAGGTCATTCTGTGTCACCAGCTTGGGTCGCTCCTCAAATGGCAAGCGAGGAGGCTTGAAGAAGCCCATGTTGCCAAAGGTTCGGGTGAACCTGGGCCCCTTGTCTTCCTGTGGTGAAAAGTAGATTATTACAACACAGCTATGACACTTTTCGTTCACTAAACTGTATCTTTAAGAGTGGAAGAGATACTCCTATCCAGTATCTGTGATTTTTACCATCTCCTTGTCAGGCTCACACTTGGTTGTCTCCACCATGCCGAGCAAACCCCAGTCTGTGACTTCTTTGCACCAGCCCAGACGCAGAACCACCAGCCTCTGCAGGTAGGTAGTGATAGCCCGCACAGATAGGTCTGTCACGTTAACACACGAGGTCAGGTCCAGCTCACACAGAGTTTCCCTGAGCAGCTGGGTGAGAGAGAACACTGCAAGATCCTGAAGAAAAAAGAGATTTTTTTTTTTTTGCTATTTATACTTCACACACGCGCAGTTATACCTTAAAAATGAAAACACAGATGATGATGACCGACCCTAATGTATGTGCAGCTCTTGAGGCTGAGTGTCTCCAGCTGTGCTCTGGAAGCACTGGACAAGCCTTTCACGATCTCTGCCCCACTGACATGCAGACACTCCGACAGATCCAGGCTCCTCAAGGAGGACACAGACAGGAGGTCAGCGAGGCCTGTGGACAACACAAAACCTTTGAAGTGTAACAACACATGGGTGACTTCTGCTCTACCACTACTCCAGGCCAAAATCTTCCCTGGAACAGAAAAAATATAGTCTAAGGCATATATGCTCCTCAGAGGTAAAACTCTTTCAATGCTTGAGCAACCATCTGGACAAAGGGTCAATCTTTACACACCAAGTGTTAATGAGTAGGTTCTGTAAAATTGCTCTGTTATTTATGCTTCTAACAGGATGTTAGAAGCATAAATGTTGATTTGTAAATTAATTATTAATCATTTGTGTAACAAGTGTAACATTTTAGCAACACTACAGGGCTCCCAAAGGCTCAGTGTGAAGGATTTGGCAGCATCTAGTGGTGAAGTTGAATATTGCAATAGCTTGGAAAAGCCTCCCTGTTCAGGCATCTCTGAGCAGAACAAGGCACAGAACAAGTGTTCAGTTTGACTTTTTAGGGTTATAAAAGATATGACAATTCTTACTTTTCAGAGGCTTATCCACACTTGGAACAAATGATTAATCTTACATACCATTTCAGCCAAAAAAATACTCCTATATCCTTTTCACTGGACCTTCTAGAGTAGCTGTTGCGGTGTGAATCGCCAAGGGCAATGCTTTAATGTAGGTTGTGTAGTAGATTGGGTTGTGACACACACAATATCTGAAACACACAATGAGCACCTTTTTCAGTGATCCTCCAGTCACGAGATAAGGAGAGATGCGTCAGGGACTTCAGACCTCGTGCTACAGCCTTGACAGACCTGCTGGTCAGCTCAGTGCAGGCACTGATGTCCAGTCTCTGAAGGTTCGGCTGGTGGTCCACCAGAGCCTCCACCGAGTAGTCGGTCAGCTCCTTGCAGCCGTGCAGACACAGCTCCTCTAAGACCAAACCCTGGACCTGGAACAGAGAGAGTATCAAAATATTAATTACAAAGTTAATGTCTCATCTATGCAGACAGCTGATTGAAACTCTTCAAAGAAGTTTGAGTGCATGTTAAGTCACAATAGTGTACAGATATCATTTTGTTTGTGTAGAACTGGGGTGCCCAATACGTCGATCGTGATGACAAATGTTTCGCATTTGTAATGTAGGTAGATCATTCTGATTATTTTGACTAGGTCACTTAAAAAGTAGCTCGCGAGCCGAAAAAGTGTGGGCACCCCTGTTTTAGAAGCATTTAATGCTGCTTAACCAGTAAAGAAGCTGTTGCACGGATGTGAAGAGTCCTGACCTGTGCAACAGTACGCAGTGACTCAGGCGTGATAGAGGTTCTGCTGAGGTCTAGCGCTACAAGGCTGAATCTCTGCTCTGTTAACAGCCTCCTCAGGTTCCTCAGCGACAGCAGGGCTGACGAGTCGTGGACGGCTCCCACAGGGCACCCTCGGTACGGGTCAAACTCGAAAGCGATGTGGCAGCCGGCCAGCGAGAGGCGGCGGAGGCGCGGAGTGCAGCTGGTGAGCCTATTGAAGGTGAGGTCAGAGAGGTAGCGCAGGTCGGACAGGTCCAGCTCCTCCAGGCCAGACATAGCTGACCTGACCTGCAAACAATAGCATGACGTTTGGCCTGAGACTGAACCTTTTAAACTGGAAAGCTGTGCAAACACAAAGTCGATGAAATAAAACAATATTTACCCACTGTACAACTGAGTGCAGTGACCCTCAAGATTGAGTTTACCACGACCAACACCGTTATCTTTTCAGGTGACAAAAGATAACGCCAGGTACTAAACCTACTTTAAGACAGAGCTATAGTATAGTATAGTCAGGGTGTCAAATACATTTTTTTTCGTTGCTTGCGAGTTGACAGAAATTTTACCTGCAATTTCGAAAAACTGCCCTACTACAACCTTCTTACTCTGGTGAAGCCTTTTTTGTATCATCATTCAGAGATACATAGCTTTGTTAATCTTTAGAATGCAGTTTGAAAGGTGCAAATTATTAATATGATATCTTTAATGCTCAAAAGCATCTTCTCATCAAACTGTATTCTCATAAACACTGTTCTTCTGATAGGGATATTGGTTTGTTACCACCTAAATCAAGGGTTCTCAACCTTTTCGGGCCAGTGCCCCCATCACCATTATCCAGGTCCCTTACCGCCCCCCCATCAAATACAATGTCGGAGTGAATGTTTCCCTTGATTTAAAATCTAGATTGTTGTTCTATTTGTATTATTATGATTGATATTCTTAGTGTTTATTATTTATATTACATATTAAGTATTGTTTTTGTATTTAAATTCATATATTATTTTACTAATTATTAGGCTGCTATATTATGGTATAAAAACTCAAATGATCTGATATTTAAGCATTTGTTCTTACATATGGTGCATATCTAATGCAAATCCCCAAATTAACTTCCCAAAAAGCATGCTGGGAAGTCCCCACCCACACAGTTCCCTGCATGCATATCAAAATCTCAGAGTTGGCAACCCTGACCTAGAGCACGTATTGCTTGATTATATATTCTTAATGCTTGATTGTCTGCAAATTGCAGGTAAAAGAGAGGTATTTCGTACCCTGATTAGTTAAAATGACCAGGACCTACAGAACATCAAAACATTAATACACAAAGAGAAGGTAAAATAAATAAAATGTCTTACAAAGTGTCTGTTTATCTACTGCTAAATGTGTGAGATGTCTTTAAAATAAGTGGGTTATTTTTGTCTCAGAGGCCAAAATGCCTTTGATCATGTTTGATCATCATTATTATACCTAATCTTCAGGGTCGAAACACCGTATATCTTGGTGCTGGTCACAGTGACTGCAACACATTTTGTAAAAAAAAATTATATATATTTATATATATATATGTTGTGCAATTTAAGTATTGTGTTCTCACTTGTCCACTAATTGTATTATAATGCCATTAATGTGCTTGCATTTATTTTATTTTCCACCTGCTTTGGGTTGCAGTGTGTTCAATTGTTTATTTCATTGGTTCGTAGTATATCGTTCGCAAAGTGAATGCGTGAATACTGCTGACTGAACAATGAATTGTCCCTCTGGGTCTGAAATAATAAACATATCCTTGATCCTCCTCAGGCCCTATCGAAAAAAACAAAGGTCTGCCAGGCCGTCCCATTATTACACAATATACAATACCTGCTGTCGGTGCTCCTCCTTGGAAAGGAAAGCTCCGGACATGAAGAGGCTGTCCAGACCCTTGAGGTCCAGCCTGCGGAGGGAGGTGAGGCATGGAAGCAGGGCCAGCAGGGAGGTCTCTGTTATACTGCTGCCGGGCAGGGCCAAGCTTTCCAGTTTGGGGCCCAGACACAAACCCACCTGAAGAAGTAGAGTCAGTGTCACTTAGCTTCTTGATTAACTGAAATAAAGAAATGTACCTTTTTATGGAAGTAGCTCAGCTATAACACATGGGACCTCATTGGAATAGAAGTGGCGAAACAACATTTCTCCACTCTCATAAAGACTGTTCTTGCTCTGTTTAGCTTGTTGGCATATTTTTTAAAAAAGGCATTAAAAATATGTTTTCTTCCTTCTTCAAATAACCCAACTGTCACACTGACACGGAACGTTAACGGTGGAAGATTAGACTTTGTCCTTTCTGTTAGTTTTACAACTTGCTAAAGCTCTTTAAACTGGAATATTCACGAATCGCACAATCACATGCAAATACACACACATTAAGGGTTGTTTAGGTTGTTTTTTTAAAGAATACAAACTTCTGGTTAAACTTTCAGAAGGAAGGATGTTTCTGAGAAACCCACAACTTGAGTTTGTGCAACTGTTTTTTTCTAAAGGCTTTCATGAGCCCTGTGGGTGGAAGAATTCTATCATTCCACAAAGAAGCATGTGATATGAACAAAACTTAGGTGAAAACTGAAAAAAACTTAATGTAGCCACAAGCTCTTGCAGCAGCTGAAACTTAGAAAGATTCCCTCCACGCACAGCAATAAGTAGCTTTCGGTCTTGACAAAAGTTAAAAAAAAGTGACAGTGTCTAGAGGATTAAGACCAATCACACCTTTGATTTATCATCATAAGGCCCGCAGCACAGTTCTGCGAGTATACTCTTCATTGAATTTGAATGAGCGTCAGTGTGTATTTTAAAAAAGATGGTGCAGGATGTTTCCTGAATGACACAAATTCAAACAGGGGCAGACTTTAGGGTCTTAAAGGTTTTAAATACATGTATGTGTGAATCACATTTACCATTTAAAAGCCCCATAATGAAAACCTTTGCTGTAAGGATTTGTGGTGCTAAATATTGGCCAATTGTTACTAGTTTTACACACTTGGTAGTTGAAAGGTGAGTACGCAATGTTAGGGAATGACCATTGATAATAATACTGTTATCATACACCATTAATGATGTTCACATGGAAAATATTGCCAGTTCATAGACTTCTCTCTCGCTCCGACTCACAAACAAAATATTAGCAGAATTTGAAAAAAAATATGTATGGAATTAAAAGCTCTAGCCAAACCTTATATTATGTAACATGTTTTTTGGTAACTGGAGGAACTCATAACTTATGACATAATTTTCAAACAAAGATTTCAATAGAACATTAATAGTTCCAGGTAGCCATGTAGAAACTGGGCTTAAGCCCAATTAGGAGTAACTCAGTCTTCTCATGACATTGAGGTCATGTGGGGTCACAGTGTAAAGACCTATCTTTTCAACAACATTCACAAATACCCCTGTTATCATATATTTCATCCAATATATTTTCCTTTCAGTTTGTCTAGTTTGATAGTGATGTATCATAAAAATTGATGCATCTGTCCTTCTGTAAAAAACTTCTTTTTCTACCTTTTTAGTTGAAGCCGGGGCACTATATGACCATTTTAATTTGAATAGAATATCTGTGGTGATTAAAGCCGTGATGGGTCACCACAGTCCCCCAGGGTGCAAACAAGTATCAGACAGTATCATACCAAACCAAACAGGGATGCGCCACATAAGCATACTGCACCTCCAGAAGCAGTGATTTGGACATACTGAATCCATCCAGCTGGCTGATAATCAGGCTGCAGCGGGACCTCCTGCCCAGACTCCTGACCAGTTCCAGGGACGAGGCTGAGGCTGGGAAGCAGAAAGTGACGCTCCTCTAGACAAAAACAAACACACAGAGGAGTGATGTGACGTTAACTCTGCCCTCGAGTGTCAACACACCCGTGAAGTCTGTGTCTGCGCCTGCGGATGAATGAAATATCCAAATGCATAGTGCTCAGTGATCGTAGCTGTGAGAGGGTCACCTGGAAGCGGAGGTCCTGGCTGGCACTGTACCAGCTGCGGCATACCAGCGAGGCTTCCTTCCTGTCTGAGGCGTGAAGGAAGCACAGGATGTAAACTATGATCTACAGCGGGAGACAGAAAACAGCACTGGGTCACAGTCAGGTCACCGGAGGAGGAAGGTGACTAAATAACACACAGTGATTCGTCCTTTCACTGGAGGTCATGACACATTCCTCATAACCATGTTCACAGGCTGTTCACTCCGGACCTCTGTCTCACTCACCTCCACGGGCAGCGCAGGTGTTTCCTTCACGTCCTCCTCATCGTTGTCCCCCATCTCAGAGTCTCCTTTGTTATTATACAGATCTCCACACCATCACAAACCATTCAGCTAGCTATCCCCGAGCTAGCGGGACGATTTAAAAACAAAACAGCAATACAACTGCAGGCAACAGATGTTTAAGAGAATAGCTACTTAGCCTTGACTTGTCTCATTCTTAACCCGCTAACTAATCCACGAAATTACCAATTTCAGGACAGTGGGAGACAGCGAAGGGCTCTGCAGCCGGCTGTCATCTCACTAAGCCACTTTACACTCCGCTCCTCTGTGTCTCTGCGTTTTCGCCTGGAGATCAGCTGACTGGAGAGGAGAAAGCTCCGTGACGTCACACCGCGGGTCATTGTGGGAAAGGAAGTTTTTCTCTTAGACATTCACTTCGAGATTTCACTTTATTTGTAGAAAATGTGTCTTATTCGGTTTCAATAAAAGTGATAAAATCGATTCATTGAATTATTCTTTTAGCAAACAAACACAAATCTGAAATTCAGCTAATCCAAACCATACATCAAAACTATTCACCAAAAAGGCACGAAAAACTGTTACTTCATGCTTCTCCCATAATTACTATTATTTTGGTATGTATTGTTTCTGTTTGGCTTTGTAAAGGATTCCTATGCATACATTGAGGGTTTTTTTTCATTCCACCTATGTCCTCCAAAACCCACAACCTACATATTTACTTATATTATTTATTTATTCATATTTATTTATAACACACACACAAATACACACAAACACACACACACAAACTTGTCTCACGATCTGTGCAGCAACAGGTTGAAAGGTTTGTGTGTTTTTGGCAAAATGTTTGTCATTGTGATAAATGTTGACAGACTATATAAAAGTACAGCTGACACTCGATTGTTACCTGGCAACCCTCGAACTTCAAACTGCATTGCACAAGGGGGAAGTTTGCCCTTGATGCTTCCTGCCTGAAAGTGTTTGAATGTGGTCATTTTTTCCCACACAGTGATGTGTTCCTAAACCAAACCTAAACATTTTACTGAAAAGTGAACTGAAGGCTTTACCAGCATGTACGCTACAGTTTGTGGTTGAAAGCCATGAAGGCAAACTTCCCCCAACAGTAAACATTAACCAACATCAGTTGCCACTTCCAATAAAGGGAATGTTCTCTCTTTTGTATTTTGTATAGTGGGTAATTGTTTTTATCTGTGATGTTCTTGTTTTATGTTTGTATGTAAATTTGCATGATCATGGCTGTAGAAGGCGTGAGATAAATGTAGATCTGAAAGAGGATAACATATTGTTGTTGGGGGTTGTGACTCTATGAACCAAGTTTCTGTATAAAAACAGTGAGATATGGATGGCAGGCTATTTGCACAGTAAACTGACAGATAATGATCCAAGCTATTAAAAGTTAGGCCAAGTTCCTCACAGGGGCCTCAACCTTTTTTTTAACTAGAAAGTCCGGGCATCAATCTTGGTATTTTAAAACCACAGTTATTAGTTAATACTATGATTCATATTATTTTTACAGAATAGGATCATCTAATACATTCTGATGCATTATTTTAGATTAAGCAGTATACATCTAAGTTATTACTCTGGAACAACCTGATTCCTTCCTCCAGCACTAGAAATTCGGAAGCCTTTGGTTTCGTGTTTAAAAGAAGAGACCTGACGTCAGCAGCTAAAACCAGCAATCACATTTTGGTTTAAATCAGAACAAGTGGCCAGCAGCACATGAATCATCACAACCGTGGTTGCTGTTTTGGTTTGCTGTTGGTTGGTTTCCAGTTTGTCATGCTGTTTGCCAGGCATTTTGAACAAAATTGATGGGTGTAGATCAGACATTAAACTCAAGAGAAAATATGCCGTAAACAGTCATTTATTCCAACAAAATCCACAAAACAAAGACAGGGCTACATCGGTGACAGAATCCAGTTTGATAATGATATTAATATTTACACACACATTTGTCCATTGCATGCATTCATCTCTAACACACACATGCACGCTCGCACACATACACACCGCACACATTCACACAATCATAAAGCAGATACAACTGTGCAATTCCTTTCCACACACTATCTGGCAGTATGGTTTGCTGGTTTACAGCCAGGTAACTGAGGCTGTGTATCACACCATCTATACAAAAATGACTTTTTTTTTTACACATTCACGTTATATAACACATTTACAGCACAAGTTTTACATCAAGCATTTATAGAATGACACTGCAAAGCTGGAAAGTGATTTTTTTCATTAGCGGAGACTTGAAAACGTTAAATGTCTACATACAAATACCCCACATAATTAGATTATTTTAAAAAGGAAAACATGGACATAAAAAATCAAACTGTAGTAAAACATGTAAGTGCTTTTGTATGTACTGATGGTTATATGGGTGTATTGTTTTTTTTTAGATGACCTGGATATCTGTATTGGTCTATAAGACCAGTGGTTGGGGACACTAAGAGGACAGATGTTTGAGCTTGCTATGCTTAAAGATATAATGTAAAAACAGACTGAGAATATATAGGAACTGCTCTGTGAACATTCATTGTTAGCATATTGTATCCTGTGATGGAAGTATACATCGCCATGCTGTTACAGCCTTAAATAGAGCAATAGTATGTCTTATTCACCCCAACCTGTTAAAACATCAGCAAAGCAAGCTGCTCACACCAGTACACACAAATAAATGACAAAAAATATAAGGCATATTTGTTTTTTAAAGATTACAAAATAATCTGCAAACATTTAGGCGACAACAACACCAAAAACAAGTTTCTCACTAAACATGTTGCATAAAGACAAGAAGTTTGAGTTCAGACAAACGGTTTGTCTTAACTATATCATCCCACACAGAAGTCAGCCATCGAAGTGAAGTCAGTGGCGTAGACTATTGATATTGAAGGTGAGCTTGAATTCTAGAAGAAGTAACCAGGCCAAGAATGACTAGCTTGGTCTACATACAGACCGTAAAACATTCCAATTTTAGTTCTTTTTCAGCACCTCCCATTTCCTTCTTCTCCTCAGAATCTCCACCCCTGCCTCCCTGTCCTCTCTTCCCCTCCATCCTAACTTCTCCAGCCTTCCCGCGTCCTCAATGGCGGCCTCCTTTCCGTGGTCCACGGCGAGCGGTTCTTCTGCATGGCTGCAGCACTAGGGTGCAGAGCCAGGCGCCCCAGAGCTGTTGCCATGGCAGCGGGATGCAGAGCGAAATGTGGAGCAGGTGGGTGAGGGCGTGTCCCCATCTCTGTCAGGCGCAGAGCTGGAGGTGGGAGAGGGAGGAGCCTGGGAAGAGGAGATGGAGGGCTGGAAGAGGAGAGAAAAGTTTGTGTCTTGTGTATATCCACCTTATCTGTGACATCGAGTCCCTCATAATTTTTAGTGTTACATGTGCGCACTTTTATTGTTTGGTTTGTCAGAGGTTAAAGTAGATGTACCTGTAGTGAGATGAAGGACTTGCTGGTCTTCTCTTTGATTCCAGCCAGAGCTCCTCTGAGTCCAGAGTTCCTCTCTGCCATCTCCAGAGCTGCTCTCAGCAGTTTGGGCGTCTCCGACCTGGCAGCAGCTGCGGGCACTTGAGGGGGATCTTTAGCTTCCTCTTTGGGCTCAGGTTTCTTTCCCTTGGTGAGCATCTTTCTGCGTTTGAGACAATGACATTGATCAGACTGTAAGAATACTATAATCTCCAAAGCAGAGGAATATTATGGGAGGTCAAACAGCACAAGGGACAGACAAAGCAAACTAAAGCCGAGAAAAGGGATTTGTTACGTTTAATGCCATTCATGCCTAACCTGGCCTTCTTGCGGAGCAGTTTCTTGGACTCGGGGTAGTGCACCAGGATCTCATTCAGGTCTTTCTTATCCAGGATGAAGAGATTGGCAAAGCCATGAGCAATCACATTGGCTGTGCGCCTGTTACCCCCGCCTACCGAAAGTAAACTGCCGATGGGAGAGACAGGAGGTCGTTGCATTTTCTTCGATAGAGGGCACGTCCGCACATAGAGTGGATTATGTTCTCACAGAAAAAAAATATTTCAGACAAAATGCCCTTAAAATATAGGTATAAGTTAATTGAAACCAACAAGCCATAAAGTATGAATATGCAGCAAACATATCTTTAAGGTTACACATGATATACCTGTTCTGTTTTTAAGCAGGGACTTGGATTCACAGGCTGCTAGTATGGTGAAAACTCCAGGTGAATGCACATCAGAATATAAAGCTACAGCCAGTGGGTGTTTATAAACCTAATCACCTGATTTCTCCAAAGACTGATCCTGCTCTGAGAGTGACGAACACTGTCTTCCCATCGGGTCCTCCAACCACCTGCACCTCCCCTGCCTTTATAATGTACATCTCCCGGCCCACCTCGCCCTAAGCAGCGTGTAGGGAGGAAGGGCAGATGTCAGATGCTGAGAGGGAGAGACCAATACAAGTCTCTCACAAGCAAAACACATGCAGGTCTGAATATTGTGCGTACCTTTTTGCAGACATAGTCCCCCGGCAGGTAGACAACAGAGCGTAGGCTTTTCAGCATATCAAAGATCATCTGTCTGTCACAACCCTGCCACAAGAGAAAATCAACTATTTCTGGAGTTTCTAAAGCTCCATTTTGATCCGTCTCAATCTTTACATGGTGTGTAACAACACAACTGGTTCTTGTACAATGATCACTCAGTGACTGACTGCGGTGGAGATTCTAGATAGAGGTGCTTCAGAGTTCAACTTGCCGCTTTTATCATATTTGGATGAATTCTTACCTGAAACAGAGGGACTTTACTCACGATGGAGTAATTGACGTCTATAGCAATGTCCAGACGCATTTTATCCGGCAACTGAGTCAGCAGCTCTTGCTCGTCTGGATGGAACAGCAATAAGTACAGTGTGACTGAGAGCTTCGGTGTATACGAACACGCACACATGTATGTTCTCCTTACCCAGCATGCCTTGCGATTGCCAGGTGTAGTTGTACCAGGTTTTCACACGGTTCTGGACCTCTTTGGGGATGCGATATGAGGACATGTATTTGATAGTGTTGTCCATACATGTGCGATAGTAGGTCTGACCTGCTGTGGCTGCACCAACCACGTCACGCATCTAAGAGAAAAACAGAAAAGCTCAAGTTAAATTAATCTCCATTATTGCACAAAGAGGTCTATAAAGTATTGTTGTCCTCGTTGCCAGGATAAAAAAAAAGCACTGCAGCTTTTATCGTAAATATGAGCGAAAGACTCAAATGACTTTGTAATATATTAATATATCTACCTGTCCAATCATGATAGAGAAGGCAAAGACTCCAACAAAGTAGTTGATGAGTTGGAAGACAATCTCGAACAGGGTGGTAGGGTCTGGCAAACCCCCTATGGTGATCAGGCTCTTCACCGCAAAGTAATAACAGCGAATGTAACTGAGCAGAGAGATAGACACAAGGCATTGTAAAGACGCAGAGAGACAAAATATTTTCAAGTCCACAACACAAACCACCAAAAAATGTAACTAGAATTAAAGCAAGGGATGAAAGCAGTCTTCATGCAGGGGGACAACATCCCTGATCTGTCTCTGTGTTTGTCCCACCAACCTGTTCCCTTCGCCATTGTACACCCACTTAGTGGATCCCAGTCCTGTGAAGGCAGAGCCCCAGTAATAGAGGCAGGCATTACAGTGGAGGCAATAAAGAAGATAGGTGGTGGTACGGATCACCCTGTAACACAGACAGCAATGCATGTGTATATATACTGAAAATCACATTTCCATTTTTTTTTCGGTTGCGTCACATTGGTCTATTGTTGCTTGATAAAGGAATACAGAAATAAGGAATGTAAAATTCATTTTAGTCTTTATGGTTTCAGACAGTGTGCTACCAGGAGGAAACAAGAGTGAAGCTGACCTGTAGATGTAGGCTTTGGTCAAGATGGCCTCCAGACGCTCGTTGAATTCAAAGAAGGAGTTAATCTGGCATCCAATGATAGAGAGCAGATTTTTTTTAAGTGTATTCTTTGATTTGTGATTCAGGGACATACATGAATAAAACTGATTTCAATTTAATTTGCCACTCCACTGTATTAGTGTATTAAATTCACTTTGAAATAAAAATGCACTATAACCTTTACAGGTGATATTATTGTGAGCTCCAGACGACCCTTTGGTGGTGGTGGTGTTACAGTGTGGGCAGGTGTGTCTAGTCAATGCAGAGCTGTCCTACACTTTGTGAATTGTACAGTGACAAGCCCATACTAGCTGAAGAACATCATTAATCCAGTCATTGTGCCCCTGCATGAACAACACAGGCCTAATTTCATCTTCATGGACGACAATGCTCGAGCTCATCGAGGTTGCATCATTAGTTAATGGCTGCTGGAGTCTGGGGAACCACAAATGGAGTGGCCTGCAGGTTTTAGTTGTGGTATATCCACCACTGTTGTTGGCTTTTGTTTCAATAAATTGTTTGAGATGAGGAAATCACCATTGAATGCGTCTGCTTTCATGATATAATACCACTGCAGCGTGAACTTTTTACAGTGTTCCATACATTTCCCCCCAAAAGCCTTACTTTTTGTAAGTAGTATATACTGTATGTATTCTTGAATTTTTGTACTAGCAAAACAATTGCCTTTCGGAATAAATAAAGTCGGACCTTATCTCATCGTATCTCGTACAGACTTACTTTCAGCAACCTGGGTAAGCGGAGCATAGGGTTGATGCCAGTTTTAAAGTAGAAGAGCTCCAGGGGAACAAGGCTGGCCACATCAAACTGAAAAACAGGAAAGTAACACAAGACTGACCAAACTGTATTAGGATAAGGATGTATAAGGATTAATCAGATGAATATTTGGAATATATTGAACCAGAAGAATACTGAAATATTCTAGGCACTTACTTTGAAACGTTTGGTTTTCATGTAATTCTTTCTCATCTCTTTTTTGTCACACTGTCATAAAAAGAAAAAGATTACAGATCAATAAACCAAGCAAACTTAAGTGTAAATGCCACATGAGCTGGGAACAACTATATTTAAGTAATTAATTCCAGCATCTCACTCACCACGATGTCCCCTCCAAAAACAAACTGCAGTCGTGGTTGGAAGATGGTGATGTCCAGGATGTAAATGAGGTCACACAGGTAGTCGGTCAGCAGCCAGTAGTAAACATTGTTTGGCGTCTGATAGGGGAAGGCCCACCGCACAGGGATGAACCACACGTTCCAGTTCCACGCGAGAGATACCAGGAACATCCACAGCACATACATCAGGTCTGCATCGGAGAGACATGTCAGAGGTGTACTTCAAGATTAACGGTTTCTTTATTTGTCCCCCCATGGAAATGTGTCATGGACATGAATGCTGCTACTTAAAGAAAGGAAAGCAAGCACTGCATAGTCACATAATAGGAAGGATGGAGACTAACCAAGCGCCGACTAGTAATATATACTATTACGACTAAAGTTTGAGCATGAAAAATAAGCAGGATGTTATCTGTATGATTTTTTTTCCAAAGAATGGCAACAGCAGGAAGTGGACTAGCTCACAGAGTGAATGAGAAAGTGACAGAATAGAAAATGGTGGATGATTAGACAGGTGCTTGTAAAGGATTGTGCAATAGATTCACCTTTTTTGTGTGAGTGTGAGTGTTTTTGATACTTGTGGACAATCATAACGCTCAAATAGATCATTTTCCCAGCCAAAATTGTGTGTATTTGAAATTTGTAGCCAAAAGCTCAAAGAGCAACCATTGGAGACTCTGGTTGTTTGTTATTCGTATCTGAGTAGTGTTTAAGTAAAGCAGACTCAACTGCACTGTGTGTTATGGAGTAGGTGGCAGAGGGTGGTGTATTCGGCCGGGTTCTCACTGGTGAAAGGGTCGATGCTGGCGGGGAAATGGTAGTGCATACAGGCTAGTATCCACCGAGGAGCTTTCACCTTGCAGCAGCCACCCGCCTGCTCCTCCTCTGCCTCACACTCCACTCCTCTTCCTCCTCCTCCTCCTGCTCCTCCTGATGGACCTGCTTGTGCCTCCTTCCCTCCACCGTCCAGCCGCTGCACTCCGGGAGCAGGCTGAGGGGGAGCTGGAAGAAGGCCGGACAGGAAAAAGTTAGACAAAAAGTCACATGTCTATGTGTATGTACCGACAACCGACATATGTACTTACTGTATGTATGTAATGGTCTTTTCAAGGGCTTTTCGAATTACCAGAGATGTCAAAGCAGAACTACAGAAACAACACACAAAAAGAAATGGCCACTCACAGGGGATGATGCTGTCTTCATCCGAGCTGTCAGGTTCAATCAGTTTCTCCTTGGCCTTCTCTGTCCTCTCTTTGAACATCCTGACCAGCTCTTGCAAACGCTCATTCACCACAGTGCTGGTCTGACTGGCTGAAGATGCCGGGCGCTCTTTCATACTTAAAAATAAGGTCAGAAAAAAAGGAGGATTTGAAACTGAGGCTATATTATTCTTGTGGACAGCCCAGAGTATGTGTGTGCGTGCGTGCGTGTAAGCGTGTCGAGTACTCACACATCATCTGTGCTGTGCAGGCTGGACTGGCTGAGCCAGGCTCGGACGGGAATGTTTCCTTCATCCTCATCATCCTCACTTTGAGAATTCAGCTTCCTCCTGTTCGAAGTTAAGCAGAAACCAAAACAATTTGTTAAACTTTGCTAGCCCTGCCTTTATTATGTTATCTTCACTATTTTTCTCAAATTTCTCCTTCATAAAAACGTTTTAAATGCCACAGAATCCTATCATTCTTATATAGGGTGAGTGTCTAAAAATATATATTTTTTTCCAATTTAAAGATACTTTACAAAAATATTAATACATGTGGGCTTCATGCTCATTCTAGGTTTGTGACTGTAAAGAA
Source organism: Colistium nudipinnis (assembly GCA_016785305.1). Classification (NCBI taxonomy): domain Eukaryota; kingdom Metazoa; phylum Chordata; class Actinopteri; order Pleuronectiformes; family Rhombosoleidae; genus Colistium; species Colistium nudipinnis. Next base: position 510,033 of record JAFBJU010001010.1, on the reverse strand, counting down.
GTGCAGATGAAAACACACAAAAAAATTAAATAAAGTATTGATTGTATGAGCAAAGACAGTATCAATCAGATGGGCGAATTCAGGAATTAATGAATGGTGATGGAGAATCAAAAGTGAGGTTGAAAAGATAGACTTACAGCAATTTATATATAATAGGTTTTAGATATCTTACATCTTTGTCAAGACACTTGCACGGTTCCTTCCACTATAGTTGTGCGTTCTCAAAGGAGGGTTAGAGTCGAGTGTGTGTTATTATAAGAGAAAGACAGGAAGAGAGAAGATTAATGAGTGTGTGTGTACGTGTGTGCGTGCCAGGGAAAGCATGATCTTACCAATGGATGACAGTGAAGTTTCCATTTCCATAATGCATCTGTTTAATGACTCTTTGATATTTTACATTAACATGCATGCAGTAGCCAACAGCCCAAAAGTCTGCACATGCCATGCGAAAGTGAACAATCACTACACAAAAGAACAGCACAAGAGAGGACAACACAACATAAGAAACTCATATCCATACAATTTGCCAAAAAAACTGCCTTGTGTTCTGCATTAACAATGTGTGTCTTTTATTAGCAGATCAAATGTGCAAAAAAGGTTTTCTTAACTTTTGGATAACTTTTTTTACACATTTTCTGCAGGACACTGCAGATACAGGATACAGACCAGCTACTAGCAAATCTGGAAAGACTGCACTGCAAGATAATAAACAGTAGAGGGTAAAACCCCAGCAATGAACAGGGATGGAATTTTTTATTTTTCCAAAATGAAAAATATAAGGGTAAATTTTTTTTAAACAATTTTTTTTAAATGAGCAAATATCAAGCGATGTTGGCCACAGATATATTATAAGATTTTCGCCTGGATCACTTGCAGACAACTTAGCACCTTGACAAATAAGGATGTTACTTTCCATGTCTGTGGTATTACATGTTCTGCACTGATTGCACATACTCTGTGATTGACAAAATTCATTAAAAGAACACTGTCCACTGGGGGCAACAGTAACTCAGACAAGCCAATTCCTTACTCTTTATCTCCTTTACTGTAGATGGAAACATGGAGGAGGGGGGAAAACACAACAAAATTGAAGATTTGATTGAATTGAAAATTGAATGTCTTGAAATTCCAGTTTCCAAATTCCAATTTGAGACAGACAGTGTCTATGGTAGATACAATTCTGTGTCAAAATCGTGAGAATGTGACATAGTTTAGTCTTTTAGTAATGTGCAGAAACAGTTGTGTTTACATGTCACAGAGCATAATTTTTGAATCAAAGATAACACCCAAACACCAAAGTATGTAAAATGGTCAATATTGCATAACAATTTAATTCGTTGTTTAAGCATCCATTTCTCACCTCTGACGACCTCCAGAGGGGGTAACAGGGACAGTGAGGGTTGTAAGTTTGGGGTCCTGAGGGGTAAGAATTTGGGGAATATTACTCTGTTCCTCTCCTCCTCCTCCTCCTCCTCTTCTTCCTCCTTTTCTCTCATTGTCTGAGTCGACGTCCTCTACGTTGACAGCTGGACGAAGGCTAAGGCTGGAGCTCTCTGGAGAGGTTGACAGACACAATTCGATCTCATTCAGCGTGAGGTACACTTTCTCATGCGCAAATATTCAATAATACATGAACGTTACATGTGCACGATGCCAAGGGGCCAAGCAGGCCAAAGTTACAAGCAGAAGCGGAGTAGGACAGACAGACCTGATAACTGAGAGGGGACTCGTACAGAAAACCAGACTCTAACCTGGTGCTCATTACAAATGATTTTTTGTTTAAATAAAAAAATATCTTTTTTAGAATCAGTCAGCTGTCAACTTGACTTCAGAGCTTGTCGCTATTCAGTTTACTCTGATTCCACTGATTAGGAAACAGCTTTCTTTGTTGATGTGTTCATGAATGTGAATAGCAGGCAAAGAATCACATGAGGACAGCTATCTTTGCAATATTTGCACATTCACCTGTGGGTCTCATTGGCGAAATTTCATCTCCAATGAAGAGTGAGGGGTTAGAGAGAGCAACCAGCTGCTTTGACGGCGGGCCTAAAATCGGTGGCAGGCGCGGGTAGGATGGCACATTGGGCAAATCGAGGGTGCTGCCATTGGGGGAGGACGGAGACGGGGAGCGGGACCAGAGCCGAAGATGGTGAGGAGGAGGGAGAGGGGACTGTCGGGCGAGCTGGTTGAGTTCTACATCTTGCTGATTGTTGTCTTGCGTCTGTTTTTGCTGCTGTTTTTTAGGCATCTTGAGGCATAAGGCTGTTGAGGCGGTTGCGAACGTTGTGGAAGTACTGCTGCGTTCGACTGGGGAACTGGGAGAGCTTCTGCGGGATGTTTGAGAAGCTCTGGGAAAGACTGGACAGACTGGGGGTGAACGAGCCCTCAGAGCTTTTGGGAAAATACTCAGTCAAAGACTGGGCAATATTCCGGGGGAACTGTGTGAGTCTGATCTGGGAGAACTCTTGGCGTAATTCAGGTGGTATGGTGGGAAAGTGCTTGGTCACGTCAGAGAACTGGGTGGGCAGCTTAGGCATGGAAGGTATTCTCGGAGGGGGGATGCCGTTCTCTTTGAAGAAGGCGTTGATATTGCCGAAGCACTCTGAGGTGTGGGGAATGCGCATCAGGCAGCTCTTAAGTGCATCGCAGCTGACTGGAGCTATAGAGGAGAAAGGTGCACCAGGCAGAATATGAGCAAAATGGGAGAGGGGCACTTCTGACAGTCAAACAGCAGTGTAGTCAGACTTCCTTAAACAAGAAGAAAATAGATAACGTCTACAGTTACCAGATGTGCAGTAATGTAAAGTAAAAGTCTGAGCCTGATAGCGACAACTCATACGGACAAAGAGATGCAGTGGTGAAGTGCCATAAAGCTGTGCTTGTCCGGATGTAGACAAAATGAGTCAGAATTCATCACAGTCAGACAAAAAACGAGTCCTTCATACAAGCTGAAATCTGAGAACATTACCACTAATATGCCAGCTCATAGCCATATTGAGTCTGGAATGAAAAGGATTTTCCTGATTTTAAAAAAAGTATAATAGTACATACCACCGCAGCCATCCCCAGTAGCTTCCTCCTCCTACAAATAAACACAAAATGATGAGCAACAGGTGGAATATCTGGACATACATATCATTTATTAAAAATGAAATCAATAAATAAATATGTTTTGTATATACTGTATATTTTTATATTTTATTATCAATTTATTTTGAATTTCATTACTATTTCTGAAGCTTTTTCAGCAGCATTTGTATCTCGAGTGTCCTCCTCTGCTTTCTGCGGCTGCTGGGTTACAGGCTGAGCTTTAGAATCGGCTTCCTTGGTCTCTGGTTGCAGCTCAGGTTCCGTTTCAGGTTCAGGTTCAGGTTCAGGCCTAGGCTTAGGCCTAGGCTTAGGCTTTGGCTCTGGCTCTGGCTCTGGCTCAGAGATCTTTACCGGTTCAGCTCTTGGAGGAGGAGAGGTCTGCTGTGGCTCTGGTTCCTCCTTTGACTCTAGATAGTTATTAAATTGTAAATTTGAGGACATTTTGGAATAGTACTTTTTATAGTAAATATGGTCAATAGGATAAAGAAATTGCAACATAGAGTAGGTGATTGCAGTATGTTTCTACCTGGTTCTGGGATAGTTGGTTCCTCTGCCTCCACCTTCAGTTCCTCCTCAGTAAAACTTTCTTCCTTACTGCAGGACAGGAAAGACAGGGGACAAAATAGTCAGATAGTTTGTAGTCATGGAAGTCTCCACACTAAGCCCAGCTTTCAGTATTACGTGGTAAGTAGGCATTGGATATGATGGTATGGTAGGATTTTACACTGTGCTCTTTTGTCAATATTAAATATTTTATTTTAAAATATTAAGCCATGACAACGTCAGGTAGATTAGTTCTTATTTGTGTTTATCAAATCTTTTTGTAACCCTCTGACGAAGCAAAATTTTATTTTTTGCAAACGTGACTCTCCTCTAAAGGTCAAGGTGAGAGCAAAACAATAAACTACCATAGGGAAACAGGTCATGATGTGGAACTGGGCTTCAATACCAGTGAAGTTTGAACATGTAAGCCACAACATGGGCATTATTGATCATTTATTTCCTGAATGTTTAGCCAGAGGCGTCACAACGGGGCAATTGCCTAGGGCCCCGAGCTAGAAGGGGCCCCCAAAGATGGCTGTTTACATTGGTCCACAGCAACAACATCCTGAAAGCCCCTTTAATGACTTGCCATGAGGGGGCACTGCAATGACACGTCAGGAACCTGTCAAAAGCTTCGTTTTTTAAATGTTTTTGCCTGGGGCCCCAAGAGTGTCTTGAAACGTCCCTGGGTTTAGCGGCGTGTATCTGCAGTGTGCAGAACATATTTACTGTTTGTTTCAAAACGTTGGAATGTATTGAATTGCTATCCCAATGGAGGCACACAGAGGTGATGGCAGGGATTGAACACACACGATATGATTGTTAAGGAATAAATATGTGTAATTACAATTGTCGGACACTAAAACACAGATAACATCGACCCAGGCCCTTACACACGTTTTTGGTGCAAATGGGAAACCATATAGGAACTCTACTCCGAGTGTCCCAGTAGCCCAGTTAGTGTTTCCTTTTTTCTTTGTAAGCACAACGACAGACCTGGTGACCAGTTCGGCCAGATTAGAAAACAATAAACACCTGTTTGCATCAGGACAGAATTAAAGTTGGCGATAAGTTGTGGATTTAAACGTTTTCATTTCATGACATAAATCAGTCCATATGTGTGTATCAATTCAATGCGATGTTATACTCACTTTGTTAATATTCACGTGCGTTAATCGTCAGTATTTCCGCCTGAAAATGTCCATGAGCATTAAATACCACGAGCTCGCCTGTGCACTTCTATGATCCACCTCTGGATGTGTTCAAGATTTTAGAAGAAACGCCGAGCGAAAAAAATATCCAGCTTATTCCCCGTCCATCATTTCCCCCTCAGTCTCCAGACGCGTTACCGGGGAAACGGTGGGAGGGAGCGGAGCAGAGGGGGGCGGGGGTTGCCATGGGAAGCTGTGGTTGCTATGGCAAGGCGGTGTGATGCTACAGACTGCGGTGCTGAATCAGCGCGCGGGAGAGAGGTCACGTAACGAGAACCCACGGGATTTGGAGCGATAGCTGGCCGCCTAATGAGTGTGGCACATACTTTACGTGCATCTATAGCTGTATCAGGACGCACGCAGGAGAGGTTTTGCAGAAAAAAGGCTCGGTTTAAAACAATTCATATTTTCCAAAACATAACACGGTAGATTAGTTACCTAAATTTCGCCAAAAAGTACGAAATGAAATCATCTTTTTCCACTTCTGTTTCTCTCAAGCTGCTTTAAACGTTCAACTTAAAAGATATCCATTCTATAGATAGTTTGTGTGTTAATCCACTGACTTATTCAACGTTAAATGTATGTTATAATCTATCGTGTTCTAAAAGTCTTATTTTATAAGCAGAGCACAAGAAACAAACTCTGGGTGAAAGACTAAATGGGTTACGTTAAGGAAGGTATGAGGAGATCTGACTTGTTATCCTGTCAGCGCACAATGCCAAATACACAAAAAAAACGGCTCATGCGCATTTGCTGTCTTTCTCTGATTAGGCACTTGCTCTTACTCAGACTCAAATTCCTCCAGCAGCTCTTCACTGCCCAGTGAGAGTTTGATGGACTGTCCCTCACTGGCTATCTGTCTGATGGCCATCTCTGCTGCGTGCCTGGCCACCTCCTCAGCCATGCGCGCCATCTCCATGCGCTCCAGCAGCAGACTGGTGAAAGAGAGGACACACTTCTGTCCTCAGATAAAGTTTTTGATACTCAACATTATTTTAGTTCCACATCAGCCTCTCTTACCGTTCCTCCATGGTAGCCAAAGCTACATCTTCTGCTTCCTTCTTGATGCCTTGAATAAATGGCGTCCAGCGACCTGTCTGGGTCTCAGCGTCCTCCTGAGATGTTTTGGTGGCGATCTGTGATGGCTGTGGCGCCGGTGTGGCATCAGTGCCCGTCTGGGATGGCACTGAGGCCACAAGAAGTGAGTCACACTGTGTCTGCTGTGCGGCCTCCTGCTGTGGGCGCGTCAGCGAAGTGGTTGTTATTGCACTTTTGGAACGACCCTCACGGTACTGCTGACCCTCGTTGTCTGAATCCACGTCCTCTAGTACCATGTCAGGCTTGAGTTTGGATGAAGCTGTAAGAGGGTGACAAGGGTCAAGATGCAACATATGGTCGACATTGGACATGCAGGTGATTTATGAGGGATTTGACACAAAATGCATGTAATTAATTTTCAAGATGTTTATTAATTCACTAATCTTATAAATCAATTCAGGCAGGATTGGTCTGCGTAATATAGATTTTAATATATCGAGATGATATGCAGATGATATGCAGATGATATGCAGTTACTGAGATCCCATAAGACTCAGTCCTCATGCTGGAGGTTGTATAACTTTCCCTCCCTCAGTCTCAGGGAAGTTAGATAAAGATATCCAAAGTTATTTCTGTATCTTTAAAATGAGTTATTGATTAAAAAACAGAAAATTGATCATATCTCACCGAATCTTTATTATTCCTGTAGTTTCCTCAGAACATTATTCTGATATGTTCAATCACTTTATCTCCTTGAATGTCAAAAAGTATGATTCTTACAGATCAGGCCAAACCCTCTGAAACAACACCACGGTTCACAGTACAAGGCCACAGATACATGTCAAGTGGATCACAGTGGACCTTCATTTATTATTCTACAGTATCCTCATTTAATTTAACTTAAGTTTCTTTGTTTTGAGAAAAAAAAAGATTTTTAGTTGAAAAAAGCTCTATGACACTACGATAAATATCAAATATAAATTCACATATAGATTAAACTTTAGCCACATGTAACACAAATATAACATTGAAATAGCTGCCACATAATCATTATTTTCAGATTAGGAAAAAATATTTTTAAATTGAATCCTAAAAGAGGATACACATTCATGATTAAATGTATGACCACCTTTTCTGGATATGTTCATTTCCTGCATATGAAAATGGCTATATGAATATATGGTGTATATTGCCTTAGGGGGATAAAAAAAAGTCCTACTAGCCCTTTGTGCGTGAGACCTAAAACTACTACCTGTAAATATTTCTGTGTTAAAATAGAAAATGTGCAAATTCAGAATCACAAAGACTGGGGACAAAGACACATCTAATAACCTACCGAATATACTGACATATTTTAGTTATATAGCAATACATTCATATTCATTCAAGCGGTACCGAGTACAGCAAGGTGAGTTCTATATTCTTGATATTAACAGCTGCCTATAAGTTTCTGTACAGAGCTGCACATTGTACAGCAACTGTGGCTCAGCCGACAGTGCAGTAAGTGAATTGATACAGTGTCTGTCTGTGGGAATCAGAGCATCCCCCAGTCGTCTCCTCCTGCTGTTCAAGGGGCTCGCAGCGGCTTCCCCCCTGAAACAGAAGGAGAAGAGGGACTGAGTTAGGCTCCGACCACCCGACCAAAACACCTCTTCAAAAACTATGGGGGGAAAAACAAGAGGGTGCTTCAACAAAACACACATGTACATTTTATGTATTTTTCCCAAATGTTTTTTGAGGAGATACCCAAAGGGATAAAAATGAGAGGAGTTGGCATATTTCAGCAGGTAAATAGTGGGAGTGAAAAGCATCCCCATGCTGTTAAAGAGGTGTTTTATTCTTTAGCAAACTTACACAAAACATGATCATATTTATATCCACTTGACTGAACTGTGAACTGCGGCACTTGGTATTGGCGAGAAAATGACAAACTCAGTCTTCTATAAGTACAGGAAATGACAGGTGAGTTAATAAAGTCCAAACTCACCTTTCTGGAGAACTTCAGCTACACCCTGAGAGGAAAAAAGAGAAACAGCTGTTATAGAAAAAATATAGCAGAGGTGTGAAGAGACATTCTTCTATTAATTGTACCCCACAGGATTACCTTCAAAATGTTTTTTACTGTTTAATTCTCAACCTGCTTTTACTGCTTTATAGATCTTTTTTTGACTTTATTTTCATTTTTATTATGTATATTTTTATCTGCCTCATGGATTATTTTTAACCATGTACCGCTCTTTGTAACTCATATGTTGAGAAGTGCTCTACAAGTTTATTAGTAAAACTTACCACAGCATCATCTTTGGCTTGAATGGCAGGCTGAGGCAACATCCGGCCCAGTCCTGTCACGAACCAGCTGACTACACTATAGAGAGACAAACACATTAGTTACCTAATTATTTTATTACCAAAGCTGTTACACACTTGAATGTGAGCTATGCATGACAAAGTAGCACAGATAGATCTCTCCCAGAAATGAATACTAATAGTACTTCTCATTAAGAAGGACACAGAGGGAAGAAAACATACCCTGAGACCTTGCTATCCGTATCAATAGAGATGCCACTGAGAGATTCGGGAGGTGGAGACAGAACTGTAGAAGGGAAGGAGACACAGGTCAGTGAACCAAACATAATTAACAAAACACACAACATTTCTGTGTTATCATGCAGATCTTTGGACTGGTAGGGTTATGTTCAGGTGCTATTTTCATTTGCCTTGGCTTTGAGCTCTAGCTTCATTTTAACACCACTGTATGGGTTTAGGTACTTTGCCTTCGCCTTCATGTTTATATTTGTGTGTATTTGTTTGCGTACTTTTGTCAAGGGAGGAGCGGGTGGACTTGATAGATGGTTCTACGATCACAGCACCAGGGGGCACCATAACTGGCTGCGGCACGATGTGCTTCACCCAGTTCACCACGCTGCAGCAGAGAAAGAAAAGGTCCACCATAAACACATTTTAATTGATTGATTTTTTAACTACCTGCAAAGTATTCCAGCAAGCGGTGTACACTATCAGTGTGTTCACTGTTCTTGCTGTTAAGGTGTGTCATGGTTTGGCTTCAATAATGATTCATGTGAGGTGGTTTATGCTCACTTGGGAGGGAACTGATACATCAGACCATTGACCTCCGACTCCTCGTCATCTGACACCATCTCCACCACTGGGATGTGTGGGAGGGGATCAAAATCTGGACGGACAGACCAATCAGACAGCTCATCAGTCAGGGATCAGTGGCAAAATGTCTTCCAATATAAGCAAATCTTTAATATTTAAAATAGGAGACCTGGAAATGTATTTATATAAATTCCAAATGTTCAAATAAATTCACAATTAGTCATCACCAGTCCATCGTCACCATTTGCAAACCGGACAAACACAGAAACATGATAAAGAAACAAACCTGGCATTGTTACTACATCGTAGACCTAGGACAGTAGAGGGGGAAAACAAAGAACAGAGGGTGTTCAGTTTATTATTCTTCACTCGAAATCTCTTCAATTGGAAATCATGTATTAGTAAATTATTGAGATAATTCCCCATCACATTTACGGCTGTCAGGCCCATTTAGGCTCCCACAGAGAACGGTGTGTTGTTCACGTCCTTTGTGTCTCACCTCAGTGTGTTCCTCATTGTCCTTGGTCTCTCTGTACTTATCATCAGGCTGAGGCAGAACCTTGGTCAGACCCTGAGCAACCCAGCCCATCACTCCAGACCTGGGAGAGATAAAGCCTTTGACATAACTTTTTCCGTTTTAAAACATTCTCCACTTTTCTAACCACACTGTACCTTTCTCCATCCTCCGCCGACTGCAGACGGGAAAACAGAGCAAAGGTCAGAGGCAACCGGACTGAATATATCATTGGTATATCAGGCCTGACAAACCGATAATCTATATGAGTAGTTGTCCTTGGTGTAACTAATTAGTTCAGCACACTCACTCTGTCATCAGAAGCTCTGCTAAGTCGAGGGGAGCCAGAAGGCTGCGGCAGAGCACTCACAAAGCCATTAGACAGCCAGCCTAATACTCCAGTCTGGCCCTGGCTGCAGAGGAGGTCAGGAGACTTGGTTAAAACTCAGAGTGTCTCCACGCGAGCACACACACGCAGACACTTTCTTTATAGAGTTGTGAGGACACTCAGTGACATAATGCCTTCCCTAACCCCAACCGTCACAACGTATTGCCTTACCCACACGCACGCACACACACACACACGCAAAACACATTTTACCTGTCCTCTGAAACCTCTTCTGTGTTTTTCAGTGGATGACTCTTCACTGTGGGATACATTAAAAAACTGTCTTACACATACAGTGAAAAGTCGACCATTTACACATTCAAAGATGCAGTACAAAGTATCAAACAAGTTGAAACCCTTACCCTCTTGTATTTTGGGGGGGATCTATAATGTCAGAGAGACAGAGAAAGAAGCAAGTCAAAAATAAAATGCCTATGATGTGTGATGATGAGTGTGTGTGCGTGTGTGTTGTACATACAGCAACAGGGGTCTTGACAGGCTCTTCTTTCTCGGGAGCGTCAGGGGGTTGGGGGACCACTTTCACCACCCAGTTAAACATGCTGTTATATACGGCCACACACACACAAACACAGACACACACACATCATCATGATGATGATCATCATCATCACTCTTAATAAGCCCTCCATCAAGCATTCATCAAACATTGTTGATAATGCTGATGATAATAGCTTCTTCCTCTTGGGTTCATCGAAGCAACCTCTTCATCAGTCAGTCAGTCAGTCAGAGAGCCCTTAACTGCTTAATGTCGGATTTTGTTTTGGTTAGGATGTGACTCGGGTTTCTTATAAGACAGATTTCAATGTTGATTTGAGCTAAATTTAATAATTAGATAAAGTCGAAACACCACTTGGGTATCATAGACTAGAGACTATGACTTGGTTATAAGAGAGAGAGAGAAGGAGGTCAACCTAAGAGAGCAAGCGGCACACTGATTCAAGTCCTAGATTTGCAGAACCTACAGGGGTGCCACTTGTTTGACCTAATCTCAAACATCTGCATTATCCACCTGTTGGGCTAATCCACCTCAACAGCAGGCTAGAATAATAAACAAATCATATATAACATGACTCATTATTACAGTTTTTGTAGGGGAAAAGATTTGCACCCTCACAGATCTATATATATATATATATATATATAGAAGAGGATGGAGTTTCACCATCAGGACATATTAAGCTATGAGGTTGTGGTTCGAAAAAAAACTTTTTATTGGAAACTACAAAGCTTCATCCCCGAGCAGTTTGATCTGTTGTTCTGATCCAACTGTGATCCCTGACACACTGTCTCAATCAGCACAGATCAAGGGGGCCTAATCTCAAAGTCACAGCATTAGATCCAACAGAGCAGCTCTGTCCTCCAACTAATCTATAGCCGTCCTCGCCGCTTAAGGCCTGGAACACCTCCCAACACATGTCCCTCTCAGCCTAGATCACTTTGACTCATCAAAAGGGGCATACATTACCGGAGGACAGCCTGTGTATATGTGTGTGTA